>VWZZ01008521.1:38418-167076 GCA_013399095.1 Psophia crepitans | reverse complement strand
TGTCCAGAGAAGGGCAACGAAACTGGTGAAGGGTCTGGAGCACAGGTCTGATGAGGAGCGGCTGAGGAAACTGGGACTGTTTAGTCTGGAGAAGAGGAGGCTCAGGGGAGACGTTATTGCCCTCTACAACTACCTGAAAGGAAGTTGTGGCGAGCTGGGGGTCGGCCTCTTCTCGCAGATAACTAGTGACAGGACAAGGGGAAATGGCTGCAAGTTGCGCCAGGGGAGGTTCAGGTTGGAGATGAGGAGAAATTTCTTCTCTGAAAGGGTGGTCAGGCATTGGAACAGGCTGCCCAGGGAGGTGGTGGAGTCACCATCCCTGAGGGTGTTTAAGGAAAGGTTAGATGTGGTACTTAGGGACGTAGTTTAGTGGGTAATAGGTGGTGGGGGGACGGTTGGACTAGATGATCCTTGAGGTCTCTTCCAACCTTAATGTTTCTGTGATCCCATGATTCTGTGATTTCTGACATATTGATGCTTGAGGAACTGAATACACACTGCAGGTTGTACCACTTTAATATCAAACCGGTACATTTTATACAGCACAGTGTATTGTAAATAGTATCAACATTCTGACACAAAAATCATTCACAAACAGCATAGTTGCGCTCAGAAGCAGACACAGAGGGGATGTGTCTTCCTTAGCCCCTGGCACCCATACAGAACTGTAACATCAGAGGCTTTTCACCTGAACAGACCTTGAAGCATCCTTGCAGCAACACAGAGCAGGGCTGCTGCTGTCGGTGGTGTCCGAGAGCAAGTCCCTTTGTGCTCCCTGTGCTGATGATCTGCTTTGGATTTATGCTGCTTGCAGCTATTCAGGAAAACACCACCACTACCAAATACCAGAACAAACCCCCCATATACAGTTACTACTAACTCACCCCTGCACACAAACCACCACCTTTCATCCAGGCTGTCCTAACGTGCAAGGCACCGCTGGATCAATGAGCCTCACGGGAATTGTGGCTCCTGGCAAGCCTAGTCTGAGTGCAACAGCAGAGAAACATTTCTGCCATTTTCTGATGCTCAGGCTGGGACAGGGGAGGGTTTTTCTTGGAGCAGAGGTGGATTTAATTCTCTTTCCCATCTCCTGCCAATCCAAGTTATGATGCACTGAATCCTGATTTTATTCNCTGTAACAAAAAGTTCTAGGAAAATTTATTTTGGACATTGTGTTTCAGTGAGTCAGAACTGAAGAGAGTAATTTTGGCTCCAAGTTATTTACGGTGAAGCTACAGTGCCAAGGTCCCCCCTTCCCATGATGTAGCTTTCCCGCCAGACACCTCCCATTAGATACCGTGCCAATCAAATCAGAAGAAACTACAGTAAGCCCTTCAAGAAGGGGGCCAATGAAAGACAGGGGACAGGAGACCGAAACGATGTATGCAACATCAAAACAATTTCCATAAGATTACAATACATTTCCATGTAGAGTTACTAGGATATTGCCGAGCCAACCTAGCCCTTCACCTCAGCGTGGTGCTCCTTTCCCAGCATCTTTAATTACAGATCTGGCTCTCCATTTCCCTCCCTCCCCCAGGTAGAGCCCGCTATCCAAACCCTAAGCACGGACAGCACAGTGTCAGACAACATGTCAACACTACGCGTGCGTTTGTAAAATAGAATGACACGTCACATCCTATGCATCTGCTCTAACAAACGGCTTTCCAGAAAGCACCACGGAATGGCATGGGAATTGGGCAAGGAAGGTGAAAATTAAGGGTGACTAGTAAGGGATGATTAGAAAATTAAGAGGCCTTGCTAGGGGAACCAGCGGGCTTATGGAAGAAAGTCCGCTTCCATGATCCATAGGGAGCACAGTGTTTGAAGACGGTCCAGCAGCTTCCAGAAAGGAAGCATCAGTGAGAACAGAGGCACCTTGGTATGGGCCATACCCGAGAGCCTCGGGCAGCGTTCCCTCGACGCGCTGGCTCCCGGGCCTGGAGCAGGCGCCTGTCCAGAGCCTGTAGGCGCCTGCCCAGGCCTCTACAGAGCACCCACCGCACTGCTCACCACCACCACCCCCTGCAGCCCAGACCAGCTCGGTGCGTCTCATCCTCTCCCGCCAACTCCAAAGCCCAGACAATGGGTGTTCCCAGCTGGCAACGGGGCAGCAAAAGCCAGTTTCACGTAAGCGTGTTTAAAGCACCATAGTTGTGCAAAGGTCCCTCCTCATTCTAGTTTGCTGCTTCATTTCACTAAGCAATCTCTCCCAGTGAACATACATGCCTGAGTGCCATTTACAGTCATAAAATACAGTAAAAGGTGATTTATAAATGCTTTTCAGTATTTGGTTTCTCAAGATTTTTTTCTTTCTCATGGTAAGTCACAACTTCCATGCTGCCTCTCTGTCTCAATACATGACCAGACACAGATGTTTGTCAGAGCTGCAGATGGTGGTGGAAGACGATCTTTGCCAGGCTTCAGCTGGTCTAAACAACAGGGAAAAGTACCTATTTTTGGAGGAAACTGAATTTATACTTCAGCTGTCAGGACTATTTGGGGTCTTTCCACTTCTCCATTCTTGAGAGGTCCTGTCTAGTCAGCAGGAAAAGTCAGATACTGTATGTATATTTAACCTAAACTCCCACTCATCCCTTCCTCCTCAACATTATACTGAAATCAATTCCGCGGGTTTTTATAGCAAGATTCCCTGAGGAGCTGAATGGCAGCACCAAAGCACGAGGAAGCTGGCAGCAGGAAGGGCCCTAGACGCGGGTAAGGAATGTTAAGTAGCTACACTAGGCGACTCAGCGCAGATTTTCATGGTTGAATACACTACCCCGTTCAAAAGACTTCCTTTCAAGCCACAAGGTCTCTGTGTGCGGGGAGGATACACCTGTCATGCGCATTAGCAGGTTACCAACATGCGGTATAACCCATCTGCAAACACCAATGGCTGCTTTTATACACAAAAGTTGGTTTTATGGCTCTTTTTCCAAGGCGTTAGCTAGCAGAGCTGCTGGGTAGAGAAGCTGTATTGGTCAGCAACATCACAGTGGTATGGTTTTGCAGCTTGTTACACTGTCTGGGCTAAGTTAATATGAATGACATTGCCACATTAAGATTGTAGCCAGGTAACACTGAAATCAGGACTCCAGTCAACAAACCTCCCAAGGACAAAGCAAACACCCACAAGCCCATCATCCTCTTCACTTGCGCAGTGTGGCAGGCATGTATCCAGAAGACATACCGTTTCAGACATGATCTGAAATGCCATCTTCTTGAAGTCAGTCAGACTTACATTTCATACCTCAGACTAAAACACGAGAAAGAAACTGAACTCCAGGAGGAAAATGCACAAAGTTCTAAGCTGACAGCATTATGGACAGATAGTCTTCGCTGTCTAGCCATAGAAGAATTGAGTCCTAACACGTGTTCACGTTAAGTAGTTTCACTTGTTTAGACACTGAAAACAAATCGCACTTTTCATACAGTGATCCTCAGAGACTAAACAGAAGGTATGTTTTTCCATTCAATTAAAAAAAATCCAGAATGTTAAAAGTTCAGGGTTATGAGAAGCCAAGTATCTTGAAGACCGAAGAACACATTTAAAACCCAGATCTTGTAATACACTGGACAGACAGGCCTGTAGCCTCAATTAAATTGAAGATACTCCGCTCAGTCCCCGGACTACAGCCCAAGTTTCCACACTCTAAGTTCTTCTGTCAAATATTTGTGTGTGGACACTAATCCTCATGGAACTTATTCCAGGAACTCGTTTCACAGTCAGAGCTCCAATGATCAACAGTGCCCTGCGATATCAGAACGTGCAGTTCTATTCCCTTAAAGGCTCATCTATTCAAAACAAGAATTACGGTACTTAGCATTTATTTTGGAAACCTTTCAGATCCTAGCTTTTATTTGGGTTATTTTATTTCTAACATTCTAATGTAAGAAGCATGACATATCAATTCTATTGGCAAAGTTCATTGACAAGATTCTGTTAAGAAAACCTCCCACTCAAAATCAAGTGGACACCAAGTTTTGTATAAAATTCTATTGAAGGCTACTCCCCCTGTGAAAACAAGAATATCGCATATTTTCAGACAGTGTCCTGCAACTCAATCAATTTTAGATGCATTTTATATACCAATTATAGTTTCCATTTCCTTACAAATCATACTCTTCACAATTCAGTAGTAAGCTGCGTTTTTTGTTTAGTAGGTTGGGTTTGGGTTTTTTGGTTGTTTTTTTTTTGTTTTTTTTTTTTAGTTAACTAAATAACCAGGACTTTATTTTAGGTATTCAGCATTCTGTTGATAACACCTACTTTTTCAAATGCTTAACAGCTATGGCCAAACCTCACTAATGAATTTTATGGCTACATGTTGAAAAGCCACTGCATATACAGTAATTCCAATGCAGCTGAAGTCTTGTAAAAAGCTTCCTGGTTTTAACTTACATGTGAAATGAGCAGGACTATCTTCTCCATCTATCACCAAAAATATATCAAGTTTTACTTCAAAAAAACAACAAAAAGTTATATATTGCTTAGTTTTACTTCTGCAAGCTAACTAGCTCACTGTTTCAAAACCACCTGGCTCTTTATTAGTCTCCTTGCTAAGAGAGACTTGCTAGAAAAATAAAGACATTATCCTTCCAGGAATAGAAAATGGAACATTAGCTCAAAAACTGTAAATAATAAGGTATACTACTCTAAAAATAGTATATTCTTTATATTAACATCAGGTATATTTTAAGAAAACAAAACCCAACACATAGCTACTTACAAACCATTCTCTTCCTATACATCATCATCTTCAGCTATTCAAAAAGTTTCAGTTTCAATAGAAAAAGTCTGAAGAACTTCCTAAACCGTGTTAGGGGAACACTATTTACCAAAACCAAAATCCAATTTTTGGGAAAAAAAAAAAAAACCCACAACAACAACAAAACCACCACCCCCCTCCAACATAGAGTTAGTCCAGTGTAACCTAGAAAAAATTAACTGCACTTCTCATACTACATTACTGATAAAATCACAAAATACAGGAAACTTCCTTTTTATTTAAAATTACTATGGAGAAAAAGTAGGTTCTTCAGAGACAGAGGCCACTATGAAAGATCTGGAAAAAAAAAATCATGCACTTCAAATCTGTTACACTTTCAAAAAAGGTTTAAGAATCAAAGTTCTTAATCCTTAATTCTTTGCAGGTTCTCATCTTTCACAAATTCTGGAGTCTCGAAAGCCAGATGTTCCAAAAAGCTCTATAAAAACATTATATAGTTTTCATATGTATGTGTATATATATATATGTATCACTGTTCATCCATCCTTCCAAGTCGCCGCCGTCGCCTACAGAAAGCCTTTAAATTCCATTTGTTTGCCTCCAACATAAAAGGTCCATTGTAGACAAACAACACTGTCATCTTGTCATTGTAAGTGAGATTCTGCAGGAGCTGGTGAAAAACACAAAAAACAGCGTCAAAAACAGGTAGAACAGATATTCCCCAATACCTAACAAAGGTGAAGGAGGTCTATGCAAAGGCTTAGATCTCACAAGGTCAATATAGCAGGATTATAGCCTTTCTGACAGATGTATATTTGCTCCTAGAAACCACCGAAAGAGACTCCACTCATCCAAAGCAGTCATTACTTTTTTGCCGTATCCACAATGGGCAGAGAATATTTGCCGTTTTTCCTTTTTTTTTTGCCAGGACAGGAGGTAGAGTTACTTGGACAGAATTATTACGTCTCTTTTCAGCTTTGTGCTCCTCCGAGCTGAGCAATATCCATTAGAGGAAACTCCAAACTTTTGAAAGGTCTTAAAAGTTGCACTGCTGTCTTCTCGAGTGGCTCCAGCCACAGTACTACTTTTCTGGACGCTTATCACAGTCCAAATCTTGTCAGGCACAAGCCCAACAGACTGACTGATGTCATGCAAGCTGTAGGGTTATCTGCAGTGCTTCAGGATGACTTCTAGCAATTTACTTGCAACTGATGCTCAATTTGTCATCCACAGTAACTTCTCTCTGCAGTTATTTAGGTATTTATACCTTAGACCAGATGCTGTTGTTGATTTTGTCCACTTAAATACCAAGTCCCATCCTTGCCTCTGCTGAAAGGCACCCTGTTTTCAAATTAAGTTATCTAATCCAAGATTGTTTTGAGTTCTAATCTTGCTCTACAGCAAGAAGCATTCACTTCTAACACGGTGATTATTTGCATATTTAATAAATGTGATCTGTTTCAGCAGAGATTGATATAAAAATACTGATTTTCAAACTCAAGACTCACTCCTGAGGAACACATTCTGTTCATCTACTCATTCTGGCAGTGAATCACAACTATTCGGAAAACAAGTTTCCTAATCAACTCTACTGTATATTAATTGACATCCCTGCCCCCTGTAGCTTGCTTAGAAAATATAGCTGGGGAAAGTGTCAACATAGAGAAAAAAACCCATAATAAGTTTTTCCTGTATCCACTGGATACACAGATGGAACTTAGCTTAGTACAACAATTTGTCACACTTTCTAGTATGTGATTACATACTTGCTTCCTAGTAGACATAAAGGGCAGGCTCAGGAAGTACAGGTAGTCACTGGAACAGCAGAGCCTGTCTTTATCCTCAGCCTTTTCTGTACAACCTTTTAATTATCCTCTGCTGCAGCCCACTCAATCTCATCGGCTAAAACCTTTACATGAAGCGCTATCTCAATAATGTTCTTTGTGGTAGGCCATTACAATGTCACCATGTCAACAGTGGTGATGACCTACTTGCAGGTGATTGAGACACAGAGGAAAGAAGAAATACCTTCAGCCATCTCTTCATAGTACCATTTCTGGCTGCTGAATAGAGGTGCAACACATTCCTTACCCTCCTCTTACTGGAATGTTCTTTTTTTTTTTTTTTTTAAGCCTCTGAAACATCTTACTTCTGCTTTCTTGTTTTTACTCTCATCTTTCCAGTTAGCTCTGCAGAGATTTCCCCCCCTCTCTGTTCTTAGTAACTTGATAACAACCTCAACTCTGAACCCTAGACAGTAATTTTCTACTGTTCCTTATACATGGGAAGCGTTAGTTAGTAGAGCTGTCTCTACCTTTTCAACGTCCAAACCACCCTCTTATTTCTCAAAGTAGGAGGGAGCACAGAAGAGCAGTTCCAATAAGGAGAGAAACTGCAAGAAGACAAAAGGGGATAGGTAATACGCAGACCAAGACAGAAGTAGTGTGGACAGAAAATGACCAAACTGTGTGGAGGTTAAGTACACTGCAAGATCAGAAGGAACAAGAAGCATCACCTTCCTCCTACTTCCAGTCAGGTAAATGCTGCACATGGCTTTTCTCAGCTCCTACAACTGCTATTTACCAAAAACAAGACCACAAGCCTGCCAGATTTTTTAAAATACAGTGAAGTACAGGATGCAGAAGAACTGATAGCTTAATAAAGCATACAGCCCACTACTGAATGCTTGCCTCCTTTAGTAACTTTTACTGGTTCAATCTTAGAATCACAGAATCATAGAATGGTTTGGGTTGGAAGGGGCCTCAAAGATCATCTGCTTCCAACCCCCCTGCCATGAGAACGGACACCCTCCACTAGACCAGGCTGCCCAAAGCCCCATCCAACCTGGCCTTGAACACTTCCAGGGATGGGGCCGCCACAAATTCTCTGGGCAACCTGTTGCAGTGCCTCACCACCCTCACAGTCAAGAATTTCTTTCTAATGTCCAACCTAAATCTCCCCTCTTTCAGTTTAAACCCATTACCCCTTGTCCTGCCACTACACTCCACAAGAAATAGCCCCTCTCCAGCTTTCCTGTAGGTCTCCTTTAGGTATTGAAAGGCTGCAATTAAGTCTCCCTGGAGCCTCTTCTTCTCCAGGCTGAACAACTCCAACTCCCTCAGCCTGTCCTCATAGGAGACCTTCTTGGATCAAGTTGAACATAACATTAGCCACCCTACTTACTAGTCCTCTCCAGCCACAGCATTGAATCACATCATCACCTAATAGAGAAATTATCTTTTTTATTTTAACAGAAGAGCACAGTTAGGACTGGTCATTCTTGACTGAAAAGTCCTCTGCAAGCCATTCTCCATGGAGCACAGTACTGACCTTTTCTGAGCTTGTAAGTCTCAGTTTATTACTTGAATAGCTTTCCCTCCATTAATGTGGGACTCCTCTAGTTCTTCCGATGTCAGCAGCACTGACAATATCATTATCTGACTTGTATCTCTGCTACAGTCCCAATTCTGTGTGAATTAGAAGCATTACCTTTGACAGCTTTGTGACAGGATATCCCTATCCACCGGTAGTTAACTTGTGATCCTTCCACAAAGGCCACAATTCCAGAACATATTTATGATGAGATGAGCCTTGGTATAAGTTGCCTGAATTCCTGCCAGGACTGTCCTTAACATGGACAAATTCTCTCACAGCTACCCTTTAATATTAAGTTCTTAGGTAAACCAGAGATAAGTTCTACAGTGTTTATACAGATATTATCACACAAAACTTAACTGTCCTACACATTAAATTTTCAATTTCATGTTCCGCCACGCACCTTTGGTGTAACAAAGAAGTACTGAGACGTGCTTTCTTTACAAGCAGTTTTCACAACCATTTCAAAAACTCTTCTCTCATTCATTGGATCCATCCCCTAAAAGGTAAAATAAATTGAAAAAATAAAGAAAGTCTGTTTTCTCCACTATGTCCACAAGCATCTGTATCATAAGAGGTTACATACTGCACTATTGATCCTCACCTGATTTATTTCATCTACAACCCTGAAAGGACATCTGTTGAGTTCCTGTAGAGCCATCAGGTACAACATAGTGGAAACACTTTTCTCACCTCCACTCTGATGATATGGAGTCAACTCATGAAGTGCAGTGCTACTGTGGAATTTGACTCTAATGCGAATCCCATACTTGTCGTACTCCTCCTATAAAAGTCAGTACCTGTTAAGTTCAGTTTCTCTGTACTACAGCTTATTTGATAATGATATGCAAATTAAAGGAAATTTATGTCAAATGTTCTACAGGGGTTTATGAGCTACTTGCGTTCAACTCGATATCAATATATTAATTCTGTTTCATATATTTTCTTTAACTCTGATCTATTCTTGTTAGATAATTTTGAATACCGCTCTGTCCCTGTGACAACAATTTGTTAATTTCTGAATCCCGCGTAAGAAAGACTTCATACATACTAAGAACACTGACAAGAAAAAAAAATACTGGCTAGAAAAAGGAGAAAGCAATGCTCCTATAAATTCTGTTCATCAGAAAAAAATGCATTAGGGTACATGATGCTATCAACTTCAACAGTGGGGTGATGATGTGTATGTGTATAGGTTAAGATCCCATCTGAACCTCTAAAAGTGCAAAGAGTCTAATTAAATCCTTCACTTTTCCTCCATTAGCAGATTGAGATTCAAAGCCCCGACAAAATTCACTGTGACAGTAATCTTCCTTTCATATTGTCAGGAAAACCACACACAAGGATTCTGACCCTGGCCTTTTCTTTAATAGAAAATTGACATTTGTCAGCAGTCTGAATCAATGATGCAAATGCGTGGTGGTAACAGATGTGGTTCAAAAGAAGGCCCATGCAAGGAAACACATTCATGATCCAAGAAAAAAGAAATCTTTGGAGTACTTGCTAGTATTTCTGAAGTTCAGATAACCTCAGTGCAGAAATGGGAATGCAATCCGCCATGCAAAAAGCCGATACTGCTTGCTCACCATTTGGTCTACATAAGGCTTCAGGGAAGATTCAAAAGTTTTATGAATATGAGTTTCAAGAGGTCTATCCATATTCACTGCGGAAGTGAAAATCCTGCAGTTGGAGATCATCAACTCACATTCTTCTGTTAACACAACTGTTAACACTTAGGGTAGAAGAAAGGAGTGGAGATGATTGGTGATGGTTACAGAATACTACTACATTTTGAAAGGACAGTTGTGGCAAAGCAACAATGAGGAGCCCGTCCTGTAGAAGCTGGCACATGCCAGTTTGGTTCAGAATGCCACGTACCACAGCCATCAAAAGGTGTATGAATCTGGGTGACCTGGCAGAGCAAAGTCCCATTGTCATCTGGCTTTTATGAAACACAACAAGAGCTAAAAGCCACCATGAAGTAAATAAGTCACACCATCTTAAAGTCTTAAAACTGCCTCAAGGAACTTCAAGGCTGTAGAAACAGTTTTCAGCTTCTTTGCTGCCTTCACGTCTTGCTTTAGGATGAGTAATGTACATACCACATAGCATCTGATACTGGAGAGGGTCTATCAAATCCTCTCAGATCAGCTAATTTGCTAAATAAGAAGAACAAGCCATCTTTTGGTGTTCCTGGTGTTTTACTACACCTGCGTGCAGAAAAACATCCTTGGGACTGGAGAGTGTAAGGTTTTATACTGGTTTTTACTTTCACGGATTACAAACCTTTAGTGCTTCTGGTGTACCAGTATTACAGAAACATGGAACTGTGAATCCTTGAGGCTGAGGCAAATGCCTACACACTTAAGGAGAGAACAAAGTTGACCCGACATCATTATAAACTCAGGTTTGCTAACTGAGAACTTTTTGCAATTTTGAAGACAGGTCACCTTTCTCACTCTCAATGTTTTCTCTGTCAGCACTTCCAAAGACAAACTGAAGACCTGTCTTGAGAAGGACTGCTCTATGACCATGACAGACACACTTGAACAAAGCAGTGCTTGAAGTAGCTATTTTGCAAGCTGATTTTGGTTAGTTTCATTCTTTCCCACTATGAAAGAAATTTCTTCTTTGGCATTCAATGCAGCTTATCCAAAGAATAATAAGTTTCTTGGATTTGCAGATTGTAGTCTGATAGCCATGCCTGATAATCAGGAGCGTAGTAAGGAAAATCGTGGAGCATGCTTTCAGACAAATGGATGTATCTGCACTGACCTTTCTGGAGGTGGTATTTTGCTAAGGGAAGCTAGTAAGACATTCTCCTAATCCGTGAAGATCACAGCACCATAGCTTAGATGAATTTTCTCCATTTCAGTAAGATTTGGTACTTCATTGTCAGGATCAATTCAAAAGACTCATAGTCTGGCCTGCTTATGACCAGGACATGTAGCACAGTGGAGTGAAAAAATATTCTTCAGTTCACAATTTCATTTCACTCTTTCCTCTCTAATAGATACCTACAGAGTTTTTGTTACACTCTTTGGAAAGGGACGAGGCTGTGGGACATCAAGAACACAATGACTTCATATAAGGATAAATAAATAACAAGACATAAGACCTCTAAGCCCACTATACTTTCAGATGCATTCACTGGCTGAAACTAGGCTCAGAGAAGTTTACAAGTTACAGGCTGGCAAAACCTCCAGCAGAAAAGATCTGCCCTGCAGCACAGCTACAACGGCATCAGAAAGTCAGGCCTTTGTTGCCAGATTACTGGGAATGCCAGTTCATATAACTGACAAGATATTCCAGGACCTGTCAAGAATGATGCTCAGAACTCTCTGTGGGGAATCGAGGAAGGTGAGGGTTACCACTGCAAGCACTCTGAATTCTGGATACCAAGTGCTAACAAGGAAAGTTGGAACGTTCACTGAGGTTTCTGCTAGGATGTCAAGGAAGAACCTAGTGAAGTGTTTCATACAGTAAGCACTGCCACCAAGGACACCATCAGATCTCAGTGTTCCTGAGTAATTCTTCAGGAAAAGAGCCTCCTGCAGAGAAGAAGGGTACGGAATCCAAGCTCTAAACCAGGTTATCCAACTCTCTGCATTACAGGTGCTGATCCCTTGAGGAAAAAGCTTTGGTCATTGGCACGGTACCACTAACTAACCTCTTAAACTATTTGTGACATCTTTGCAAGAGAAAAGCAAGACCTTCCAAAAAAGATGTTCAGAAAGACAGTCCAGATTCCCTTTGCTTTTAAACCACTTTACTGTTGTTCTGTGTACTCTCTCCCAGCTTACTTTTAGATAAAATATAGTATTTGTGTAATACAGATCTGACTCTGTAAGTAACTATCAAAAGAACTGAAAAGTCCATGTTTTAATGTCTTACCATTTTGTAATACTAGTTTCTATGTAAGCATTTTTGTGCAGTTCACGAAAAGCCTTGTCAGTCACTATTCTGCCCTCAGTAACAACTACAACTTCTAATATTTTAGAAAACCTACTTGAGTAATTCATAAAAGCAAAAAAAATCACTTAAGTGTGAGTGCTCACTATGGAGCTTATGCATTACATACAAGGGTTTTAAAATCACCAGTACAGAGATCAATTTAAAACAAAATACCCAATTTCTCTTCAGCCCACTGCACCGAGTATTTCTCCCCAAGGTACTATTGATGCTTTAACTATTCATCAGAGGTAAATCCTGCCTGTAAACATTACTGAGGGCGTAACAGCCTGGGCCAAATGATTGCTACTTCCAAAACAGACAAAATGCCAGCAGATGAGTAGAAACTTCATGTAGAACCAAACCAATACAACACAATAATAGTAGATTTAACAATTAAGTGATAATAGCACAAATTAGTTAAAAATGTAGAATTAAACCACGAACTTAACAAAACTGACGTACCACTAATGTAAATACAACGCTTCTAACTGAGTTCTAAGTTGCAAGAGGTTTCCTAAAGTCAGCAAGCTGAAGTCCTATGCACCTGTACAAAGACTCAATTTCCTTTAAACAGATTGGTAAGTCAGTTCTAGCACAAAAAAGTGTGTTCATTAGTAAAAGGTCTTTATCTTTTTTAAAATAACATCTTTCCTATAATCTAAATGACAATTCATTTTTTCTCTAGCGATATACAAGCAAAAGATGATGCATGAAAATACGTGATTCTTCCATATGAAAAATAAATCATACCTCATTTTCCACATGAAGATCAACTTCACCAACACACTGCATAGAACTAAAGAAGTTACTGAACTTCTCATTAATTTGTTCAATCAGCTTTTTCAAGGGGGTTAGCCACCTTTCTTTGACCTAGAAGCAGACATAACCATGTAAAACCATTTTTAATAACCAAATTTTCCTTTAGATAGCTTTTAAATTCAAAAATATCATAATTACAGAAGCTAACATCTTAGTTTACACTCAAGACGACTTGGAATGTTACCCCTTATTTCTTTATGCACATTCTATTGTAATAAAAGACATACTGATACAGAAGTGATAGTTTCAGCTATTACCTGTGAAATGTTTTTCTTATAGTTATCCAGTTCATTTTTCTTTTCCTCTAGATATTCCGTCAACTGCTGTATTTCTTGTGTCTGTTTATTGTATTCTTCAACAACCTGACAGAATAAAAAAATCAAGCAAGGAGTCAACAAAATGTTTGCCAATTCTAAACTTGACTGTAAAAATACCACATTGCACTGATTTTGTGCAATCATATAGATTATTGCACTGAACAAAATACTTTTCTAGCTTTAAAGCAAAAAAACTGTGAAACACTGCTTATTTCAGGTTACTGCAACTTTTTGTTTAAAGGCACAGAACACCCTGTTCTTTTGGAAGAACCTTCTTAAAATTCTAATAGATGCAGAATCTGGCATTTACAGCACATTGTTCCTGCTGTCTAGCTTATTATACCACGAGATCTAGCACAGAGTGGGAAGCAAGTACAATACAGGTGGAGGGGGAAGAAGGGAGGGCGGAGGGAAAGCAGTGAACATACTGAAGCATTCAGGCCTGTGAAACAGGAGGCCCTGGTTTTCTCTTCATTCAGACAAGCATCGATTTCCTCCAATGTGGTTGGAAGAGCCTGAAAAGCCTGCAAGAGAAAGGATGCATGCATGTGTCACACAACAATGCTAATGAAGGACTCAAGTTTGCTAGAAAGAAATCAAATAGGCTAAAAAAATATTCTATTACTTTTAATTAGGATATCACATATTCAAAATTATCACAGCATGATTCCCTCACATACTATTCTGGACAGAGAAAGAAGGCTAGCAGTGCAACTAGATAACAAAGATACACGATTAATTGCTCCTTAGTTGCCTAACTTGTGCAGGTATAGATGCTCACAGACTCGGTATAAGCCAGGGGCTATGCTAGTTAAGCCATGCAAATACTTCCAGAGGCTGGGAAGACCCAGTAAGTAAGACCTGGTAAGTAGGCGGGCCCAGATTTCAGTTCTCTTGTGTTGCTCCCTTAGAGCAAGAAGCTAGAAAGATATGGCTTCTAATTATGTCTGTCAACACAAGACTATGGATTTTAATTGAACTTTCAGCTCCAATCTTCTCTCCCCTGTGCACAGAACAAAGTGATACATAGATAGAGCATATCCCAACGCTACTTAAAAATGCTTTAAAAGGGTAAAGTGACAATATATGACTCTAATGTTAACAGAAGTATGCATGATTCTTTATTAGTGGCCTTCTAATATAAAATATATATTCTCTGCTGTAGAAGTTAAATTTGGGATGATGTACACCATTCTAAGAGATACATGGAGATTTGTTTTGGTACATACAGTTTGAAATTCTTTTGGAAGACACTGATCCGGACTCAGCTTGCAGACCTGTCGAGCTTTTTTTAGCAATTCCTTGCAGTTGTCTGTAAGAACTCGCTTCCTATCATCCAGTTCACGAAATTGTTGCTGTTAGAAAAAGATATAAAGATATTAAAACACACTTTAAAAAAAAAAAAGTTTATTATAAATTTCCAGAGGTGACACTAGAATACTGGCAACAAACAACATCCAAATCAGAGAATGTAGGTGAAATCAGACTGCTTAAAGATCAAAAAACCCTTTGTTTTTAATCTGAGTTTTAACACACAGAACTCACTCTGCCTCTCTGCTCGAAGTCAACCGATGTCAAGGTAAACTAATCAAAAGCATGTTTTTGTAATATAGCTAAATTTATTTTCTCTCAACTAGACAACTGTGCATGTAGGTTCAACGTATATCTCAAAATAGGTAATTTTACAGGAAATTCCCTATAAGCCAAAACACAACTACTATGAGCCTTATCTTTTGTTAGTTCCCATTTAACTGTATTTATCTGTTTGGGAGAACACGGAGGACATGATGTACACCGAATGGTATTTTAGCTGAAATTTTACCCAGTAAACATGATAATTACACAATCAGAAGTACTGCCTTTGCTGTTTCATATTCTACCTCTGTAATACAGCTAGCAAAATATAAAACAAACAATCTTTAAACTAGTGCTGAAAATAAGTGAAAAGCAGGTACAGTTTCTGGTTTTTAACGGTCATTTCCAGGGTAAACTCTTCGGAACTTAGTACAGGTAAGTGGTCAGCTCAGCTCTATGCCTTTTATAATGCAGTGTCACCACAACAGTAGTTAAAATGCAATACACAAAATGTGACACCTTCATGAAACACTATGCTAAAGATTATCTCAAGCAAGCAGTATCCAGGCAAAAAGCTTGGAGAGCCCCAAGTATCTCTTCCTCTCTGTCCCCAGAATTCTCACTCACTCATCTCTATATACACAGTCCCTACCACAAGCCTGCTGCTTTCAAACGAGCAGAGAGCTGGCAGTGCTCGGGACTAACGACTTGCTCTCTCCCAGCTCAGGTGAGCACCCAACTGCAAAGAGCTGGCAGCAGCCAACCACGAAAAAGTGAAAAGGAGTACATACCAAGGTACTGGAGCTTTTAATCCCAGTTACTTTACTATACTCTGTATATACTATACTAAACATTTACTCAGTCATTACACATGCAATCCACCTTTTTAATAGACAGTTACACCACTGGAATACACTGTGTTCACTTTTTCAGAGGCATAAAATTCTAACTCAAAATCCACGTGCGCCAGACTTTGCTTTAGAACATTACTCTCAGAGTTAGGAAAGCCTACTCATGTTCCTACACTTGAGAGAGCTCTATCTTCCTAATTTTTATCGTTGTGTACTTTAGTTAAATATGGGAGACCTCCAGTGGCAAAAAAAATTCAAAAGATTCATTTGGAAATTATAGAGTTAGCTAAATGTTTATTCCACATTTTTAAAATACAGGACACAGACACCAATTACTTTCTGGCGATTTAATTAATCTTTATTTACTAAATACAACATAAGCCATATTAACACATATGATTATGAGTGATCATCAGCAGAGTTCTCACACTCACTGAAGAATTAGAGCTGCTGTTCTCTACAGTAAGTATCAACTCGAAAAAGCTGGTTTTGCCTTCCCTCTACCAAGCACTAGGAAATAGAATTTGCTTTAGAAGTAAGCATTTCACAGCCTTCACAAACACACTGTAAAGATATTTTTCTACACTGCGTGGATGGTTTTTTTTTCCTTCCCATCTCCTCTTCATAAAGTCTATTGCTGAGAAGGAGAGAAATGTCACATGACGGCAAGAAGGACTGGCATTACAGCTATACAGATAAAATAGCAGTAAGTGGAGGATGGCCATCCTTTTGGGTACAGCCAAGATCTTATGTCATTCTGAATTAGCACAAATGAAACTGTACACCACAGTGCTTATGGTCCATTACATATCTGAATATGCCCTGCAACACATTCAATAAGCAATTTTTAAAGAATATTTTAGAAGGTTCTAAATTAAAACTGGACTGTATTTTAGAAGGTTCTAAATTAAAACTGGACTGACAAATTTAAAAGCCAACTGCCTTTATCTGAAATGTGTTTGACCTCATGACAAAGGCGAAGGATCCAATGAAAGGTAACACATTCATAATGTTTTATACAATAAATATCGATTTCATACTTATGTGTTTGACCATTTCCAGGGCCAAAGTCAATTCTGAACCATCTGAACTGGGGAATCTCAGCTCTCAATTGTATATAAAGCTCAAACTTGAAAGCCTGCAGAGCTGCATGAAACAAGATTTCCAGCTGATCTCTAGGCACTGAAATCAGAAATAGATTCAACATTGACTGTGGCTGCCACAAGTCTAAGGCAAGTAAATTTTCTCAGGGTGTGAAAAGAAAAATACATGTTTGGGCAAGGAAAACTTCAGCATTCAACAGGAAGACTGGGTGCCAATAGACATTTGATGTAGTTATGAATGACGTTCTAGAATAAATGCACTGACAGTTGAACAACATGGTAAGTGTCAATTTTCACTGGGCTTTCCCAGTTGATTGTCATGGCCACATGGTACATAAAACGTAGATGAATATAAATAAATAATAATACATAATTTTTCATTGCTTGTCCCTCCAAGGGGACCCTTGCTAAGGGTCCCATTGATTTCCTGAAGGCGCCTCAATAAAACCCATCCAGCTAAAAAAGTAACTCTAAGCAGAAAGAATTACCATTTTGAACAGAGACACTACTGTTACAGTAAACCCAAATGTAGAATGTGATATGAATCAAGTTGTCATGCTGCTGGAAAAGTCCACTGTGTAGCTCTAGCCTTGCTGGTCTAAGGCCAGACAAGAAATATCTAAATAATGTACCTCTGTCTGATAAGTAGGATGTGATTGTCAAGAAGTAAAAGTGTAACTGATAAATTGTTAGTTTGACCAGCAAGCCTTGAAGAACCATTTGGATTTGCCAAAAGTACCGGGAAACTAGGAGAAAGGTTAATTCCGGCAGGGGTAATGGCAACCACTGACCCACGGACCACCTACCCCAACTGTACCACTTACACAAAAGATAGAGAAAAAACCTGAGCATGTGTTCTAGTTCGCATGCTAGATGAAGAAATCTGAACCAACCATTTAACAGAATAACAACGGATATGTATTAAATACATGTATGTAAATGTTGTATGTATAAATAACCACTGCTTTGGAGGTTTGGGGTGGGCTGTCTTGGGACAGACACCCACATTGGAGCAAATATGCAGTAAAATACCTCTGCTCTGTGCGTATATTGGCATATTGCACACCGGGAAAACGAACCCCCAGTTCTCGGACAACAGCTTTATATTTGTTTTAGCCAACAGCATAAGAACCAATTTGGAACGAGGTTTATCCGGGTACTTCAGGGAAGTTCTGTAGTGTGGGGGGTTCGACTACAGCTTCCTGAAAGGCATCTACTGAACAGCAGAAACCAATTACATTCTGTATGCACAAGCAATTTGTATTCTATTGTGCTCGTCAGCACCGCAACTGGTTTAGTGCAAAGTAAGAAGCTAGTTAAAGAACATAGTTACCAGTAGCTAATGTTTTCTCACAAATTTGTGTCTGAATGTACATTTAGTGACAGCATTTAATTATTTGAAGTTTGTAAATTTATACATAGAAAATGAGAATCTGCATTTTCTTAAAACTTAGCTTAAGGAGCAAATGTTGCAATGTACATACTGAGTATTAATACCAATTATTTAAACAAATTTACACCAAATGAACCTGAAAATTAACAAGCTATCAAAGCAAGACAATTAGCAAGACTCTTTCAAACAACCATCATAAACACGCAGGCAACTGTGCAAATTATTTAATGAGCAGATGGGACTAACGCTCTTCTCTAATGTTCAGTATGGGTCACAAATAGAGATTTGCTTCTTAGGCTCATTAAATAAATTAAATACCAGAAGTTGTTAAAATAACACTAAGGTTCCCACTTGAACTGTGATGACAAAATACAAACCCCAGAAATCTGTTGTTGCCAACTTGACTTGTTTGAAAATATGTACTTTTTTGGCCTTTCCACCTAAGTGGTAAAAAAAACCCACCACAAAGCAACAAACATGCTGCTCTCTCCACAGTATCCCAGTGCCAAGATCTCACAAAAGGAACATATGTGATCTTCTCTTGGATGTACTAAGTGAGGTTTCTGTTCACTTCAAATCTTAATCAGATTATTTACTCAGGTATTATAAAGACTCAAGATCTCTTGGGAAATAAACAGCATGAGTAAGCGCCAAGTATTAACAAAGTTTCACAGCTTCTTTGGCTGATACCCACTATTCCAACTTCAATGAATGCATCACAACCAGCATGACCTACAAAAGTGCCTGATGATGAAATAGAGAATGGTCCCATACTTGTAACATTTAGGCTCCAATTTAGTTCACTATACAGCTTCTGTAAAACATACTTATTTCTAGTTCTGTTTGGTTTTCTCCTTTTTGCAGGTTTATTTATTTTACAAAAACATGCAGGAACTGTTTTCAAGACTTCCTCCAAGTGTTGCAGTGGCATCGTCAAGGGCAGCTTTACAGCAAGACTACCTTAACGCAAGCTGCGCCAGGGAAGGTTCAGGTTGGAGATGAGGAGAAAATTCTTCTCGGAAAGGGTGGTCGGGCATTGGAACGGGTTGCCCAGGGAAGTGGTGGAGTCACCATCCCTGAGGGTGTTTAAGGAAAGGTTAGATGTGGTACTTAGGGATGTGGTTTAGTGGGTAATAGGTGGTGGGGGGATGGTTGGACTAGATGATCCTTGAGGTCACTTCCAACCTTAATGATTCTATTCTAACACAGCACTGCTGTAGAAAAAAAAATTATCACAGACAAAGCCACTAAGAAGTTGGAGGGAAGGGATAGTACGTTTCAAATAGCACTAATTCAAATAACACTTAATCTGAAATGGAGGCAAGAAAAAACAACTTTACCTCATGAAAGCTCATGGCAGAAAGTAAAAAACAAACCAAAGAGTGTACAACATACATCATTCACAGGGCAATACAGGAAAGAGAACGTCTAAAAAAAGGGGGTTAAAGACTTAATTCAAATGCTCAACAGGCAGTACGTGAGGAATTGTGGCCTTTCATCTACATGAAAACTTAAGATGTACTTGAATACTTAAAAGAGTTTTCCTCCAGAGCAGTTAAACTTCTCAAAATTCTAATCACCGGGAATACTGATTTGAGGGTTTGTTTTGTTTTTTTTTTTCTTTCTGTTTTAATGTTGCTAGAACCAACCATCCAAGAGATAAGTTCTGATATGATTTCCTCTACTTACATGGTTGAATGTAACTCAGTACTGATGACTGATAGGACCTCAGCTGCCTCTAACACCTCTCTACTAGGGAAGGAGGCAATTTTTGTTCAGTCAAGAATAATCAGAACATTTACCTTACAAGTCCTGTCTATCGATCTGACCAGACATCAACCTACGCACCAGCTCAAGCTACTCTCTCGATGAAGACTACAGGGATAACAAGAACTAAAAACATTTAAATAAGTTTCCTGGTGACAATACACACTATTCACATGAGGTTCACAGCTCTGTGATACATTCTTACTCCTTATTGCGCTCCAGCAACAAAGCAATGTACATTGGGTTTGGATAAAGTCTGCATACAGCTACATCAATTGAGAGATCTGATGCAACAGTGATTTTCCAAGTAACATGCTGGACTCGTCTCTGTCTTCAAGCTACTTTTTGCTCCTCTTCCTAATTTTCCTGAAGTGATAATACCTATAACCCCAAGTGGATTTCTAAATATATGCCAAGGTCATTCTCTTTGGAAGTGCATATCCATCCAAAATAACTACCACTTACCTTTTGAACAGCTTTCCAATATAACAGCAATTATTTTTTTCTTTTGTCACACTGAATGAGCAATAGGTTAAGCTGACTCTTGCAAGATAAAGAAAAAACGTACCATCCTGTACTTTTGACAGGTTTTTCCCTAGTACACTGAAAGACTGTAGTACTACACAAATACAAAAATTGACCTTTATGCACCAAACCATGAGAGATCACAGCATGTTCTGTTCTTAGAAAAGAGTACTTGTCTGTACCGTCCTCAGAGACCGTCTTTTTACCTGAACACAGCACGGTTGCCTAATATGATCAATAGAAGGACCACTTATAATCCTTTCTGTCCTCCAAAAAAAGACATCTAATTACATGGGAAAATAAGCTATGAAAGAAAGGTAAAACAGCTCTGCTCTGACACAGAGCTTTTGGGTTCATTTTGAGCTTGCATCTCCCATGTGAGCTGGAGCTACTTGACTACGACAGGCTCAGAAGAAAGATAATACTTCCAAATAACAGCTAGACTTTTTAAACACACTATGCATTATAATAAAAAGATCCAGGACAAGATGACTGTTCAGCACATTTCCGTGGAAGTTTAGCTGTCTTAACTGAGGAAGGCAAAGCTCCTATTCAACTTTAAATGAAGAGGCTGAAGTCAACCTACAGAAATCGAGGCTAAATGTTTTGCAGTACTAATACCCATTTCTAAAAGACACAGAAGCATCCTTTTCTATACCATAAAGGCTTCCACAGAAAATGTTTTCATAGTAGATATTCCCAGATTTATAGAAACGGTTACCTCTGCAGCTCTTAGCTGTACACTTGCAGCTTTATACTCTGATTCTAGTCTGCTCTTCTCAGCAGCCACTGCAGCACTCTGAAGAACCAAATCTGCTTTGAGGATGTTCAGTGATATGCAATTCTACATAGGAAAACAGAAACTGTCACTTCTTTTCTGTAAGAGACTTAAACCTGATACAATCACTAGCAGGCTTTAGAAACTATTAATTTTTTAGTCATAGCACACAATCATACTCTGTGTTGAGCTCTTCAACACTGCTGTCTGTCAAATTCAATGAAAAAGAGAGGTAACTTATTGGTGACCCAAGCTTTTTAGATATATAGCCCCCAAATACTTTTAATCTGTAAGCATATGCATTTGTAACCAAAACATTTTACACCAAAAAAACATGTTCTCTTTCCCTATACCACATACCCACATGTGAAATGTGAGAAAAGACAAAGCCATCTCAATTCTCAGAGACAATATCCAATGGGTGCATTTTGGTGCACTTCATACGCCACACAGAGATGGAAAAAGGTCAAAAAATAAACACTAAGAGATATGACTCTCTCACTGATGATGCAAGACGACTGACCAGATGTGCAGCGACTCCAGTGTCTTGTGTCTTAACTGGAACAGCATATGACAACAGAAGGCGGCTCTACTTTCAAAGTTTCGTAACAGGCTGTAGTGATGCCCAGAACCTGGTTTGACAGCTTTGACATTAAAATTGTTGCTTTTTTAAACAAGTAAACCTCAGGAATGATCTAGAAGTTTCAAAATCATCAATATACTCTTGATGTGAATGGTAGCTTCAAACCTTGAATTTCAGGGCATTGAGAACACTGGTTTACTTTTTTTTCTATTTTTTTTTTTAAATGATCAACATATAAATACAAAGGAATCCTCTCTCTTAATGAAAGGGAGCACAAGGTTCCAACTGTAGACCTAGGGGACTCAAAGGATGAAGTTTTGAGAGTGTTAGCTTCTGACCACAACAGTGAGTCAAGGTCTGAGATGTTTACTATCTGGTGATTTCAACACAAAGTTTCTGCAATGTGAATTTGGACATGGTGACAAGTTTATTTGTTTCCAACCACTTAAACAGTTTAAAACCAATTATCCAAGAAGTAAAAAAAGTCATAATGAAAGGAGATTAAATATGGTAAAAGTTAAGATTATTCAAAGACACAGCACAGAGAACTACATGCAACAGCAGTGCCAGAATCTGAAACAGTGTGTCCTGGTTTTGCTGGGATAGAATCATAGAACAATTTTCTGCACAGAAGACCTGCATTTTAGAGCAGGCTGCAGCACTTAATTCTGTGAGAACAAAGTTGGTAAGACACTTTGATGTAGCTTATGGCCAGCTATGGAATACAGGTTCCATAGTGATGAAGGTCTTCAGCAGTTCCAAGATAGCCAGATGCATAAGTGAGGAGGGGCGAAAGCCAGGGCATCTGCCCCGAGCTGGCCAACAGAAGTATTCCATACCATAAACGTCACGCTCACTATAAATTAGGAGATTCTCTGGGATGACCCTCTCTCTCTGATGGCTGCCGTCCCTGGAGAGTCTTGCCCATCAACCCGTTCCTGAGGCCCACTCTCTGCTACCAAGCCCTGCCCTGCCAGATGCGGCGATGGCTGCGTTTTGGCTGGAGCTGCGCTGCTCGCGGTGTGCGGCATCAGCACTGACTGCTGAGAGAGTGTAGCTCGCCAGCCCTGTACTGGCTGAGTGCAACCTCCTGTATTTTATACTAGTATTGGTGTTATTAAGATTTTTACTCTTTTATTAGATCTGTTTCTATGTCAACCCACACATTTCCTTTTTTTTTTTTCCCTACCATTTCCCCTCCTCAGGTGGGGTGGGCTTCGGGAAATATAGTAACTGTCTAAACCACAACACAGTGGAACAAAGCTGTTTCTGTCTACCAGTTGTAAAGTACTGATGGCCATAAGTATGTGCCAGGTACACTGTGCCTTGTGTATTTGTGTAAACATATACGCAGCTTGTCACTTTGGTTCACTGTTCCACAGCAGCCCCCTTGTGGCAGCTCCCATTATCAGGGCTTACAGGCTCAGATACAGTGACAATTAAGTCCAGACTGTTTTCTTTTTTGAGTTAAAGAAAACCTTACGACAGTGGAGCCCCAAGACTTGAGTTCTTTTCTCATTTTAGCCCTCTTCCACAGTCATGGACCCTGTACAGTTTGGGTGGAATTTCCACATGACTAACGACTACACTTTTTTTTCAAGAAAAGAAAAAAAAGAAAAAAAAAAAAAGAAAGAAAGAAGTATTCTGAAATTGTACAGGTTGAACTGGTTCCACATTTCATGCCTGTATTTACTGAATCAGAGAACAGATTCCAAGACTTCAGTCACTGAGAATTTAAATCAATGCAAGCCAATGATCTGCAAATCAGATCAATGACAGATGAAGAAGTTCAAGTTCATAAAAGCTTCAAAAGATGTTCATCTTGAAGCAAGCTAGCTCATAATCATTTACGTTAACACATTCAAATGTTGCATACCCCCTACTTAAGTTACAAGACTTGGGACTTTTCATAATAGTGGAAAACATACTACATGAAAAATACATACCTTTATGAGATGCATTAATTCAGTAACAAGTTTTGCTTTTTGGCTATTTATTTCTTTGATCTTTACATTTGCCTGTTGAGATTCCTTCTCTAGGTTGATAGCATCTTGCTCCAGCTGTCTTAAACTATGGGAGGAATCAATATTTGATTAATCCTGATGAAAAATAAGTTGTACAAAAATACAAAAATTTTGGTGATGAACGAACAGTTAGCAAGAATAGGAATTTGCATACCTAAACATTCCAAACACATTAGAGGCATTCCCAATCTATGCACTTTAAACCTAAGAAATTCAAAAGACAAAAAAATTATAATTAAAGAAATTCTGATTTTGGCTACTAAGGCCATCACTTCTATACTTCTGTAAATTTCAGATTAAAAAAAAAAAACAATCAGTGTAAGGATGACATTTTTCTTCTGCTGCCAGTTCCTTGTAACAATATAACATAGGAGACTTCACGAGGTTTGCTTAATTCCTGTTATATATATTAGTTAAAAAATAGTGTCCTCAACTTACTGCAGAAAACCAGAATTTTCACTCATTTTAAACCTCAAAACCACATGATTATGAAGAAAATCATATGCGACAATCGTGATGTTTAGTAATCTGCAAAGCATTTGGAGATCTTCAGAAACAGCCAAACAGGCCAAGAGGATGATCCAGGAAACTGCAGACCAATCATTCTTACTTTGATCCCTGGGAAAACTACAGAGCAAGAGTTCCCTCAGAAAACAATTCCAGGGGTATAAGGGAGAAGGTGATCAGGAAGAATCAGCAAGCATCTACCAAGGGTACATCATACCTGATGAACCCAATTGTAAACAACTGGATGACAGCAGATCAAGTGGTTGTCAATTTTAGCAAGGTTGACAAAAGCTCACCTGCGCAGACAAAAAAGAGAGACAACAGCAGGTGGGGGAAGCCCAAATAATACCCTGACTACCACAAGAACCATTGCAGAAGCCATCAACCCATGAGATGTCCATCTCCACAAGTCCAGAGGAGCACAGTGGCACTCTAGCAGGCAGGAACTCAAATTAAGGACTCAGAGGAAGGGACAGCCTGTCCCAGGACAGCCTCAGCACCAGTGTCCAGGTGTGAAAACCAATAAAGTAAGTCAACACAGAAGCACCCTCTGGACTGATGGGGGTTGCTTCCTGGGGGTATAGGAGACATTATAGGGTGCAGCAGAAAAGCATTTTGTAACTGTGCAGGACTTACTATTCAGGAGAGAAACCAAATGCAGAGAAAGGGAGAGATCTAGATGACTTGGAAAGGAATAAGTATGGGAAGACAGAGGGGATATGGGGATAAAAAGGACAGTTACATGTAAATAGTTGGCTGATCAATACGCTTGTGTGGAAATTGTACGTACAAGATTGAAAACACAGATGTCTGCTTATCTCTTATACAAACGCTGCGGATGGAGATCTGCAAGGTTGGTATGAGGAGCAGTTGAAGGAGGGAGTCTTACGGTGGCAAGACGGCCCTGCTTGGCTAGAGAAGGTGGAACAAACAAGTCGATCATCTCTACACAGAATTTTGAAGGCCACAGTGCCTGGAGTGAAACATCTTGCTTCGCTATCCACAAAATGAATATTCAAGTTGACACCCCTAAATATGCTGAAAAGCTAAAAGGAAGGAATACACGGTAAACCTGTAGGACTATAGTGCTTCACTCTCCACCCAAATGGCGTTAGATGTCACCCCTGGGAGGGAACAGCTAAGACTGGAGTGGGAAGGACACCGAGAAAGTTACCCCCAGAGGGAGAGAGAAGAAACTGAAGACCCCGAAGACGCAGTCTATGGGCTGTGCTCCTTCTCCACCTAAGACAGGGACACCTTCTTGGTAAGCAACTGCAATTTCACCCTTTCGGTGAGAATACCCGGGACAGTATTTTGCCAGCATTATAATTACAATCATAGTCCTACATTAGCGCTATTACAGCGAGTGCATTTATCAGTGGCAATTCCCAACTCTTTAATTGTCGCTTTAATAAACTCTCTATTAGTTTCAACTTTGCAAAACTGAGTCAGTGCAAGTGCTTTGAGGGCTCTGACAGGCACATGCTGACTCTGGTATGTGGCTATATGTAAATATATACAAAAAACCCTTTAGACATGAACTGTTGACTATGACTGAACCCAGCTGCACCTAGCCTGCTCTCTGAGAAAGAGTTCAGAAAGCAAGGGGCTCCTTTCTGACCCTCATGACTCAATGGGAGGGCCTCCCTCAGCCACACACCAGACCTTTTACGTGACAGCTTGTCCAGTCATACCCAACTGGAACACTGCCTTCTTATTCAATTCCATTTTTGATTCTTTTCTGGGTAAGGGACTCTATTCAGCATTCACGTGTGTGTATGGGAGTCTAAGTGTAAGCAACATCAGATCGCAAGTCTGATGAAAGTGCCTACTTGACTGTAGTGCCAGCAACTGGAGAGACCAGAGCGAGTAGACTTAAGTTGTCAGCTTAAGTGGCCAGAGGCCCATGTGTCCATGGTGCCAACACCTGGTACAAGTGCAGGTGTGCAAGTGAGCATTTGATCCCTGGCAGAGACCAAGTCAGATTACCTGGCAAGTAGGTGAAGTAACCTGGGAACCAAGGGATTATGTGTGTCACTAAGAGAGAGATCACAAGAAGAGATGGCTTATTGAAGGGACCAGGGGAACCTAGACTGACTGCCAGAGACCATGAGGTCTGCTGCCTCCAGGGGTGAGATCTGCTGGCATCTATACATTATTTAAGAGTAAGATGACAGGGATACTGGCTACTGAGGGGAACTAAGGGAGTCATAACTACCTTCACGCATTTGTAAGCCTGTGTGTCTCTGCAGGTAAGACCACAGAGTTGGCTACTGGGAAATGAGGGAGTCCCAGCCAGTTTTGCATGCGTGTGCACATGGGTGAGTGAGGTAGCCTGTACAAGCAACAGCAGCAGGGCTGCATCTCCAGGTACCAGAAACTGGGGAGACTGAAGCCCAGGGGCAGCTACTATGCTGACTCAGAGTGTCTGGATTCAGCTGCTGATGGGATTCACAGTCCCATACATATGCACAGGAGTCTCACTGTGGGAGCCCCCATCCTGCTCAGACAGCGTAGGAACATGATGAGGCCACTGGTGCTGTTTGCCCAAGTGCTGTGTGTCTCCATCCATGCTATGTGGCTGGTCATGTGTAAATATGTGCATATGTGCTGTTTAGATGGGCTCTGTGTGAATTTGTCTACTGGGAAGACAAAGCTCAGCCTCACTCCTGGTTGCACCTGGGAGCATCAGCCTCACCTTCCTCTCAGGCTTCTGGATCCAGACCCCTTCCAGCAACTTTTTCAATGCTCTCTCCCACAATATTGTTGTATTCAAGTTGGAAGGCTACAGTCTGGATGGATGGAAGACTAGATAGGTTAAAATTAAAAAAAAAAAAAAAAAAAAAAAGTGTTTGGAGGGTCAGGTTCAGAGGGTCATAGTTTACCTGTTGTACTCTGCCTGGAGGCCAGTATCAAGTAGGGTACCATAGGACAAAGTCCTGGGACCTGTACTGTTTAACACCCCTGCCAGTGACAAGGAGGAGCAGGCAGAGGGCACTCGAGCATCATCTGAAAACTTGGCTAAACTGGGGGGAGCAACAGGCCTGCAGTTCAGAGGGGTCTACTGAGGGTGGAGAAAGGAGGTTCACAGAAGGCTCATGAGATTCAGTAAGAACAAATGCTGAGTCCTGCCCCGGGAAGAAAGTGGGTCTGGCACTGATACGGGTGTGGGACAGATTGGCTGCAGACAAGCTCTACAGGGAAGGACTTGAAGTCTTGGTGGACAATAAGCTGAGTAACCATAAGCCAGCAGTGTGCTCTGGCAGCAGCAAGGGGCCCCAGCAGTGCTGGCTGTATAAATGGAAGCACAGGCAGGAGAGTGATTTTTCCTCTCTGTTCAGCACTACACTCACTTTTGCCCCCGATCCAAACATGAACAAACTGGAACAAACTTGGAAAACGACCAAGATGGTCAGGGGCTACAGCACAGGCCCTGCAAGGACAGGATGAGGGTGCTCGGCTTATTCATCCTAGACAAGAGACAGCTTTGGGGCACCCAACTGCAACCCTCCACTATCCATCCCACAAGGCAGCCACCGACAACACAGAACCAGGCTCTTAAGAGATGAATAATAAAATGATAACAGACTGTGGACATAAGTTGAAACAAGAAAGATCTTTCTACTGAAAGAGGTCAGCAGAAATGTTTTCCCTCTAAGGACAGCCAAGCAGTGGAACAGGATGTCCAAACAGGTTGTGCAATCTCCACAGAGACTTTCAAGATGCACTGGGATACAGGTCTGAAACCCTGGTCTTAATTCAGTGTTGACCTTGCTCTGAGAACATGGCTGGACTCCAGACGATATGAAGTCCCCTCCAACCTAAGTGATTCTGTCATTGTATATTACTTTCGAAAGTTATATCCAGCTTTATTCACACTTGTATCATCACAGCAGTTGATTCTGGTCCCTCTAATATCCCCGCAGCCCTGTTTTACTTTTCCTTTTTTTTTTTTTCTCTCTTCTTCTTCTCAAGCTCTCTCTTCAGTTTAATGCACCGTAAGTAACACAAGAGCTGTGCACGCAAGCATCAGTACCAACTTTCAGAAAATGAAAAGCAGTGTGACATAAGAACATACAGGAGTATTTGAGAGTATGTCTGTTGGGACTGCATTACAGGAGTGGAGGGAGTGAAGCCTGGGGCAATCTTGTCGACATTGCCTTTTGGGAGTGTAAGCTTAAGTGAAATACCTCTTGAATCAGGCCCAGGTTCTACCTTATGACAAAGCAGTAACAGACAACCTAATTGCAGAGGCCCATAAAACCAGAAAATACATTAAGACAAATACTGGGGCAATCAGGTCCAACTTGATCCCTGACATGCTTACTTAGTACCATTTATGTATGTAATGGTGTTATCTAGATATGTGCTTCCAAGACAGAAGACTATGGTAATATTTGAGTAAATGAGTGCAATGACGTTTATTGGAATCCTATGATTTTATTACAGGAAACCATTTGGAACATTGTTACATGGTTTCTCAAATGCTGTCTTAATCTCCCTTTCTAAACATCTTCTTTGTCTTGATTATCACCTGTATCTGATGCTCAAAAAAAAAATAAATGTAAAAGCACACTGTAGTGAGGAAGCCAAAATACCTTTGTTATTAAAATTGTTCATGTTTCACAGGTAATACTGTCTGTTTCTTACCTATCATATTTCACAGCAATTTTTGATTCCAACTGTCTCTTCCTGTTTCCTCTCTCTAAAAGCTCCTTTTTCTGTTGCCTGAGCTCATTGTCTCTGCGTTCCAGATGTTTCTGTCTCTCAAACAATGTAGTCAAACGCATATCCAATGACTTTAACACGTTATTGATGTCCTGAGGTAAAAGAACACATACCACTAGAGTTCTTACTACCAACATACCACACTAACACATAAAAGTAAGCTATGCTTATTGCATGATAAACTGGGTAGTAGTTCACATCACATACAGCACAGAAATAAATTCCTACCTGTTGCTGGTTTTCCAGCTGTCGTCTTTCATCTGTATCCACTGAACTAGTGAGAAACTGTGCTGCCCTCAGGGATGTGTTACTAGAGAGGGTTAGGTTTGTGTAAGCAGATACTTTAACAATGTATTTTTCTTCTGCTGTGTATATTTGCTTAAGTCTGGTTTCTTGTATGACCTAAAACACACACAAAAATATTAATCTGACAAGAGCGTTACTCAAGGCAATGCTTTTCAGAACACGGAATAAACAAGCTAAAATCACAGTAAAGAACTTCAGCTTATGCAAGACAATGATTTGTTAACATGCCTTTGCAAAAAGATGATGCTAAGTTTAATGCATCATGATACTTCTAATTAAGACCGATCAGCAAAGAACTGTTAAGATACTGTCAAAAAGAGTATGTTATCAGAACCAATTAAACAGTTTCTGATTATTCTGTTATTACAGATAAACACTGGAGAAACCTGTTAATATTTGTACTGCATCATGAACAAGGATTTTACTTGCTGTAGATGCATAACATGCAAATGTACCCTGTGTACCAAAGAACTAAAAGTACTTAAGAAATTAACAGATAAAACCATAAGGTGAGCTACAATGCATGAATTTCAGTGAAGCAAATGTATCTGTAGCAAAAAAAAAGTGTAAAAATACTAGACTAAAAATAGTGGTGGAATAGTACTTCGAAAGAATGTGAAGTGTCCAGTAAACCAGTAACAGCAAAAAGCCTCCATAGGACAACATAAATTTGACTAAAAAGACTTTTTCAGATTATATACAGAGCATCAGCAATATCCTGTTGACTTGGTTCCTTGACACAGAAAACCATGTTTTCTTTGCTTTACAGCTCAGACTGTGTTTTGACATTTACATCCTAGTCCTTCTTCCACATGCTCAGGTCTACGAAACAAGTCTCGTTTTAAACTAAGGATTTCTCTGGCATGTGTGAAAAAAATGTTGTAAATAATGCATTTCCCAAACAAAAATAGTTAAAAGGAAAGAAAAAGCCTTACACAATTGACCTGAGAAAGTGCCGTGTGCAATACATTCAGAATAGTGGCTCATCTTTGCCCCTAGACTATTGATTTTCCACTCGCTGCCCACAGAGCTCTAGAAAGAAGGGAGTATCTAAGGAGTGATTCTGATCAGTTTACAAAATGGAGCTCAAAGACCTATTACATAGGTTCGTCAGATGATAAACATGAAGTCGTGGAAGAACTGCAGTTTAAAGACAAAAATGCTTAGAAAAAACATTAAGAGCTTTTCATCTAGACTCCCTCCGCTTTCACTGTTCTCCTCCTTAGCCTCAAAAACATAGAAGATAAGAAGGAGCAACAGCTATCCCAAAACAGGAATTGTCCTCCAGTCACAGAGCCTGTTCCCTAAATTTCTCCAAAAAGCAACTTCTATTATTCTCAGTGTCCAATGCAGTCATCTGAATTCAAAGAAGAGTTCACTCTCTGTAGAAGACAGACAACAGATGACCAGTATAGACAAAGAAGTGAATATGGATTTAAGTTGAAAACTGTCACGTGTGTTACTGATTAAAATCCAGCAGTGATAAGCTTTCAAGAACGCATGAAAGACCATGGTAGGGAGTTTACTCCTAGTGGGACCTCTCAGCCTATTTGTAAGAATCCAAAAGGTTTATGTACTACTTATCACATCAATTCTGAGTGAAGCTATATGACTGTATTTGCCAGAAACCGAACAACTTAATGTATCAAAACAAAGTAGTTTCTAATTATTGCTTTAAACACAACATAACAGGCCAGCATTATTATGTACTGTTGAGGTTCCCACCGACTGGAAAAAGGGAAACATGACCTCCATTTTCAGAAAGGGAAAGAAGGAACACCTGGGAAACTGCAGGCCTGTCAGTCTCACCTCTGTGCGTGGCAAGATCATGGAGCAGATCCTCCTGCAAACTATGCTCAGGCACATGGAAAGTAAGGAGACGACTGACGACAGCCAACACAGCTTCACTAAAGGCAAATCATGCCTGACGAATTTGGCGGCCTTCTACGATGGGATCACAGCATCAGTGGACAAAGGAAGGGCAACCGACATCATTTACCTGGACTTGTGCAAAGCATTTGACACTGTCCTGCACAACATCCTTGTCTAAACTGGAGAAACATGGATTTGATGGATGGACCACTCACTGGATAAGGAATTGGCTAGATGACCGCTCTCAAAGAGTTGTGGTCAATGGTTCCATGTCCAAGTGGACATCAGTGATGAGTGTGTCCCTCAGGGGTCAGTACTGGGACCAGCACTGTTTAACATCTCTGTCGGCGACATGGGCAGTGGGATCAAGTGCACCCGCAGCAAGTTTGCCGACGACACCAAGCTGTGAGGTGCGGTCAACGTGCTGGAGGGAATGGATGCCATCCAGAAGGACCTTGACAGGCTAGAGAGGTGGGCCTGTGTAAACTGCATGAAGTTCAACAAGGCCAAGTGCAAGGTCCTGCACATGGGTCGGTGCAATCCCAAGCACAACTACAGGCTGGTCAGAGAACGGACTGAGAGCAGCCCTGAGGAGAAGGACTTGGGGGCGTTGGTTGATGAAAAGTTCAACATGAGCCAGCAGTGTGCGCTGGCAGCCCAGAAAGCCAACCGTGTCCTGGGCTGCATCAAAACCAGTGTGGCCAGCAGGTCGAGGGAGGTGATTCTCCCCCTGGAGTACTGCATCAAGCTCTGGGGTCCTCAGTACAGGAAAGACATGGAGCTGCTGGCATGAGTCCAGAGGAGGGCCCCGAAGATGATGAGAGGGCTGGAGCACCTCTCCTGTGAGGACAGGCTGAGAGAGTTGGGCTTGTTCAGCCTGGAGCAGAGAAGGGTCCAGAGAGATCTAATTGCAGCCTTCCAGTACCTAAAAGGGACCTACAGGAAAGAGAGAGAGGGGCTGTTTACAAGGACAGAGAGTGATAGGACAAGGGGGAACGGGTTTAAGCTAAAAGAAGGGAGAATTAGATTAGATACTAGAAAGAAATTCTTTACTTGTTCAACATTTAAACTCCACTTCTTCCATGCTCAAGATTGGTGCATTCCTAAGAGTAAAAAATTAGGGAAATGTGGCAGGAGGCCTGCATCGATGTGCAAGGGGCTCATGGACAAACTCAAAACGAACAAGAAGGCCCGTGAAATGTGCAAAAAGGGCCTGTCCACTTGGGAAGAATATAGGAATATTGTCAGGGCCTAGAGGGATGCAATGAGGAAGGCTAAGGGCCACTTGGAATTAAATCTGGCAAAGGAGGTGAGACAATAAGAGGGTTTTTCAACAGTAAAAGGAAGACTAGGAAAAATGTGGGCCCGCTACTAAATCAGGTGGGTGTCCTTGTAACAGGAGATGCTGAGAAAGCAGAGATACTGAATGCCTTCTTTGCATTGATCTTTACTACCAGGACTGCTCCTTGGGAATCCTGGACCCTGGAGGTAAGAGAGAGAGTCTGGGGTATGGAAGACCTTGCATTGGTCAAACACGATATGGTCAGAGAGCACCTGGGCAAAAATTAATGCACACAAAACCATGGGCCCTCATGGGATGTATCCATGTGTGCTGAGGGAGCTGGTGAAGGTTATTGCTGAACCGCCCTCTATCATCTCTGAAGCCTCTTGGAGAATGGGAGAGGTACCTGAAGACTCGAAGAAAGCCAGTGTCACTCTGGTCTTCAAAAAGGGCAAGGAGGATGATCTGGAAGACTACAGGCCAGTCAGCCTCACCTCTGTCCCTGGGAAGGTGATGGAACAGCTTACTCTGGATGCCATCTCCAAGCAATTGGAAGAGAAGGTTTTCAGGAGTAGTCAGCATGGATTCACCAAGGGGAAATTGTGCTCGACCTGGTAGCCTATGATGTCATCACTGGCTGGGTAGATAGAGGAAGAGCAATGGATGTTGTCTACCTTGACTTCAGCAAGGCATCTGACACTGTCTCCCACAACATCCTTGTAATGAGACTTAGAAAGCACAGGATNAGGGGGGTTGAGAACTGGCTGACTGGCAGAGCTCAGAGAGCGGTGATCAGTGGTGCAGAGTCTAGTTGGAGGCCTGTGGTGTTCCCCAGGGGTTGGTGCTGAGTCCACTCCTGTTCAATATCTTCATCAGTGACCTACATGATGAGATAGACTCCACCCTCCAAAAGTTTGCTGAGAAGCTGGGTGGAGTGACAGACACACTTGAAGGCTGTGCTGCCATTCAGCCTGACAGCTGGAGAGTTGGACAGAAAGGAACTGGATGAAGTTCAACAAAAGCAAGTGTAGAGTCCTGTACCTGGGGGGAAATAACCGTACACATCAGCACAGATTAGGGGATGACAAGCTAGAGAGGAGCTCTGCAGAGAAAGAACTAGGGGTCCTGGTTGATTAACAGGTTGATCATGAGCCAGTAATGTGCCCTGGTGGCCAAGACAACCAATGGCATCCTGGGATGCACTAAAAAAACGTGGCCAGCAGGCTGAGGGAGATGATCTTCCCCCTCTACTCTGCCTGGTGAGACACCATCTGGGGACCTGTGTCCTGTTCTGGGCTCCCCAGTTCAACAAAGACAGGGATCTCCTGGAAAAGTCCAGTAGAGGGCAACAAAGATGATAAAAGGCCTGAAGCTTCTTCCCTATGAGGAGAGGCTGAGAGACTTGGGTCTCTTCAGCCTGGAGAAGAGAAGGCTGAGAGGGGATCTGATCAGTGTTTATAAATATCTAAACTGTGAGAGGCAATTGGATGAGGCCAAACTCTTTTCACTGGTGGGTAGGGAGAGAACAAGGGGCAATGGCCAAGAAGTGGAACACAGGAAGTTCAACTCAACACAGGAACTTCTTCACTGGAACAGGGTGCCCGGAGAGGTTGTGGAGTCTCCTTCTCTGGAGATACTCAAGACCCATCTGGATGCCTACCTGTGCAGCCTAGTGTAGGGCACTTGCTTTGGCAGGGGGGTTGGACTCGATAATCTCTAGAGGTCCATTCCAGCCCCTACCAATCTGTGATACTGTGGGGGTGGTGAAGTACTGGAACTGGTTGCGCAGAGAAGCTGTGGACGCCCCATCCCTGGAAGCATTCAAGGCCAGCTTGGATGGGGCTTTGTGCAACCTGGTCTAGTGGAGGGTGTCCCTTCCCACGGCAGGGGAGTTGGAACTAGATGATCTTTGAGGTCCCTTCCAACCCAAACCATTCTATGATTCTATTAACTGTTCGATTAAAATTTTGCCGAGAATATCTCAGTCACTTAAAGTAGAAGTTATTATAATAAAACAATTTAATAAAATTGACTTTGAACAGTATGCAGGTGAAAGATATATTTAACTTTCTGTGAGGTACTGCATTAAATTGACTGGATTTGTTAAAATGTCTCCCAACATGTCTGTGTATAATGAACTATTCTCACTTCTAAAGGCCAAACAAAAGGCTAAAGCAATTTTTTGCTTCCTCCACATTAACTTGCCAAAGAATGTCCAAAATAAAACTCTAAACCACAGGTGTATTTGTGCTATTTAGGACATCTCACCCTTTCAATCATGTTTCTGGTCTTCTCTGTTCCCACAGGGACATCATGAACACGATACTGGGAGCAAAGATAACTCATCACAGGCTTAGGAGCATCAAATAACTCTCGTAAATATGAGAAAAATCCATATCGGCTAAAGAGATGGGAAAAAAAAAAGCGTGCATCAGAAAAAAAATTTGGCAGGTAAGCAAGCTGAAGTTACTGAAGGGTCAGAAAGAAGTCCTCTAACCTAGAACTGAATTGGTGAAAATCTGATTTGCACAGAAAATTCTAATAGATAGCAACAACACCAAAACATTGTATTTAAAACCATTCCCCACTGGTATCATCTAATACATACTGTAATTCTTCAATAGGTCTTGAAGGTAAGCTCTCAGCACATGATTCAGCAGGTGCGCATACAGCATTCACTCTTAGTTTCTGATGATCACGCATCTAAATATAGATTACACTAGATTATTTGGTTAAAAAAAAAAAAGGCAGAAAAATTCACTAGACAAACCTCGAGTGTATATCCTTGATTCACAGAATTGGAATTATTCTAAACTGACAACCTCTGGAAGAGCCCACAAAAATCCACTCTGGCTCAGGCATGACTGACTTCTCTAAAAGACAGGCTCAGTTAATGGCTCACTGTGAAAATACCATGCATTAGTGAAAACAAAAGCAGTCAAAGAAATCCAGAACCAGGTACTCAGTCTAAATAGCCAAGCTGGATGTAATAAGCTCCCTCTTTCAGGCTGTATGGTCATTTTGAACAGACAATGGCAGACCACTAGACACTACAAAGGCTCTGAAAAGCCTCATCCTAACAGAACAGAAAAGATTGAAATGAATGATCAGTTTAGCTGGTCACAGCAGCCTTGCAGTGGGTTCCACAGCCATGGAGTCAAGATAAGCCACCAGATAACCCCGCTGCTGTTCACACGTATAAAAACAACAAGCTTCTGTGAGGGGCAGGTAGGTCTTCAAAAATTGCAGGAGAGTTTACCACTAATAACACTATTCTGTGGACAGTAGCTGGGCAGCATTATGACAGTTAATGTCTCATGGATTTTTTTCTCCTGCATCATCTGTCTGGCTCTCACAAAGAACAATCTGATTGCTCCAGGAAACAGCAGTATTAAGAAAATACATGCCAAACTTTCGTCTTGGACTATTCATTGTCTTCTCACAAAAAGATGCCCTCTTTAGTCAGGAGGCATTTGAAAAGCTTGGTGCTGAATTTGTAGTTTCCTGCTCTTGTCGTTTTCTTGCACATAGTATTTTCTCCTCAGTGATTACTACCTTGTCAAGGAAGACAAAAGTTATTTCCAAAAAGATTTTTTTTTTTAATATTCCTGCATCCCTCCAGTTGGTCTAGGCTTAAAAAAATAATCTTACTCTAGAAGAAAACCTTAATCCAGAAGAAAACTTTTGAATACTTTGTATGAGCTTGCCAATCAAAACCCAATAAACACAGGCTTACTTGGAGGATTCCAAAGTTTACATCAGTATTTAATCAATTTTTAAAATTGGTGCCTACTTGCCTCCACAAGAAACATTTCCATATCTTCTTGACTTTCAAAAACAAAAGCCCGCATATCATTGGTTGGAATGTGATTTTCAATGTATTTAGAATATCTGTTGTCTTTCATATTGATCTGATAAAGAAAGGTATTGAGAAAGTGATTTAATACAATTGGACTTAATACCCCCCCAAAACATTTTAAGCAGCCAGATGATATCTAAGCCTACCTTTCATGAAACAAAGACAATGTTTCAATGTCTTTAAAGACATTCCCTGTCTTATTCTCTTAGGAGGAAACCTACAGTAATTCACATTTAATTTAGCCAGCCATATCCTTTCTCAGCATCCTTGGAGCTATCATTGCTTGCATCATACCACTTCCCTCTTTTGTGTTCCACCCTAACCTTATAATGGCAACCATCACCATCTCATGTCTAGTGGCTCTGGTCCAGTACTAAACAGTGAGAAACCTTTAGGGGAAACAAAACCAAGGAATCAAAACCCAAAAACGCCACACTCCACAAATTATTTGTATGTAGTTCCCTTTGATTTGGACACAGTCAACATCACCCAATACAAAAACAGAATTGTGAAGCCCAGTAAAGACAGGGATTCACAAATGGAATTATCTTTGAATTCTGAAAAAAAAAATTAAAATGCACATTTAAGATGGATGAAGCTTCTCCTATCTGAATCAAACGTTAATGTTAGAAATCTTCAGTAACTCTTACTAGTAGACACTATGTCACGAGTCACTGTCCCTGCGGGTGTTTAAGGAAAGGTTAGACGTGGTACTGAAGGACATGGTTTAGTGGTTAATAGGTGGTAAGGGGACGGTTGGACTGGATGATCCTTGAGGTCTCTTCCAACGTCATTCTATACATGACATACAAAGGCAAAATTATACAATGTAATAACCTCAAGTTAGCCAAAGGCCGGGTACACTTCCTACCAATTTAAAAGCTAGAGTTTCAAAGTACATGAGCCTAACTTACATTACATCAAAGAAAACAAATTCAGGCATCAGTGGATGTTACAGAGGTTAATGAGGCGTTCAAGTAAAATAAAGTCTTCCAGGAAGAACTGGAAGTTCTAGTAGTAACAGGAAATACTTGGTATTTCATATGGAACAAAAGTAATTTTGAACAGTTCTAGCACATGCACAAAGCATAAGAATTGGTATACAAATAGTAAACATTCAAATAATTTAAATTTAGTAATACTATATTAAAATAAGCTTGCAATTCTGAAGAGGAAGAGGAGAAGTGCACTGGAAATAACACTCTTCACATCACATGGAGAGCATATTGCAAGACGCTGGAATAATGGTGGTGGCACGCAATAGTCTCTTTGAAAATTTAGCCGTGCTATTCCTAGCTAGCACAGTATCTGTCGAACCAAAAGACAAAACAAAACTAGGGATAGATTAGGTATTTCTGTGTCTGTAGCTGGCTGTGCAAAGCAAACCACGAAAACACCAGAGGACCACAGCGACATACTGGAACTGGTGTTGAGCAGGCTGTGCTATAAAGGGAGGTATTCAATTGTAACTACCACTGTTTTTTTAAGCAGCAAGTAGGAACTAGTTAATAAAGGACTGCTCCTTGAAGAGGGAAGGGGAAGGAAACACATCACACTCAATGCTCAGCACTACTACACTGCCTACAGAATTAAAATTACATCGGTGTTTGTTCACCGTGTTAATGTACCCCGCACGTAACTGGCAGCTCTTTCAAAATGTGTCTTGAAAGTCTCAAAATTATTCTTGAAGTTTGCAAGGCATAAATAAACTAAATATTAACTGGCTAAGAGTGATAAGCAAGTAAATTTTCTTACTTCAAGCATCATGGGTTCACAAACTCTTTTTTTAAACTTGTCTTTGTTCTTTCGTAGCCACATAAGAGCAGAATGTGTGTCACGAAATCTCCCTTTAAGATTCTCTTCCTTCATATTCATTATATTATTAAGTTGTCCAAGGCGATCAATTAATCCTGTAATTCAAGGCAGTTTCTTAAACAGAGTCCATAGTCAATACACATTGTAAGTAGCATTTTCCAACATTTATTGACTATGCTACTCCAGCAATAAGGTTGTTAGGAGACAGTAAGAATTAAGAATTTATTTTCCAAAAATCAAGATGCTGGCTATTCTAAAGAAATCTTGAGAATTAATAAAGCTTAAAATCTAAAATAAAATTAAGAATTACCCAAAGGATAAGAAAATGTGTAAAAACACAGGAATTCAGTCCCAAAAACATTTCTCTACAAAACTTGTTCTACCTTTGTATTTAAACCCAAGAACACCTCAAGAGGAAAGAGGTAGTGGGACTAGCAACACGAAAATTCTTTTATTTCATGGTTGCAAAAACCAAAATGTGTGACAGCAAACTGTGTGAGAAAGCATTTGCTATTCAGGAGAAACAGAGATTGAATACTTTTATGCTTCTCATGGTAAAATATATAGTGTCTCCTTCCCTAAGTCACTTGGTCTCTCTATGCCTCAGTTTCTTCTTGAATCTATGACAAGTGCCAGATTGGTATGTGCAAATGTACTACACTCACCATGTAATATATACAACACCCCCCACTGACCAAGCTAGATTTTTAGAATTTTGTTTCTTAGACAGAACTAATTGTAAATTCTAGGGTAGTAAACAGGAATTTACTATAACTAAGGTTAGCTCAAGTTCATCCAAAAAGGAGAAAAGCACCATATCAGTAGCTAATATACTGACAAAGAGATAATTTTAAACACTGCATCTTCAAAGTAAACTGGTTTTGCTTCAGGTTTGTTTGTTTGTTTGTTTCTTTTTTTTTTTTTTTGTACCCTGCTAACAGTACAGACCTTCATTTAATACCAGAAAAAAATGACACAGGCAAAGCACTCTCCTTACCCTGAGATCAGAGGAAACTAGTATTTCTGAAGCATAGTTTTAAGGTCCACTTTTGATTCCTGTTCTTTCTATTTTGAAAGCGGCTTCTGTTACTTTTAGTAAAACTGATAACACACAAGAGGGCTGTTATACATGTAAGATACAACTATAAGGCTTGAGATAAATGCCTCAAATTATTTCACTACAGCAGGACAAGTAGATTCTGTATGAACATTCATAATGAAAAATAATCAACAAACAAAACCAAGTGACTTACTGTTCTTTTCCCTCTCTTGGTTCCTTTTCTCTGCTGTTAGATCACTGATATCACTATCAATATTTGCTCTTTCTTCTTGTAATTTTTTCAGCTCATTATTAACAGCATCAGTTTGCGGCTGAAGAGTCTCACAGTCTGCCATTGAATTGAGCTCATTCTTCCAGTCCTCTATCACTGTGAGAGTGTTGTGTATTTTCCTCCGTCTGTCAATTTCTTCATCTCTTTTCATTCTCAAAGACTGATGAATTTCTTCAATCTAAGAATTTTGAATAGGTCCAACATTAAAGGACTTTAGCATACAAAATCTACAACAAATAACTAGGATATCTGTGCAACTGATATTAAATGCTGATACAACCGTGCACTAAACCCAGAAAAGTCCGTTGTAGTTCCAACAGCCCTATGACAGTTGAAGAACTGACAAGATTTTGTCAAGATTTAGGAACATTTAAGCAAAAATACAATCAAACCTTTAAATTAATTTTGAGGTTCCTTTATTTTTAGAAAAGTAGAAGTTTAAAGCTTAAGATCTTGATTAATGTTTTTGGAAGACAGTCTAAGACTGCATGAAACGTACAACGCAAACAATGCGCAACACTGGCTCTGCACTCTTACACATTTCTTGACTGAGTGCGTAGATGAAGTTCTGTAACTGTTTTACAACATTATCTTTGAGTTTTCTTTTTCAAAAACGCTGGATGTATACATGTAACAGAACCAATAACCCCAGCATGTTTAATGCTGAGTGCATTACTGTACTACAGAGGCTGCAGCTTTACAAGGAAAGCCTGTAATATATAGTATATATACACACACTGTCTATTCCTCACTTTGTTGCATCAAGGTAACTGATTTTATGTAGCATACACCTGTACGTTTAAAAATGCATAAAGGTATTTAAAAAACTGGAGGGAGTGTAGTGTGCAAGCACTTACAGTCTCTTCAAAGAAATTTCCCTCTCTGCTAACAGAAGAGCAGGCAAAAAACCCCCCATATCCATGTTTACCGCAGAATTTAAGTAGCATTGCACCTCAGTACAGCATATGCTATAGCAGGTACTGAATTAATACATTAGCAAAGAAACACCAAAAAAGTCATCACAAATACCAAGACTCTTACTTGTTTATCTTTAATCTCCAAAGCATCTTGCTTCTGTTTACATTTTTGAGAAGTGTCTTTGATTTCAGCAGCCTGCATACAGTAAGATATTTAAATTAGACATAACTATAACTGAATTTATGACTAGCTCTAAAAAGCAGTCATATTTTAAAGAACATTCTGTATATGCATAACTAAGCATTTATTCAATATTTTATTATTGACAAAGTCATACTCACCTGCTTCTTCAGACCTGTATCTGTAACTGAACAGCAGCATATAAACTGTTCACAACCATTCAGCTACAGATCTGTAAATTCAGGCATGACAGACAGAAGTTTCCTAAGCTAATATGAAATTAAAATAACTCCATCCTCGATTTCAATAAAAATGTTACATTCAAATCCTTACATTTCTAAAATGTTCTTGCTTCTTTTCCAAACCAACTTTACCAAGGAAAGCTTACACTTAGAGCAAGAAATGTGTTAAGTTCCTAAACAGAGGACAGCAAAAACAGAATTTGTCAAAAGTCATCCTACTTCTGAAGTGCATTATGTGAAAGCTATATCCTACATAGCTGAGCTTGACAACTTGCTGGCTCGTGTTTAGGTACCCATGTCTCTACTCTTTCTCTATCCTTATCAGCTTCTACAGAGTTGCAGAATAATACAGGTTGGAAGGGACTTGTGGGCATCACCCAGTCCAACCTCTTGCTCAAAGCATGTCGTACTAGGTCAGGTTGCCCAGGCACTTGTACTGCTGAGTCCTGAACATAGTGGAAGCATTACTATGCTTTCTCCATAAACTTAATTCCTCCTTCCCTGAACCCTCAAGGCTGAAAACAGCACAAGCAGAACACTGGAACACTGAAGGATGGGAAGACTATAAGCAAATTCCAGTGCAGGCATGGAAACAACCAATCACCGCACTCTTGCTGGAACAAATGTCTTCCCACAAACCAATTCACACTGAAAATGCTAAGATGCATCAAGAATGGAGAAAACAAAACCATGCAGAATCTTTTCCCTCCCACAACCTGAAAGATGCACAAAAATTTAAGACCCCGACTCTACAGCTGTTTGCATGAAGGTTACATGGAACAATACAGCTTAAATCTTGCAGCTGACTGCAACACAGTACTGATTCTGTGATGCTCTCTCCAAAGACCTCAGGCAGGCACTCTAAAACGGAAGCTCTCTCCCAGGAAACTGATGCAAAATATTCACAAAACAATTCTGAAGGCTCTCAAAATCAGGACACTAGTAAGGAACTCTGTACTGTGTTTGCATGGCAAGGTTTTGGTAGCCGGGGAGGCTAAAGGAGCAGCTTCTGCAAGAAGTTGCTAGAACCTTCCCCCATGTCTGACAGAGCCAATGCCAGCCAGCTCCAAGACAGAACGCCTGCTGAGCAAGGCCGAGCCCATCAGCAATGATCATAGCACCTCCAGGATAACAGAGTTAAGAAGGAATCAAAAAACATGCTGTGGCAACTGCAGAATATGAGAGGAACAACTCTGCAGACACCCAGGTCAGTGAAGAAGGAGGGAAGGAGGTGCTTCAGGCACCAGAGCAGATTCCCCTGCAGCCTGTGGAGGATACCACATAGGAAGAGGTGGATGCACCTGAAGGAGGCTGTGACCCTGTGGGAAGCCCACCCTGGAGGAGGCTCCTGGCAGGACCTGTGGCCCCATGGAAAGAAGTGCCCACGCCAGAGCATGTTTGCTGGCAGGACTTGTGACCTCATGGGGGACCCACAGTGGAGCAATTTGTGAAGAACTGCTGGCCATGGGAAGGATCCACACTGGAGAAGGTGGTGGAGGACTGCCTCCCATGGGAGGGACGCCATGCTGGAGCAGGGGCAGAGGCAGAGCATGAGGAGTCCTCCCCCTGAGGGGGAAGGAGCGGCAGAGACGACGTGTGATGAACTGACCGCAACCCGCATTCCCTGTCCCCCTGCACTGCTGCAGGGGGAGAAGTTGGAGAAATTGGGAGAGAAGTTGAACATGGGAAGAAGGGAAGGGTGGGGGGAAGTGTTTTAAGATTTCATTTTATTTCTCATTGTCTTACTCTGATTTAGTTGGTAAAAAAATAATTTTCTTCTAAGGTGAGTCTGGTTTGCCTGTGACAGTGATGGGTGAGTGATCTCTCCCTGTCCTTATCTCAATTCACAAGTCTTTTGTTCTATTTTCCCTACCATGCCCAGCAGAGGAGGGCAGTGATAGAGCGGCTTTGGTGGGCACCTGGCCTCCAGCCAGGGTCAACCCACCACAAACTGGAATTAAATTTTTCAATTACCATTATATTTTCAGCTATCATCTATTTATACATACTACCTTACACAACAGACTAACAACTGTAATTGTCTTTGATTTTCATGGTACAATCACAATACAATGCTTTATACTGTCATATATCGCTGAAAAAACTGCATTGCAAGGTCCATGTTGAAATGTCTTAAAAAACCCTAAAGCAGTAACTATTCCAGACTTCTCTCACACAATTTTATCAACCTCTTCCTATAAAATGAGATTACTCTATTTTTCAGAATCTGCACGTCCCACAGATCCAAAGCACAAAATTTTTACTAGAAATTCTAATTCTAACCAAATCCTTAGAAGGGTTTTAACACACAGACAGACAAAAGAAATAGTCATGCAGTGTCTTCACGTTATATTCTTCCTAGATTTAACTCCGTCTTTACTTTCAGTCCAGCTCTTTCCAGGCAAAATCTGAAATACCATCCTTGGCTTTTTGCCAACAAAGTGCAAACAAGACATGGCAACAAGGTGGTTTATCTCTGCTCTCTCTAGATATATCCTCAAGTCAAGAGCAAGGTCTCAAGAAGCAGTCAGGATTAGTTATTTGATAATGGATATCAGCCTGGACCACAGTGTTGGAAGTCAACTACGTTCCTCCGTACTGGGTCTGGCTGAGCTGGAGCTAATTTCCCCGTAGCAGCCCTCACAGCGCTGTGCACTGGTAGCAGCAAGGTGCTGATAACACACCAGTGTTTTGGTTACTACCGAGCAGTGCCGGCACACATCAAGGCTGTGTCTCCAACCCTTCTTCCACTCCCTCAGCTCTAGGCTGGGGGTGGGCAAGATCCTGGAAGGGGACACAGCCAGGGCAGCTGACCCAGACTGGCCAAACAGATGCTCCATACCATACGACATCTGCTCGACAACAGGAAGCTGAAAGATAGGGGGAGGAACAGAAGGCATTCGGTTTTTTTTCAATGTTTTGTCTTCCGGGGCAACAACTACACGTTTGGAAGCCCTGCTTCCCAGGAAGCAGCCGGACATCATCTGCTGATGGGAAGTAGAGAATAATCTTTTGGTTTTTTCTTGCTTTGCTTCTCTGCGTGGTCTTGCTTTTGCTATATTAAAGCCGCCTTTATCTTGACCCAGGATTTTGGAGTTGTTTTTCCATCTTATTTTTTTCCTTCTCCCCTCTCTGCCCTGCTGAGAAGGGGAGCGATAGAGCGGCTTGGTGGACACCTGGCGTTTAGCCAAGGTTAAACCACTACATCCCTACTGGTCTGTGTGTCTGAAATAGAGAGAACTTAAAATGCTAAACTGCTTTCCCTTAATGCCAAATTGAAATTTGGCTTGAAAAAAAAACTTTGGGCCAAAAATAGTTATACTGTTCTTACAATAAAATCATTAATTAATCAAGTCCTACTGGCTTACAGCATAATTATCTGTGAAATACTCACCAAATGCTGGCATCTATGAAGTTAAAATTGCTAAGTTAAAATAAATTCAAGCAGCATCTATGAAAAAGTGAAAAACTAATGAAGAAGTGGCAATTTAAGCAACTTTAGGGTACAGTACTTAAAAGCCTTGAGGTTTTGCCTTAGGTCAAAAGTATCTCATGACAGTGCAAGCAGCACTGATTCTCCTTTAAAAGAACTTCCTTTTCACAACCCAACTAAGAAGGTGTGTGGGAAGGAAATGGATTTCAGTACCCAAAAAGAGCTACTGTCATGAAAGTTCAGAAAGTAGCAATATACCTCTAACTTCTTGTTAACTTGCCTGATATCATACAAATTGTTCATGCCATGGCCAGGTATATAATATATTCTCTTAAGCCTCTTTCCATGATTTTGGACTCTATGGGAGCTTCTTCAAGGTAAAATATTAATTGTTCAAACTAAACTTGGATATGTAACATCAGAACAAAAGTTTGGAAATGTCTTATTGTAATATATATAACACAGTATCACAGCTATACATCACAATCAAAATAATGATAAATAATCACTGGAAAGCAGTAGTAGAATATCTCAGTGAGTCTTCTATAAATTACTTATTTCAAAAGTAGCATCTTCTTCTCAACCTTTTGCCTTCTGGAACACAGTAGAACAAAATGCACCTAATTCATTCTCTGGGCTAAATTTAAGCACCACTTCAACAGACACTTAACCATGTGAATGTTTAGTGTGTGAAAGCCTTACTCCACACTTAGATTGAGCAGAAAAATATGCTGATTCAAGAGTGTGAGTCGATCAGCTAATACATTTGCATTTTTTCTTTTCACGGTTCTGTAGCACATAGCCTATGCTGAGCACTCTCCGTGCAAGTTAAAACTAAAACGCCCACTTTTTTGTCCTAGGTTTCTCATGCAGAGTGCAACCATACCAACAAAAAGACAACTTTTAGATGAACATTGTCCAATACTAAAAATTGTTGTAGCAATGGTTCAGTAAATTCTTTCCCATTTAAAAAATATATATTAGTATAGTATAACATTAATAAATGAAAAATACAAGTTAAACCTAGCAGGGTAATACCAAGCAGTGAAAACAAAGTTCAGCACTTCACAAGCACGAATGCCATTACTGCATTATGAAAATCAATTTCAAGCTTCCAGCTGTTAACTTTGCTCTAAGGAAGTACACTTATTCTTAAAAAACAACAAAAACCCCCGAAGCAAACCAAACACACACCTGACCACACCCAAAAAAGCTTACTTCAATAAAACTGTAACATTTTAAAATATTTAGTTATTTTGAATCTCAGCATAATAAACTCTTGCAGTACTGTGGAGCACAAAAATCAAAGGTTACATTTAGCAATGGGCTTTCTTAATAATAATAATGTACTCGGGTAAGTAGTATTGCCTGGTATAGTTTACATTACAACAAAAGCGGTGTGAACAACAATCTGTGGCTTTTGTTTGTCTGGTCTTCCCAGTTTGGTTTTGCTTTTTTGGTTTGTTTGGGTTTTTTTCATTGTGGGTTTTGGAAAGGTTTTTTTGGGGAGAGTGTGTTTGGTTGTTTTTTCAAAGAAAGTACATGAACAGCGTATTAGCTTTCAGTGCACTAAATCCCACTGAAGTTTCTGACCCTGATTTTACAAGATGCTTCATGACAGCAGTGCTCTACGGGTGCCACATATGTCTCCACACCAAGTCCTTTGACATGATCAGCTATCTTCAAACAGAACTCACTGCAGCAAACATCCTTAGGTTATCATTTAACTTTGGTTATCCACTAAGAAATTGTGCAGCCTATGCATACAATGACTTTTGCAGCCTGAATAGCACATGATAGTTAAAATTCTGCAAAGAATTACAGTACTTTCCTATTTCTCATACAGAAATAGTAATTTTCCATATCCCCAGAGAGAGCAGCTATTCAAAAAACAGACAGTAAGCTGTAAGGCACATGTAGGTTTATGATTAAATTCTCTTATGCATAAAAGTATTCACCACTGATGGAGGATTACTGGCTAATAAAAAATAATACCCTATTTATGGAATTAGGTTAATATTAGAGGAAAGCTTTTAGGCCAGAAAAGTTGGAATTTAGCTTAAGTTAAGCACCCAAATGGGTTACATTTTAAAAAAATAAACATAGCATATACAAACCAAATCTACAAAATGGATGAAAACAGGCAATTAATTCAAGATAAATATCTAATTTAAGGAAAATGTAACATTATATCCCTGAAGATTTGATGCTTGTATGAAGAGAATTATAAAATTTGTGTGTTCTTATAATACTAAGAGAGTGGACTTCCAGAGTTGCTAGTGAAGTTTTACTAAGAAACGCATTCCCTGCGTTTTAATGCTTTTAATGGAAGACACATGGAAAAGGCAGTGAGAATCAAGGGCACAATTACTTCAGAAAAATTTCTTCAGAAACAGATCATTATGGCACACATACGTTAACTGAGAACTTAAAATGCCTACCTTATCTCTGATTTTTATATCCAGACTCTTAGAGCGTTCTTCAGTTTCTTGGATTTTTTTTGTCACTGGGGACTGCATTTCTTTCAGATTCTTCAGTTCTTCCTTGGCTTGGTCTCGGCTTTGTTTCACTTCCTTATGCTGCTGACGAATATTTTCATATTCCTTGGAGGAGTTGAAAGTAAAATAATTAAAGACTTTTGTCTTCTATTCCTCTGCTCTAACAATTTATTTAACTGTACATGAGTTTTAGGAGAAAAAAAAAATTCAGAATCTAGTATTAGAACAATCAGTTAAATAAACCTCCTGTTATTAGTTACTATGACTAGATGCAGGGATCATTCAGTCCCCAGTGAACAAGCACACCCATTTAATGGTTCTTAAATAATATGTAATTCAGGCAGCAGAAGACAGTACCAATGTATCTGCAATTACCTTGCCTCTAAGTCCATCTGGCATCGGTGTGGAAAAAGTAACTCTTTAGCTCCTTCTGTCTATAGTTTGAGCACTACTTAGGCAGAAGTCCTCAAGCTAAGGAGCAAATAACCACAGAAAACTTCAGGAGAAAGAAAAGGAAGGAGCTGGACAGATCATCAGAACCAGTAACAGACATAAGCCTGAAGTAAACCAAGGAGAGAGACAGAGCGGAACAGAATTTTGGAAGACAAACAGAACTCCACCATACATGACAAATACCACAAATAGAAAAGTCAGTATCTAGGGTGCTTAAATGGAGATGCACTCCAGAGAAGAAAGAGATGGTAAGCAGTGTGGTGACCAACAACTTCCACTTCAAGAAGGTGGGAATTTTGGGGAGAAAGTAGTTTAAGCTGAAGAAGTGTTATGCTATCTGGAGAAAAAATACAACAGAAAAGAAAACCATCACACACACACAAAAAAGAATATGACATTCAATGATTGTTCATGAAAAAAAAAAGATACTCAGAGGACTAGATATATGAATGTGGGGGTGCAGAAGAAGGGAAAGCTGTTGGGTTTGGCAAACACTAAAGAATGCCCCTGGTTTACAGCATATGCCTGGATTATTCTAAGCTTTGGAGCATTTGGGAAAAAAAAAATAAATAAAGAGAGCCTGTAAACTTTATCTGTAACAGCTAAATTTGCTCTACCTGCTACCACTTTTTCAAGTTACTTACCTTGCTTGTAAATACACACAATTAATCACAAATAAAACAACTTAGGCTACTAAATCCAAATTCTTTCTTCATAGTATCTCTTCTAAAGTCAAAAAGGTATTTGAAGAAAGCTGCTGTAATTCTATGGTGTTGAGTACAATCAGTAACCAGCACTATAAAGTTACAGAAGTAAAGCAATTATACTTCCACTGAGCTGATAGAATAAGCTAAAAATTTAGCTCTGCCCTACATAAGGTATTGTATTTCAAGGTTAAAGCAAAAGCACACACATACAATTACACCTTATTTCTTCAGAGACAAAGTAAAGTTCCCTAGAAATTGTCGTGATGTGGTTTTCATACAGCAAATTCCTTTAACACTTTAAGAAAACCTGATTTTCACTAGACCTCTGTATTTCAGTAACCTTTAAGCAAATAATGCTTGTAATTATGCACTTAGCTGAAGATGGGCTGAACTTCCAAAGCATTTCGACCCTCCCAAGAGATATTTGCTCCTAAACTACATAACAAAGCTTTTCTGAACTGTGCATGGAAGAGAAGGAAAAGAAGAATGAAAAGAAGAATGAACACCGCTTGGTGTTCATTTTTCATTTGTGGAAAAATTACATGTTTTCAGGACATTTACTGCAGGAAGAACAGCACCTCCTGCTGCTATACTACTGTATACCTTATGGTATACCATACTACCTTATGTTTAAGTTTGGAAGGGTAAGAAAGCTCTTTTCTTTAAGGCCCTACAAAAAAAAAGGTACCTCCTTAAACCTGCTCACTGATTGTAGATGACACCATCATTTGATGGAAATTCCATTAAGGTACACACAAGAACATAAAACTGAATCTCCTGAATCCTTGAGTCCAAATTGTTAATGTTGTATTCCTAGAGTACATTTTACGGAAATTACAGTAGATGCTCAAAAGCCTGTTAGCCATAGACATTAGAAGCAGCTGGCACTGGCTAGAAAGAAACACTTTACTAGAAAAGTGTTCCTCGGGTAAAGAGCAGTGGACTCTTCAGAATAAAAATGCAGTTCTACAGCGGTCAAATAGTAAAACAAGTTCAGCACTCGACTTTATCTTTTCCACTAGGATCAAGGGACAAACCAGTGTCATGTTTCAGTTGACCTGTTTTCAGGCTGCTTGTCTTCTCCATTTCTTAACATGTTGCAGTGTTTATATATCTGCATCCTGGTTCATTTTGAGGCTCATCTAGCTATTCTGTGATCTTACACAGGCAGTTCTAAACAGCTAGGTATTTTTGGTCTACAGGAAGAAACCTATCTTTTGGGGAGAGGGAAGATCCACGGAAGGAAGAATAAATTCCCATGCTACTCTCAACTTTGGTGAACCCAATTTTAAGACATCAAAACATGTTTATTCTTAGGATTAAACAGTGCTAGGTCAGATGACAAAGAAATATGCCCTCATGAGAGAACAAATTTCTTCTTTGAGAGAGAGTTTGATATTTTGCAATATAGGAGAATACCAAGAGATTGGATTTGACAAACGACAAAATAGCAACAATAAAATGCGAAATTTTGTTGCAGCCTACAGGTCAAATATCTCCTACCGAGAAAAACAATGATGATGGTGACCCTTGATTTCAACTGTCAATTATCCATAGGCAAGAGATTTCTGTCTGGTACACACTGCTGATTCTGTACTACAAATTGGAACTTCAGGCAGGTGTCAAAACAGACTGTTGTTTCTACAGATTCAGTGGCCAAAAAGTTAAATTTCTCCCAAAGGAGTGCACCCACCACTCGGCAATACAAACTATCTAGAAGACAGCACTGAAAGAGTAAGGTGTGAAGTCTGTCTAAATTTGCTTGGGAAACATGTAACTAACAGCAATGCTCTCAAATTTATGGAAGGCAATTTAGCTGACAGCAGACAAGATTCTTAATTTAGATTCCCTCCACCAGTCTCTGACCAGATTTCTGTATCTGCAAATATCTTACATTACAGAACAATCAGTATCAGTCCACATTAAATATGCAAGACCTACATCTCTCCTAATAAAATAACTGTCTTGCTAACTAAGCCAGGTTAATGCATGTGCAGCAGGAAAAACCTGCATCATTCAGCAAGAGCATATAGCCCTTCCCCTTAGCACCTACCACCATGCACCTATTTTAACTGCTGCTCCTATAACCCTCTGTGCTGTTAGCACAGAGGTTTGAAGGCAGTGAAGGTACATCCCCTGAATCCTCTTCAAGACACAAGGGACATAAATGTAGAATCACAGAATCCCTAAGGTTGGAAAGGACGTCCAAGACCATCAAGTCCAACCATCAACCTAACACCACCATGCCTACTAAACCATGTCCTAGAGTGCCACGTCTACACGTTTTTTTAATGTCTCCACGCATGGCGATTCAACCAGCTCTCTGGGCAGTCTGTTCCAACACCTCACTACTCCTTCCGTGAAGAAGTTTTTCCTAATACCCAATCTAAACTTCCCCTGACTTGAGAACATTACCTCTTGTCCTATCGCTTGTTACTTGGGAGAAGAGACCAACACACCTTTCTTTGTGTACCCGTGTGAGGCTTTGTTATTTGCAAAGTTTTAACAAAAACACCCTACAAGTTTTCTGCATCCTCCACAAATATTACACGTAAGTTTTCATAACTTCTGTATCCATACTTCATGAATTCTAGAAAGCTTGCAAACAACATATTGCTTCAATATAAGAAAATCCATGTCAGGTTCAACTGTTTATAATAATTTAATATGATTGACCATTCAACACTAAACTAAACTACAATCGAAGTGCTGTTCAGAAAGACTTACTTTGCTTTGTATAGATAACCTGTCCTTGATTCTTCTAAATTTGTTTAAAATTTCCACCTCTCCAAAAGCCAGTATTTTTGAGATGGGCAACTTTTATTCACCATGACTTTTTCTGCTACCTAACATCTCGATTAATAAATTAAAATTAGTAAAGGGGGAAGGCAACCTGTAAAAAAAAAAATCTTAAAAAAAAAAAAAAAGGTTGCAGCTGGAAGAAGCAAGTGGGACTGGCTAGGCACAGCTTAAATTAAGCCAGTTATGTCTGCAAGGAATCAAAGGAGTACTCCTCTTGGCCCATATTGCTGGCTTTCCTAAACAAGCACAGCAAGTTACTTCTTAAGCAACTTCTTCAGTCCAGCTACATATGCAAGCAAATCTCTGGTCAATGTTAGGCCAAGAACAGTGTTTCAAGACCTGGTCTGTTTAAACAAGGCAATTGTATGATATTCCAGTTACTTTGGTCAAATTTTTTTTAAAGAAATTTTTTGTATACCTCTAACATTGCAGTATTAGAAAAAATGGGTTAGGTAAGAAAAACACTGAAAAGAAAAACTTACCACCCAAGGCCTTTTCCTCTCAAGCATCTCAATTAAGTCAAGATGGCGCTTGCGCTCATGGTATCTCTCAACATCTTGTTTGTATCGTTCAATCCTCTGTTTCATTTTCTCCAAAGAGTTTGTTTTGTCCTTGCACAAGTTCTGTAAGAATATACATTTTCATATTTTACAGCATTTACTTTGTGAAAACACTTTTCAGCAATAGTCCACGCTGCACCTGTACGTTAAAGCAGATATTTAACACTGGAGAGAACATTGCATTGTTCTCCTCTACTGCTGTAGTGCAAATAGGAATAGTTGTCCAGCTTTTTTGAGGGTTTTTATGACATACTTTCTGTAAAAACAAATCTAACTTAAACGGAAATCTTAATCTGAAGAAAATATTACCTTTTTTCTTTTTTCCCCATTTTCCCAGGAAGTTACTTCCTACAGCTCAAGGCTCCATTAATCTAAATATTTCTGAACTACCAGAACTGGTTTTGCTACAAAGAAGTTGTAAAAATGCTTGTGAAAGTTCTTGTAGAGATTTGTAACACAAACACTAAAGTTGGTACATGAATGTAGTATGTCTGAGTGGAAACACATGCATGTACACAAGCACAAGAAAAAGCAGAACAAAGGATGGAAAGAATGGGCTAACCCATACGACTAGCCGATATGGCTAACAGACACTGTTCCCAGAACACTGTTCTGAAGACACCATTTCCAGCAGTAACAGCAAGGAACACAGAATTTCTGCAAAGATCGCTAAGCCTGTGCTCTCATAAGATCAAAGTATAAGTAACAAGTCCCTGTCAGGGGAAGACCCTGTCCCCTAATATCATGACAACAACAAGGTTGCGGCTTATTGCATACACTCTTGCTTTTTCTTGTCTATTAATATACAAAACCCAGAAAAAAAAGTAGCAGGCAACAATCCCGTCCATATTTTACCGAAGTTGAAGTTGACTGGATTAAAGCAAAGGACCACCCTATAACAGCTGATGACTTCTAAAAGTCATAAAAGATTTGTACAGAAACGTTATTGCCAGTCAAAGAATCCCAGGGAAGTGATGAGAACTTGACAACAGGCATTCCCTGTCCTGTGTCCAGACCACCAGCACACGTGTCCTTGTGCTTAAGAGTATGTAAGTGTTAGACTAAACAAATACTGAGATAAGATGAGCATGATTTGGTAAAAATCTACTTATTGTAGACTTTGTAAATAAATACCACCTTATAGAATTCCGTTAAGATCTCATGTTAAATTTTACTATGCTAATTTCCCTGCAGTCACTGCTCTCCATCTCAATAATGTGCATGTTTACCTCCAGTTCTCTTTCCTTTTCTCTGAAGTTTTTCAGTTCACAGTGAAATTGGTACATTCCTGGAGGACCAATGGATTTTTCAGTGGCTTCAAGCAACTCAATCTTACTCAGTTTTGCAAATTCTCCAACTTTGTCCTACAAAATAAAAAAAAAATTAGGAAAAAAACCAGTATTAGTCAGAACAGTGAAATACAGTAATACTGGATTTAAAAACCACAACCTACTTCCCATGAACATCAGCGGACTTACAGTTCTATGCCAGATAGCTCTGGCATAGTTAAGCACAGGATGACCATCTCATAGAGGAGCAACCAAACCCTCCTAAGCATTTCTAAGATTTCATATATAGTTTTCTTTGGAGCTGTTCTGGAATGATTTAAGCTTGAACCTTAGCTGTTCTTGGATGTTTGCCAGCTTTTGAGGGTAGCTGTTGAGGACATGGTTGGTTCATTATTTCTGAATTGGCTGTCATTCTTCTGAACAAGACAGTTTAGTATAGACAATTAAAGGTTTTATTCCATTGTATTCTTAATAATGGTTCTCAGGCTGCTGAGGCGACACCTTCCCAGTATAAATGCTATGATTAACTCAAAAGTTAAGCAATGTAGATGTTAATATTCAGGCTGGCAGCCAAGGGTATCAGGAAGCATTGCTGCTGTCCAAGGCAGAGGAATAGCTTAAAACCAAGACTAGAGTGAAAGGTGTATTTGCCATTGCTACAGTGGCAGAGAAAATAACCCAAATAACCCCAACTTTCAACACAGTAATATTCACTGAAGTGAAATTTAGGTAGAAACATAAGAATCACAGAATGGTTTGGGTTGGAAGGGACCACAAGCATCATCTAGTTCCAACTGCCCTGCCATGGGTAGGGACACCCTCCACTAGACCAGGTTGCCCAAAGCCCCATTCAACCTGGTCCTGAACTTTTCCAGGGATGGGGCCTCCACAGCTCCTCTGGGCAACCTGTTGCAGTGCCTCACCACTCTCACAGTCAAGAATTTCTTTCTAACATCTAATCTAAATCCCCCCTCTTTTAGTTTATACCCATTCCCCCTTGTCCTGTCACTACACTCCCTGATAAACAGCCCCTCGCCAGCTTTCCTGTAGGTCCCCATTAGGTATTGGAAGGCCATGGTTAAGTCTCTTCAGAGCCTTCTCTTCTCCAGACTGAACAAGCCCAGCTCCCTCAGCCTGTCCTCACAGGAGACATGCTCCAGCCCTCTGATCAACTTTGTGGCCTCCTCTGAACTTGTTCCAGCAGCTCCATGTCTTTCCTGTACTGAGGACCCCAGAGCTGGACGCAGTACTCCAGGTGGGTCTCACAAGAGCAGAGTAGAGGGACAGAATCACCTCCCTCACCCTGCTGGCCACACTGATTTTAATGCAGCCCAGGTCACGGTTGGCTTTCTGGGCTGCCAGCGCACACTGCTGGCTCACGTTGAGCTTTTCATCAACCAGCACTCCCAAGTTGACCTCCTTAGGGCTGCTCTCAATCCATTCTCCGCCCAGACTGTAGCTGTGCTTGGGATTGCGCCAACCCATGTGTAGGACCTTGCACTTGGCCTTGTTGAACTTCATGCAGTTTGCACGGGCCCATGTCTCTAGCCTGTCAAGGTCCCTCTGGATGGCATCCCTTTCCTCCAGCGTGTCGACCGTACCACACAGCTTGGTGTCATCAGCAAACTTGCTGCGGGTGCACTCAAAGAAATAAAGAATACTAAAGAACTAAAGAGAAGTACTAAAGAATAAAAAGCTGGTTTACATACAAAAATTACGTTGGCAGAGTAAGCACGAAGTTCTACTCTGAACAAATACTGTGAATATGCAAATAAAATTAAAAATGCCCCACAACACAAAATCCCACCAAAACCAAAGAAACAACCCAGAATATTTGTTTCTGCAGTATCAGCTTTCTAAATTTTAATATTGCTCAGCATGTCTTCTTGAATGTCCTTCTTGAATAGAACAATAAACTCATGGGTGGCGAGGCTCTGATGAGGTTTCCTTTTACTACCACTCCTGATGACCCACATTAATTGCGAAGTTCTAAGGAAGGAACCCACCATAACTTGTTTCAAGATGCAATTGTGAGACAATTATCTTAGTTTTCTGCACAGAAATGCTGACAGGCCTGGGCTGTATTCAGATATGGAAAGTACTTGTAGTATTCTTTAATCTTCTCTCTCCTTTAGGCACTATTTTCTATCAGGATGATTTTACTCTTACATAATTTGATTCTAAATATATTTTAAGTCCTACTCAATGCTCAAGGAACTGTTGAGCCACAGACATTACCAAAAAGACTCTAGCAGCAGTCTCTGTGGCAACTGTTGAGTCATTTAGAAGGACTGCCTTCTGTTTTGTGGTGAAAGAAATCCAGACAAATTTTCCCCTTCGCTTACCAAGTACAGGATCCAATCCCAAGGAACTGACCGGATATAAGCAGAGAACGGGGCATGCAGGGACTGACAGGCAAAGTCAGAGATGCAGAACTACAGGAATGATGTAGGTAAAGGTACAAAGACAGTGCCAGATGTCAAGACCTTATAAAAATTGCCCTACAGATTTGTTGTTTAAGAACGCTCCTACAGCAGCATAGAGAAGACAAAGAAGATACCACTGCTAGTGTTGCTACTCAAACACCTGCATGGAGAACATCAGCACCTTTCCTTTCAGTGTCAACCGAAAGCAGGTACAAAACTATCCGATTAGTGAGCCTTGAAGGTCTCACAGTTCCTCCTTTCTTTCACAGTGACACTAGTATGGCTACCTCATCCTTCTCATTCTTTTTGACATATCATAAAAATTGCTGAACTGTTACAAAAGCTAAGAAGCAACAAAACCACAGCATTCCGTTTGCACCACCTGTCTTTGATAATTCATGCATACCTGAGGAAGAAACTGGCACAAATTGTCCACCTGGATGTTTAACGCTGCAATCTGCTCTTCTACTATTTTCAGAGTTGCTGGTTTTCTGTTGATAAACCATGTTGATGTGTTGTTCACCACCTGAATCTCACGTGTGATAATGATGTTGTCAGGTGTCTTTGACCTAATTAACAAAAAGAAGGGTTTATACTTTTGAGAATATGCAAAGGTTACCAAGTGTCAAACTATGTCTGTTACCACATTAAAATTTTTAGATATCCAAATACAACTTCCAATGTTTGGAATAAGTGACACAAGGACATGACCCCACCTCTTGAAGACTGTATGATTACTTCCTCACAAGTATCTATTCCCTTTATATACCAAACTTTCTTCAAAAGGCCTATAAGGCTGTGCTCCTTTCTTTTATCAAATTAAGGACTTTTTACTACTGTAAGTCTTGATTTTAGTTACATCTAAGTGTCAAATTGAACCAAGCCAGCGCGTGCTGGTAGAACTCAAAATTTAAAATTCCTGTCAAAACTCAGTTTTTGTCATCCTTGCTCTCTCACCCTTGAGGCTGCTTTTAAACCATTTTCTACCAAACAGACAAAAGACTGAATTACATTGCAGTCACTAGAGTAACAATGCTAAGTCTTCACATACTGTAGGTCTCTCTTCAGACCTTCAAATAACATCAGGATGCATCTATGCTGAAACAATCACACTGTCTACCTGAAAGACATCCTATGTCCTGACCCATTGCTTGACCAGTCTCCAAAGAGTGTCTTACTTGATTACTCTCATGAGAACAAAAGTAGATAGGATTTTTTCAAAGATCTGTTCCAGTGTATCTTTTTTCCTTACCACAATTTTCTTTTTGTACTATTTGATCAGGGTGGCGAACTGTTACACGAATTAACTTGGGCTCAGAATCAGTTAATTAGCTCTATGTTCTATTTAGTTCAGACAAACAGATCAGGTTAAGGCTTATCAAACCCACCTGCTTCAGCAAGTAAAATCAAAACCAGACATCACTGCTTATTTCCTGCATGTTAATTATTTAACCTTAAATTTTTGAAGTATGGGTTAAAAAACCCAAAGAATATCAAAACAATAACCAGCTTAAAGACAGACCTCTGTACACCAGATTTTTTTCCACAACTTTGTGAATGACTGTGCAGGGAAATAATTTAATTAAAAATGCATGAGGAAATACAATTTTACTACTTACAGTTCAATTTCTACTACACCTTTCAAGCATCCCTGCTTTACAAAGAGAGCAACCTAGAAAATAAATTACAGAAATTATTATTGCAAAACAACAGTGTAATGAAATGTAATCTCTTACAAAAATATGGATGAATATAATAGAATTGCTGTAAAGGGATATTTTATTGAAAATTTACAATTAAAACCTAAAATTTCTTTTGGTTATTAACTTAAAAGAAGACACTATTATCTTCCTCATCAACTAGCAGCATTAGAACTACCTCCACAGGTTAACAATTTCTGATCAATTTCAACCGCCAAAACTCGCCAAATTATAATCAGCAGATCCATAGAGAGGAAGAAGTTTTCATGAATTCAGGGAACAAAGGCAATACAAATGAAAAACACTACCAAATATTTGTACTAACAGAACTGCCAATTCTAATACTACAAAAATACAAAAAACCTCTAAAGCCACTAAAAAGACCAATCCACAGCGCTGCCAAGAAGTCAATTTCCATATTTACATTTGCTCAAAACTGAGCTGGAACCAGAGGACACGTACAATCATTTAGGCACCTGGATATAGTGCTCCAAAGATGCACTGAAATATATCTAATCCAACCAGAATATCCAAGAAAGCAAAACCAAAACTTTAAAAGTTTACAATACAAACTTCCTACTATAATGTCAACCCACGATCTCTTGGGAGAAAAAAAAAAGTAAATAATAGTAGAACAACCCAAAACAATCCAACTACCATTTAAATCAAATACCAATGGCTCCATGCTTTTAGAGAAATTCTACGACACATCAGGGAAATTTAAATTAAACTTATTTCTCCTATAGTTGGTATTTCTGATCAAATGCTATTTATTCCTACCCCACTGTGGAGGCTTAGACATCTTCCGATATAACTCCTAGCCTGCTCAGGCTCCAGTACAATTTAGGTGTTTCCATTTCATAATTCAGCCAAGACAACAAGTAGTTAAGGAAGACAAAAGCCCTTTGGGTAAAAACGTTTGTCTCTGGACCAGGTTATTCTACAATTTGGACACCTGTTTTACGAAAATAAAGCAAATTAAGGAAGACAGTCTTTTTGTCCCCTCCTCTGCTGGACAGGGCTCTTAATGAAATCCAGATTAAACATGAAAATTACAAATACATAGTTACCTTATCAGCTCGCCCTATGAAAGAAGGTTTTCCAGCCAGTCCCAGGCAGATGGCACAAACAATGCTCGATTTTCCTGTTCCATTAGCACCTACAATCATGTTCAGATTGGGTCCTGGATGTACCTCACAGACATCGTATGTTCTGGAAAGCACAATAATTTTTTGAACCTTATAAACACTATGACACCTTAAAAAATTTATTTGCTTAAACCCACTTTATTATGACATTAAATATGACAATTTTATCAAATCTAAACTCAATCCTCAAATCCTGTTTTGTAAGAAAATCAGAAGAAAACGGACTGAAAACTTGTACTAGTAACTATAATAAGCTTCAAACAGAACGTTATTCCTAATACACATGAGGTAGAGAAAGCACATGCAAAATGTACCACCACAGATATTTATCCCAGTGGTTCCCAAGGCCTATCCCCGCTCCCCCATGAACACCTTCTGCATTCTCCCCTTCTCCACTCCTTGGCAATCACCTAACCGGGAGGAAAAACAAAAGCATGCAGAGGCTGACGTGGACAACAGGAACCACCACCTTACGGGACAAAGTGCCAGCACGACCGTCACTGGGGAACACATCCCCACGGAAGTAGCGCTGCGCTAAGCACCCTCGGGACTGCCTAATCCGCAAGGCAGGTCCTCTCCCCCTCCGAGTGCGGCACCACGTTCTAGGGAAAAAGCGTTTCACGCACTCGCTCTTCCAGCCCCGACTCGCCTCGGTACCCAAGGCTTTATTTAAGACCCCCTGTTACGCGAGGACGACTCCCCGGTCCGTACACCACCGGCGGAAGACGGCCGCCCTGAGCGCATCCCTGCCTCACCAGCCCGCTGCTTCAGGTTTAATCCTCCGGATTTCACCGCCAGTTCCCCAAAAGAACACCCGCTTTAAAACAGGGCAGGGGGCGAGGAGGAAGCCGAGGCCGCCCAGGCTAGCCACCGACCGGGGAGGTCGCACGCCAGCGGCCAGTGTCGGCCGCCGTCACCTGGGAGGAGCCCACCGTTCACTCACAGGAAGTTCTCCATGAAGATCCTAACGATGGAACCCTCGACGAAGCGGGGCCGCGCCTCAGCGCTCCTCACGACCCGCTGGCTGCTGCTGCCGGCGCCGAGCTGACAGGCACCCAGGCTCCATTTCCTCGGCGCCGCCACCGCCATCTTCCCCCTCAGCCGGCCCAACCCCGGCCGCGAGGACGCGCCCCGCGCCTCAATCTCATTACCAAGCAGAAAACGGCGGGCAAGCGAGGAGGGCGCTCATTGGCGGATGGGGCGGAAATAAACCGCGGTGAAGCTTTTCATTGGCTTGTACCGTGCAGCGCTGGTTCCCATTGGCTGAAAGTGAACGGGGCGGCAAGGGAGACCGGACAGGGAGATTGTGGTGGTGGTTTCGGCCTCGGAGGCAGCAGCGGCAGCGTGCCGTGGCTGTGCTCAGCCGCGCGGAGGCAGCCGCACGGCCCAACGGGCAAGCGACACGGCCTGGGCCCGGCCGGCAGAGAGGTTGGCGGGCCGCACCTCTTGGCCAGTGCTTTGATGGGAGGGCGTCACCTCCCGGTCGGCGGGCCCTGCGGTGGGGCAGCGCGGGGCGTGACGAGAGGTGGCCGGGGCGCGCCTCTGGCGTGCTTCTCTGAGGCCTCTGCCGGCCGCCGACCCGGCCTCTCTGGCTGGCGCCACCCGCTACCTCTAGCGGCCTTCCCTCGGCGGCTGGGCAGCGTAACGCTGCGGGGGAGAGTGGTGGCGGCGGCTTTCCCAGGAGGTGGCAGCACAGCCGAGCAGTTGGGCGGCCAGTGCTTCGGTGGCGGGCACCTTCTAAGTGTCCCTCTTCCATCGTGGGCGCAGTCTTGGGCTCCGGGCGAGCAAAGACTTATTGTTTTCATATTCCAGCGCCTGTCTGGGTTTGTGTACTTTTTTTTTTTTAATTTTAGAAGAGTAATACGGACAACATTCTTTACATGTGTGCCTTCAGAGATCAGTAAATCTGTAGGAAGGATAGAAGTCCTTTAAAATGATCCTGGGGGAAGGTGTATGTGTAAGACCTTGTCACCTTGACTGCAGGGCAGTCACCAGTGTCACTGAGAGTCCTTACGTTTCCCACATCCTTTGTTTTTTCTCTCAGACCAAGAGTTTCTGTTGGAGCACAATGCCTCATAACTAGGGAAAGCTTCCACGAGGGACCAGGAGGCTGATTAAGACTACTGAAAGACAGATACACGAAACTGCCTGTGCTTGAGTGGAACTAGGTAAAGGTATTGACACATGACTAGAGTGATTTGTCCTAGAAAGTTTACAAGGAAAACAATTTTTTTTTTCATTATGAACCAGATACTTGACATGCAGAGACTTGCAAGGCCATCTGTCCTAAGCAACTGTAATATCCTGCAAAGACTCAAACTGCCATGGCAAAGACGTCAGAACAGCTTCTTTCAGGTTTGGATATAGCAGAATTGGAACCACTGAAGAAAAAGTAATTTAAGGCAGGTTGCTTCTTGGAGGGGAACTCAGATAGATAAAGGGGGGTACAAAGACAGTGAAAAGGTTGTTCCAGATACAGGGGGGAAAATGGGGGAAGAAAGATAAAGATTCGTTAAAGAATGAAGTGGACTTCTGCTTCAACAATACGAGTGCAGGTGCCCACAGACAGCAGTGAACCTGACCTGCATGTCTAAGTCCACCAGGACATCTGACTCTACACCAAGTCCATGTCCAGAAGGCTTGGTGTAGAGGAATGAGGAATCATAAAAGTGCACTCTAGTACTAGATGGTATGGAGGGGAAAGGATAATAAAATTGAAAGTATGTCTGTCATAGCGTTTGTGATAATAGCTTTGTAATAGCTGTGTAATAGAGTGTGAAACTGTATGATTGTAAGTTAGTAATATTGGTGTGTCTATCAGTTAATTAGAATATTATTTCTTTTATTGGTTGCTAATGTTTTACTTAATCAGTAAAACTGTAGCCTCCTAAATCAGGTATGTCTCAGGCTTGCTGACCAAAAGGGTAGAGTTACTCTTAAGTAATAGTGACTTGCTGCTGAAAGAAAAGGAGGTGGTAGATTAAGGAACCATTTCAACATATTGCCACTGGAGACTGCTGAAGGGATCTGTTTTTCCCAGAATTTGTCAGGGAGCATTTTCCTGGATCTGGTGAATATGGATGCTGGTAAGAGCCAGAAAAAGGAGATGACAAAGGCCACAAAGTAGGCAGTGCTTCAACCAAAGGGAGTTCTTGAAAGAAGAGAGGGAGGTACACTCTTTGCTGCATAGAAAACTGGCTGTAAGGACAGGCCCAGAGAGTTGTGGTGAATGGTGTTAAATCTAGTTGGCGGCTGGTCACTAGCGGCGTTTGCCAGGGCTTGATCTTGGGGCCGGTGTTGTTCAGCATCTTTATCAATTACCTGGACGAGGGGATAGAGTGCACCCTCAGTAAGTTTGCAGATGATACCAAACTGGGAGGCATTATCAGTCTGCTTGAGGGTAGGAAGGCTCTCCAGAGAGATCTGGACAGGTTGGATCGATGGGCCGAGGCCAACTGTATGGGGTTTATCAGGGCCAAGTGCCGGGTCCTGTACTTTGGTCGCAACAACCCCAGGCAGCACTACAGGCTTGGGGCAGAGTGGCTGGAAAGCTGCCTGTCAGAGAAGGACCTGGGGGTACTGGTTGACAACTGACTCAAGGTGAGCCAGCAGTTGAAATTGATCGGCCTGGCTGAACAGGGAGCTTCTGCTGGGACTTAGGGGAAAAAGGGGAGTCTATCACTCTTGGAAGAAGGGGCAGGCAACTCAATAAGAATACTCAATAAGATCTCGCTAGGTCATGCAGAGGGAAAATTAGAAAGGCAAAAGCCCAGCTAGAGCTCAGTCTGGCCACTGTTGTAAGGGATAACAAAAAATGTTTTACAAATACATGAACAACAAAAAGAGGGGCAAGGAGACTCTTCATCCTGTATTGGATGCGGAGAGGAACATGGCCACCAAGGATGAAGAAAAGGCTGAGGTACTTAGTGCCTTCTTTGTCTCAGTCTTTAACAGTCAGACCAGCTGCCCCTGGTGCATTCAGTCCCCTGAGCTGGAAAACAGAGGGCAGAATAAACCCCCCGTGATCTAGGAGGAAGCAGTTCACAACCTACTACCCCACCTGGACAGTCACAAGTCTATGGGGCCGGATGGGATCCACCCGAGAGTGCTGAGGGGGCTGGTGGAGGAGCTTGCCAAGCCACTCTCCGTCATTTATCAATAGTCCTGGTTAACAGGGGAGGACCCAGATGACTGGAGGCTTGCCAGTGTGACGCCCATCTACAAGAAGGGCTAGAAGGAGGATCTGGGAAACTACAGGCCTGTCAGCCTGACCTTAGTGCCAGGGAAGGTTATGGAACAGTTCATCTTGTGTGTGCTGACAAAGCACATGCAAGACAACCAGGGGATCAGGCCCAGCCAGCATGGGCTCATGAAAGGCAGGTCCTGCTTGACCAAACTGATCTCCTTCTATGACCAGGTGACCCGCCTAGTGGATGAGGGAAGGCTGTGGATGTTTTGTACCTGGACTTCAAGTAAAGCCTTCGACACAATCTCCCACAGCATTCTCCTAGAGAAGCTGGCGACTCATGGCTTGGACGGATGCACTCTTTGCTGGGTAAAAAACTGGCTGGAAGGCCAAGCCCAGAGAGTAGTGGTGAACGGAGCAAAATCCAGTGGGCAGCCGGTCACAAGTGCTGTTCCCCAGGGCTCAGTCTTGGGGTTGGTCTTGTTTAATATCTTTATTGATGATCTGGATGAGGGGATCAAGTGCGCCTTCAGTCAGTGTGCAGCTGACACCAAGTTGGGTGGGAGTGTTGATCTGCTTGAGGGTTGGAAGGCTCTGCAAGGGGATCTGGCCAGGCTGGATCGATGGGCTGAGGCCAACTGTATCAAGTTCAACAAGGCCAAGTGCTGGGTCCTGCACCTGGGTCACAACAGCCCCAGGAAACACTACAGACTTGGGGCAGGGTGGCTGGAAAGCTGCTTGGAGGAAAATGACCTGGGAGTGTTGGTTGACAGCTGGCTGAACATGAGCCAGCAGTGTGCCCAGGTGGCCAAGAAGGCCAACAGCATCCTGGCTTGTATCGGAAATGACGTGGCTAGCAGGAGTAGGGAAGTGATCGTCCCCCTGTGCTCTGCTCTGGTGAGGCCACACCTCAAGTGCTGTGTCCAGTTTTGGGTCCCTCACTACAAGAAGGATATTGAGGTGCTGGAGCATGTCCAGAGAAGGCCAACAAAGCTGGTGAAGGGGCTGGAGCACAAGTCATGAGGAGCAGCTAAGGGAACTGGGGTTATTTGGTCTGGAGAAGAGGAGGTTGAGGGGAGACCTTATTGTTCTCTACAGCTACCTGAAAGGAAGTTGTAGCCTGGTGGGTGCTGGTTTCTTCTCCCAAGCAACAAGTGATAGGACAAGAGGAAATGGCCTCAAGTTGCGTCAGGGAAGGTTTAGGTTGGATATTCGGAAAAACCTCTTCACCAAAAGGGTGGTCAGGTATTGGAACGGGCTGCCATGGTGGTGGAGTCACCATCCCTGGAGGTGTTCAAAAAGCATGCAGACATGGCACTTCAGGACATGGTGGTGTTGGGTTGGTGGCTGGGACTTGATGATCCTAGATGTCTTTTCCAGCCTTAAAGATCCTATGATTCTAAGTGTGAGGGGCTGAACCTTTTGACTTGGTGTCTTGTTGCGGGAAAAACATGCTCTCCTCAGCCTTTTACCTTTCACAGTCGTCCTTTTGGAGCAGTGCATCTCTTGAATGTGAGCAGTCACACTTGTGAGCTGTGTTCAGATCCAGGACGATAAAATGCCAGGTCTTTTAATGCTGAGCTTGAGATGTCTTAGTGAAGCTTTGTGACTGTATTACGTTTATTTTGGTGTGACACAATAGTCAGCCAGAGTACGGTTTCATTTACATTAGTGTAAAGGTAGAATAACAATATTTTGTGTTGTTATTTTGGTTTTCCGTTGGTGTAACTGAAACCTCAGTTTGGCCCTCTTTTTGGAAACTAATAAGGATAATGACAAAATGTCAACTAATGGAAAATATTTAAAGAATAAAAAGAGTATTAAACAAGTGGGCAATAAAAGGGCTTTTTCTCTGATCTCAGGACAAGTTCAGTTCCACTCCAGCACAAAGCTACATTTAGAGCAATCAAATACAAGCCTTTTAGTGTTTTCAGTGATATAGCTGCTTTTGAAGGTTTCGTTTTTGTTACCATTCTACGGACAGTGCCACAACTGGGATCGAAGCAATTAGTTGTAGGTTCTCCAGCAGCTGTTGAAGAAATTTTCAGACAGCAAACAGGCCTAGCATAGCAGGTCCCCCAATTGTTCTTTCCCCTGCTGTGATCCCTGTGCCGCGGTGAGAAAGTAAATAAAGATGGATCCAGGGCAGGAATCAGTTGTACGGAGAGTGTCCTATTTGGACATAAAACTGAAGTTTGCGGGTGGAGAAGTCTTAATGCACCTTCCCTTGTTTTCAGGTGTTTTGCAGCCATTCTTTCACTAGTCTGTGAATTTCCTTTTCTATAAACTGATATTCAACAGGCACTGAAGTAATTTAAAGACATCTGTCAAATTCTCCCTATGTTTCCTGCAGCAGAAATGGGTGGAAAGGTGCTGCAGTTCCCAACTGAAGGAAGAATTTAGGTGCTTCCCCTCCCCCGCCCCCAGTCAGAACAGTGCTTCACACCCTATAGATAAGTACAACTCTCAGTGATACTGACAAAATCATTCAGCAGTGAGGTCCCTAGACAACACTCAATGGAGAGTAGAATACAATAGCTTGCTTATATTCTTACTCCTATCAGCCTAAATCTGATTACTTTGATGGAGTGAAGCAGAGTTGCATAAATTGTTAGAGATAGAAATCCAATAGTTAGACTTTGTGCTTAATTTCATTTACAGAAATAGTCCCATGGGAAGGCTGATGATTTTAACCACTTCATTTTCACTTGTTTTCTGCTTAGGTAATTTGAGCTGAATGTTGATACCAAAGCATAAGCTTTACATAACTGTAAAACTGTATGGACTCTTAGGAAAAGCCCGTTGTTTCTGGTTGCTTTCATTTTCAGAATAACAGCAAGAGCGATGCATTCATAACCAGCTGCCAATGAGGACTGTAGGTAGCTAGAATAGGCAGTTAAGATTCCTTTTGGCTCTTCATTATTCTTTCAGAAATAATAAACTGCTTCAATCTGTGTCGTCAAATAAACATGTTAGTACTGAATGTATTTAACTGAATAATCTATTCCATTGTGTGTTGCCAAAATGAAAACTTACTAAAGATGCATCGGGCTGGTAGATTGTCCCAGGTGCTGTTGATCGTTATAGGCTGTTAGGAAAAACTTACACTTTGTGGTGACAGAAGCAAATGCTATTCCCATTTTTCAGGGCTCACATCTTGTAGCAACAGCTTGAATGTGGTGGTTGTAAGAAGAATTTTTTTGTGGCTCAATACAGGAACTTTCTGTAGCAGATCAGATTGCTTTCTGTGAGCTGTCTTAGGTCATGTGACCCACACATTTCATTCTTTTTCTATTAAAAATATTGAATTCAGACTATTATATTAGGTTCAATTGTTTGTTACACTGGTAACTACAAAGTCTAGACCAGAGCAGTAAGATGATTTTCAAGTTATATTTTATTAGGAAGCTACAATAATTTCAGAACAAAACCTTACACACAAACATACAAAGTCTTAGAAATTAACAAGTTGTGTGAATTCCATTTCTGATTAATATAAATGCAAGGCATCTGTGGTTGGGTAAGTGAAGTACATTCTCTGTGAGTGTAAAAACCAGTTTATTAAAAAAATCCCCAAAAAACAGAGACTTGTACACCAAAAAACATAGGGCTTCAAAGGGTTTCATTTCATATAGTTCAAAATGTCAGCAGCTTACACTGAATTATACTGGAACACTAAAAGTGAGTTTGCTATTGGCAAGAACAACAAATATATTTGTATAGTAAAAGAATAGAAAACCACAAAAAATTGCCAGCAAAGTGTTAAGACTTTCCCAGAGGGATTTGTCGTCATGAATAATTACACTTAACCTGTAGGCTGTTACTAGTAGCTAATCTTATTTTCTTTATTACTTCAAAATATTTATAATTTCTGTAACAAAAGTCCATTCTGTACCCAACACAAAACATTCACTGAATGCAGATTTAAGATAACACAATATCAGATTTTAATTGTGCTCTTTACTTTCCTCTTTTTACCTATATACCAGAAAGGTTAAAAAAAAGGGGGGGTGGAGGGAAAAGCATTAAAATGAGTTATCTGTGCAAAATAGGAAGCCTTTATGTATATAATAACTGATACCTCATGCAAAAGAGAAAAAATATTGAAAAAAAAACAGTCTAAGAAGCCCTGAGTCAATAATTTCATTGCAAAGGCGAGGAACATGAGTGCTCTGAGTTCTTCCTATACATTGCTGCATATTCAAACCAGTCCAGTATTTACTTAAAACATACTTTAAAATAGGCAGTTTGTGCAGTTTCTCACATACAAATCTTCTACACACTTCATTCCTTTCAGCAGACTGTATTTAATACTCAATTTCGTTTAAGCTGTCAGGATAGCCTGATGAGAATTGAATTTCTTCCACTTCTAGAATACAAAGAAGGGGAAAATACTGTAATTATTTGTATTTTAATCATACATAAGACAATATAATTACCACACTGGATTTAAATGTGACTGCCATATGGTTTTTAAAAAGTGTAACAGCATCTTTGCTAGTCCAGATTCTGGGGATGGTATCACATGTTAAAAGATAAAAATTCTGCACTAATCCAGCAGCATGATACTAAATTCAGATCCATTCAGTGGGGATTAAAGGGAAGAAGTGTTAACTGTCTAATTACAAAAAGGACTGTAAATTGCTAGGTGTCTTCTAAGAGGAAAAAAAGTATATTTAAACTTACCTAAACAGGGTCCTGCCTGGAAGAGAATATCATCAATAGCAGTGTCACTTCTCACTGACACACCGCGGATTGCCTCAAAAATAATCTGTGGACATAAGACACAGCTTTTAATGAATCTCACAGGAGGAAGGACTAAAAAAAACCCGTAATACCTATGCAGTCTATTCAAGGATCTATTGTGTTCTGAAAGCCTGTTTCTTGGAAATAAGCTGCAAGGTTCCATCAGTGGACTGCTTGCCCTGGTCAGAGAATTTGTATGTGCGCTGTGCCGAAGGAAGCAAATTTGTGCTCACAATGTATTAAGAAATTGCTGTGTGTAGGAGACCAGTGATAAATTTTCTCTAGTAATGTGGCATTTCTATCTTGCTTTTCAGCCCAAATGTGTCACTGTGCGGCGCCCATATGCAAGCAAGATTTCAGGGGAAAAAACGGATTACAATATTATGTGGTCTTACTGACGAAGCTAAACTTTCTTTTCAGTAAAGGTTGGTTTGGTTTTTTTCCTAATTAATTTCCAGGCTCTTAAGTGAAAAAAATCCCAGCATCTTTGGTTAGTGATCAGCTGAGTTTTGTTCCCAGTGCTGTTACAGTCAATACGAATTTCAGCTTCCTCTTTGACAGAAACTGAAGCAGGCTTTGTCTCTGGCAATCATAGAATAATAGAATGGTTTGGGTTGGAAGGGAACTCAAAGACCATCTCATTCCAACCCCCCTGCCAGGTGCAGGGACACTCTCCACTAGACCATGTTGCCCAAAGCCCCATCCAACCTGGCCTTGAACACTGCCAGGGACAGGGGCATCCACAGCTTCTCTGGGCAACCTGTGCCAGTGCCTCACCACCCTCACAGTGAAAAATTTCTTCTTAACATCTGATCTTAATCTCCCCTCTTTTAGTTTAAACCCATTCCCCCTTGTCCTGTCACTACAGTCCCTGATAAACAGCCCCTCTCCATCTTTTCTGTAGGCCAGGCCAGGCCCCCTTTAGGTACTGAAAGGCCACAATTAGGTCTCCCTGGAGCCTTCTCTTCTCCAGACTGAACAAGCCCAGCTCCCTCAGCCTGTCCTCATAGGGGAGGTGCTCCAGCCCTCTGATCAACTTTGTGACCCTCCTCTGGACTTGCCCCAGCAGCTCCATGTCTTTCCTGTACTGGGGACCCCTGAGCTGGATGCAGTACTGCAGGTGGGGTCTCACAAGTGGAGCAGAGGGGCAGAATCACCTCCCTTGACTTGCTGGCCACAGGTTGGCTTTCTGCGCTGCCAGTGCACACTGTCAGCTCATGTTCAGCTTTTCATCAACCAACATCCCCAAGTCCTTCTCCTCAGGGCTGTTCTCGTACCCAAGGCAAAACTCTGGATTTGCATCACAGAATCGTTTTGGTTGGAAAACCCCTTTAAGATCATCAAGTCTAGCTATTAACGTAGCACTGCCAAGTTCTCCACTAAACCATGTCCCTAAGCACCACATTTATGTGTCCTTTAAATACCTCCAGGGATGGTGACTCCACCACTTCCCTGGGCAGCCTGTTCCAGTGCTTGACAACCCTTTCAGTGACAAAATTTTTCCTAATATCCAACCTAAGCCTCCCCTCACACAACTTGAGGCCATTTCCTCTTGTCCTATTGCTTGTTACATGGGAGAAGAGACCAAGACCCACCTCACCACAACCTCCATTCAGGTAGTTGTAGAAAGTGATAAGGTCTCCTCTCAACCTCCTTTTCTCCAGGCTAAACAACCCCAGTTCCCTCAGCTGCTCCTTGTAAGACTTGTGTTCCAGACCTTTCACCAGCTTTGTTGCCCTTCTCTGGACATGCTCCAGCACCTCCATGTCCTTCTTGTATTGAGGGGCCCAACACTGAACAGAGGACTCTGGTGTGGCCTCACCAGAGTCGAGTACAGGAGGACAATCACTTCCCTAGTCCTTCTGGCCACACTATTTCTGATACAAGCCAGGGTGCTGTTGGCCTTCTTGGCCACCTGGGCACACTGCTGGCTCATACCCAGATGGCTGTCAACCTAGCGATCCTCTGCCTTTGGTGCAACCTTAGAAAGACCCTCCTGCAAGAAGCAGCCATACTATCACAACTCAGTGGTTATGTCAAATCTAGACAGGGCTTTAGACAGCTGAAGAAAAAGAAATCGCACAAGTGATCTAAATAAATACTACCACTACTGACAAGAAATGATGGGAAAATAGCATTTAAATACTTCAAAAATTAATTTTGAATTAATGAACTCTTTTCACACTTGCAATCTGTTAATGTAGCTTGTTCAGACATCCATTCAGTGCTATCTAGATTTTAAGATTTCCTTTTTTTTTTTTACAAGCCAGAACTTGGATTCTAGCACATAGTTCAGTTCAATATTCCCTTTTGACTGCTTTTTGTTTGTTTTTTTCTTACCTGGTAGTTTCTATCACTTTCATATTCTATCAGTCCCCTTAGCCATGAGATGCTTTGTTCCCCTGTCCTCCTCCACAAAGGAATCTCTTCATCATCACCTTCCTTTTTTAGATAAACACTTAATAATCCAGTTCCAGCTCCATACATGTGATAGAAAAAGGTCAAGCACTGTTTTCCAGAGGTTCCTCTTAGTGATCTTGAAACTAAGTATGCTCTCTGTCCATAGACCATATTGGATGCCTCTATATACATGTAGTATCCTTAAAAACATATACAATTAAGTATTAGCACAGAAGAATACAGTCTCTCAGCATATTCATTATGCTCAACATGCAGATTATATAAAAAACTATTTTGCTAAAGATTTTAATGCCATAGATTGTTATATTTGTGAACTGTAATATTTGTGATATTGTAATAATTGTGTAGGGTAATAATGGTAACATTTGTGAATGCTAATATATGAACACTTAAAAACTTGTTTATATCGATGAAATAGGTAACAACAACAAGCAATAGAAACTGAGGAAAAAAAATGAAACCAGGACTGCACTCTGACAGTGGTCAATTAACTTACAGATCTCTTGGAATTCAAAGACAGTTGCATGTACAAACTGCATCTGAGGGTAGTTTAGGCAATGGTGGGAACTGATGCTATTAACAAAGCAAATTAATTCAAATACCTCTTTTAAATCACATGTGACATCAATAACATTTCTCTTTCAGTGATTAAGATGTGAAGACACAAGTGAGGAAAACTGGACTCTCTAGAATCCACGAATGAATGAAAGATTGCTGTGAACTCTGATCTATGGAAAAATTAGTCATTAATTGGTCGCAGGCAAATCAATCCCCCCCTTCCTGATCCGTCATCTAATTATTTCCAACTGGAGCAAAACTGAGGTGTTTCAGAGGACTGAGGAGCATCTCCACGTCCCATCTGCTGCATATGGCAGTTGTTCCGTGTTTTGAGACGTACACTCTGCCAGCAGGCAGTGAACTCAGATTTTGCAGCAGCTCTTCATGCAGTCCCCATTGCTTCCATCCTGTGATGGTGGAGAGAACAAGCTGCCCTTCTGCCTCCATGAGTCCTGGCAGTGAGATTGCCCTCAGGGACAGAGGGGATTCCTAAGGGCAGGTGAGGCAGGAGAAAAGCTGGGAGCTGCAAGAGCAGCCAGTGGGTGCTCGGGCTGTCTCATGATATTCAGAGTCCTATTAACTACACAACCCATGCTGAAGACATCCCATCTAACTCTGGTTGTAGTTTGGTGGTGAGCAGCAGTAGAGAGAAAGGGTCAAAAGAAAGATTATCTACAGCTGTAGGTCTGTAAGAAAAAAATCATTTTGTAGGTATGCTGGAGAATTCCCAGGGTTACATATACCAAATCTAGTGCAAACCGTTGTGAGGATTTTGACGTTCACTATGCTTAAAAGTTCCTTGAATTAAAAATCAAAACCTACAGCTTATACTACAGTATAATAAAACAGCTTGCCTTTAGTTCTTAGGCCTGACTCATAAAATTCTTGGAAAGACTAGATCAGTTCTTTTTTTTTTAATTAAAATCCATGTATTTCTTAGCGCATCTTGCTGCAAAGAGATGCGTGAAATAAGGACCATTTACAACCATTTACATGGTTGTAAATGTATTTTCATGTCACAGGCCAGGCTTAAAACATTCTCCTGCTTCACCATTTCTAAAGTCAAGCTATCAGTCTCCCATCTCAGAATACTTAGTGATCTACATAAACTGAAAATAGGTCTAAAGTCAGTTTCTGCCTTAGAAATTAAAAAAAAAAATATGCTAACAGCTCATTGCTTTTCTTGAGCAAGGAACTCCTATATGTTGCTCCTACTATAAGGAAATTATGTGTGGAAAAACAAGATCTGGGATATAGAGTATATGAAAGAGAAAAATAAAAATAATTATCTAGGGAATAACCAGGGGAAAAAACATGTCAAACAAACCTGAATGTTGAATTCTTTTAAGGAATTGAGTGTGGTACCTACCAAAACAACCAGCAACTTCAGTGTGATGTAGTGCTTTTGGATTATATTTTATGGAAAAAGAAGGGTCAGTATCAGACAATACAGAGATGGCCTACAGATACCTCTCTGAGAGTGTCACCCACATTCCAAAATAAAAATTCCCAAGCGAACTTTAGAAAGCTCATCTAACCTTTAAAAAAATTCTCCATTAGGAAGAATTCTCACTTATTTTAAAGCTGGTGATCACATGTCTAGTTGATGCAGAAGAACTGGACAGCAAGGGTAACAAAGACTTAGAGACAGTATGTCATCTAAGTCAGTCTAATGTCATCTAAATTTTATATGGAAAAGGGACAAGAATTCCAATATTCCCTTTTGAAGGTCATTTCATAGTACAAAGGTATCATTATTGGGGAAATGTTCTTGATTTGTACACAGCTTACATTTCAGATAACTTAGCCAATAGATCTGTCCAGAATATGCTCAGATTTATAAGTAATGCTTCTTTTATTTAAGAACATAGCAGAGGAGTTTTAAGCTTTAAAAGTATTAAAGGCTATTCATATTTCTGCTCAGAATCAGTACCACTTAGAAATAACATGGTGAGGTGAAATTTCAAGCCAAAGAGAAACATTCCCAGCTGCATTCTCAACTCCACATGCAGGGTTTTGACCAAACAGTCCCACACACCATGAATTTACTCTAGTCAATTTGCATACGCTATTCACGATGCAGCTATTACAGAAATTTTACTAGGAGGTAGGAAAGGAACATTTTGCTGAAATTTCACAACGCCATCTTTTTAAATAAAGAGATCAGAAACAAGATAAAACATTTGTTATTTGTTAACTAGAAACAAAACAGTTTTCCAGAGTAACTTGAATTAAGCTTGTACAGAGTGAGATTTCATATGCATAGATGAAATAACTATGCTTCATAATGATTAACGTGGTTTACACTTGATCACAATAGACAGAATAATAATAGTAGCTTTCAAACAGTTGGCCTTTCAAACAGGCCAACTGCTTTTATAATCCAGCTACAATTTCTAGCAGACTGGATAGATGGCTACTGTGAATAAGCCAGCTTGTCTGCAGCTGACTTTTTATAACTTGTTGAATGAACGCGAACCACTGTGAAGGAAAGCAAGTCTAAAGGCCCCCAAAGCCGTTTTTAAACCCCTGTAAGCGTTTAAGGTTCAGAAGCCTTAGGGCAGTTTCACCCACTATGCTGAAGTCAGCAGAGTTGTTACTGAGGTCCTCTTCTGCAGAAACACGAGCACCCAATGCAGTGATGCACTTCATCATTTTCAAAAGACACCAGGTACTGCCCCTGCTGTGAGGGCAATTCTTATGCAGTCTTCTTACAGCTTCTTCATGCTAATAGGGGCCCCACTTGCCTAAATACTTATGGAGCAGATTTGCAAGATAAAGAGTCTCTGGGACCTCTTCTATTTTTTGTATTTTCTTCTAAGTTTGAATAGGAAAGTGTTCATGCAGAAAAGTTCCCAAGCACTTGTCTGCCTTTTAGTTTCAAGGAATATTCACATAAGTGAGGAATTTGGAAAAAGGCTTTCTGTGGGGTCTGGAGTCATCCTATCCTTTTTCTCCCAAAGGAGCTACTTTAGGACATGAAGACTGAATTACCCACTGGGTCTGCAGATAATTCAGATTAATCGTCACATTTTCAATACCACACACGGGTCCCTAAGAATGTGTTTGCTTCATTTGATTAATAATTCTTCTGAACAGAACGGTAAAAAATTTCTCTGTGTTGTAGGTTATAATTTCAAAGGATTTTTGATTAACTATCAATCTCTCTTCTGAAAGTTCAATGTGGAGCTTAACTCACCTACCCCAGTAGTGTGGTCTCCTTTCGGTCCGGTGTAAGATGTAGGAGTTGGACCCCTCCTCCTGTGCCAGCTCCCACGACCTCTGTTCTTCTGGGTAAACACACACTCATCTTTTTCAAAAGTACACTCTCCAGGTTTGGGTGGCAAAAGATCTACAAAGAAAGGACATGGTTTAAAAGTGCAAATATATTAGACAGATGTATGGAGAGATTGCAGAAGCAATGTATCGCATTCACTTACCTGGATGAGAGCAATACTTACAGTAGTCACAAGCCTATAAAAGCTAGCCCTAAACAGACATAAGAGATTTAATTTCATTTTCTTCACAGTTTTGGGGAAATCTGTGCCCTAGTCCAGCTCATTAATGTGTACGAATATTCTTTAATATTCTTTATTCTTTCTTATCTCTTACAGTTTATCATCTCATCATAGCTCTGCAATGGGCACCACCAGCATAATTTTATTCACAACTGTGGCACCCCAAGTAGTTTAATGAGCTGCAGCATGTGTAACATGCATATTAAATTAGTCTTGTCAAAGATTGGAGTTTCTGTGGTCCGAAATCAAACACCACATTTACCTCTCCTATGTTCTCTTGGCACTTGATTCTAATATCGCACACAACAGACCGCAGAGCTGCAGCTACTGGAGTATCTTCATGGCTTCAGTTCTATTAGATGATGCAGAAGAGAGAAAGTTGACAATTCAGGTGCTCGCTAGGAAGTTTCTGTCAGCTCCTCTGCTACAGTTTGAATTTGTAGTTCAGGAGTAGATGCTATAAGCTGCTTTCACCTTTTGAAAAGGAGGAAGCCTTGATGTCTCACATACTCTGGGGCATTTTCATGCATTTTTTTTTTCCTGCCATCAGTGACAGCTCCCATTAGCAGTTCTGCAGCTTTGGTTCCTTAGGAACTACAGAAAAGCAAAACAGACAACTGTCGGGAATACTTTAGAGATATGGCATCTTGTTTTATACGTGTGACTTGTCTCTGTTCCATAGTGGTTAGGCCTGAATGCATGAAATCCAATCAAGAGAGGTCATTAAAAAGTTATTATTACATGGGAATATAAATGGCATGGTAGATCAGCCTTATCACCATTTCAAAGACATGGCTTTATTATGAAGAAGAATGGGATTATAGACTCTGCCTGTCTCATGAGAATGATTTCCAAATGAGGATACAATCGTTGCATTGTCAAGCCTCAAAAAGCCCCATAAGAGGGAGTTTGGGTGAGTTCAGAGAGGTTAGCCTGTGCATGTCGGGGTGAAGTCTCGCTCAGAAACACTCAGTTCCTCCCACCACAGGAGCGAGAGTTAGACTCATCTGTCTTCCTTAGAGAACTGCAGCTCAGATAAAGGACTGTGTCTTGGCCTTGCACAACTGTACCTCTGGACTAAAAATAATGACACTGTGTTTTGAAAATGTTGCTTTTGGGCCCATTCCTGGTTTCCTAAAAGCCATTTGAAAGCTCTGTTACCCTCAGTTTGACTGTTTTGTTTAATTTTTTTCTTTTTTTTTTTTTTTATATTGTGATGCCCCAAAAGAAATGCTCACCTACATAAAACTGCGCCAGAGTCAGTGAAGTTAATTAGGAGTTAGATGGTACCCCTGTGAACAAAAACTGATCCTCACTGTGTGCATGCTGCTGCAAAAATAAGATTAATGCAATGTTTCCTGGAAAAAGAAAAGAAACCACAGTGGGATGAAGCCAGCTGTAGGACAGGCTTGAAAAGTGAAAGGTGTATGATGAACTCTTACTAAAAAGGGGGCAGGGACAGTAGCAACTGTTGGACAACAAATATACATGGTCTTACCAGCAGCCTGGCAGCTTCCTAGGCTCAGTGATATATCATCCAGTGCCACAAGTCCACAGTCCCAGAAGCTCTTACACCAGCTCACAAAGACAACCTGCAATACATGAAGGAAGTTTCAGGAAGCTTCTAACAAAAGATGGCACTGTTAAGAGGCTGACATTTTAGATTTTTTGAAACACACTAATGATTTTGACACCTAGAGAAATTACGAATTTACTTTGTTTTGGTGCATACTGATACTATCAATGGCCGAAATTTTAAATCCAGTGGAGTTTAGATGCGTATTTTCATTCAATAGAAAGTGTTTTCTCACTTTTATAGCCAAATGATATATCCCTGCATGAAGTTGCCATTTTATTAGGAGAGTATCATTCAGTGTGTGAGAAAACATGACTCACTAAGGGTGCTGCAGTTTTTCCTTCCACAAAAACCAATGTGAACAGTTCAAATGTCCTCAAGTATCTTATTCTTACAACCAGGAGTTTGAAAGGGTAATGCAGAGGAAAGGCCAAGAGAAATGGCCCTGGCAAAAAAACCCCAAGAATCGAGATGAGAAGAAACTACTGCATAAAATGGGGTTATTCAGAAATGACACAAGGCCCTGATATCATAGCGCTGGACACTGGAAATGCTAAGCATCATTCCCAGTGTTCATCTGAGGTTTGTCGAGATTAAAAACAGCGTCCAAGATGTTTTATTTGACGACACATTAATTCTGACATGGAAAATGCAAGTCACTCATGAGATGACAAAATAAAATGTAAAGAAGCTGTAAGATTCCCAGCTGCCTTCATCCAAGTGCTGACACAGATCTGTTCAAATTACAGAAGACACAATAAGGCTTATTTTGTGAAAATACTGCTGGCAGTTTCGTTTGCCTATCTACTGCAATCCATCTGTCTGACCAGTGGGGTTATGACCATAATTTGGGAAGAGCTTTTCAAAACAATTCCTTTGTGGTGAGGTCTGAGCTAGTGACTGGAGACGGATCAGTGCCACTTCTAACAGTTTAATATTCTGGAACAACTGTAAACACCTCGGTTACATATTTGAGGTTAAATGCTGACAGTTTCACGCAGATAGAAAAAAGTTGTTAAAAAGTCATTTATGCATTATTTAGTATGTCCTCTTTTGACAGGCTCAGTAACACCTTCAATGTGATCCTTATACCAGACCTTGCTAGATCGCTTTGCCAGGTAGTATTTATTGAGCCATCTGCTTATCGAGCAGCCTGAGGTGTAACTACACTTAAACCTTTGAAGCATGTATGGATTACGCTGCCCAGCATGGCACAATTTTCAAAACAATTTTTCATTCAGTGCTACCTAATAGTGATTATCTGTCTTGTGAACTGTTACAGGTGTGGGCTTGAGGAGTGCCCCTGCGCAGCATGCACAACTGCTCAGTGTGAGGTGGCCTAAAGCGTGCCTTGGGTTTGGGTTTTAATTCAGCAGAGCTGCTCTCTATAGTGTTAAGGTTTAACAGGGCAAAAATTGTTTCCTAATTTTTAAGGTCATTCTCGAGAAACAGGCACAATCTATTAAAAAATGGTAGCATCTCTTGGAATAAAGAATACAATAAATACTGATGTTGGGTGGACGTCATTTACCAGACTTTTAATAAATGCATTCTGGTGAACATTTGTAATAAACTAAAGACATATTATACTCCTAAACCCAAGAATCTTCAGAAAACCACACGTGAAAGGGTGAGGTCAGTCCTCGTTTGTGAAACAACATTTCCGCACTGTGGAATTATGTTGTAAGCAATGTTTTCCTATTGACATCACTGGGAGCAGGATCAAGTTCTTTATTCTTAAATTGCAATAATTTGTTCCATACAAGGTATGTAATTACCCATTGAATCTTGCAGAAAGCCCTCCATTTCAACAATAATTGCTGGTCTGTCCAAGGCCATTGAACCAGTAGCTTTTGTACAAAGAGTTGATCTGTTTCAGTGACACTTGTAAACTTGTTCAGCTTTGTCATCTGTAGCTTTAGCATTACTAATTCTCCCCTTGCTTTTTGTGGTGCTGAGTGACACGCCGCCATAAGCAGACTGTGTCAGTGCACAGGGGTGAGGTGGGGGAGCTTGCGCTTGGGAATGCGGAATTTCCAATAATAGCTATGGCAAATGTACTGAAATTGTTCATTGTCCTCTTGGGTTATTTGGTTGTTATATCTTGACTTAGTTTTAAACAGTGGGGTAGAAGACATTTTTCTTAACAGGGCAAATTTAATCACTCTTCTTCTGTCCTAAATGTCCTCTTTTGTCCTAAATGGACATCTTTAAGTGTTTGAACTTTACCTACCAAAATTGTAGCATTTGGATCTACGCAACTACTTATTTTCACCCTCTGTCAGATCTCTGAATCCTTTTTACAGTCTTGATAGGACCAGTGTCATGGTGCTTTACATTTGTTTTTATTTTGAATTACAATACTTCCTAGATTGATTCTTCCAAAATAATTTTTTATGAAGTTATCTCATGCCTTGGAGAAGACAACAGAGGGATCTTTGTACTCAACTCACACTTTCTTCATAAAACATGACATGAACAATATACTAATTGTTTCAAACTAAATAACAAATCTTCCTGGACTTACACGCTATCTCAGAGGCTAAATTAAAAACATTATCAAATGCAGGCAGTTGTTGCCTGTGTTACTGAAAAATAAAACATATTTTCCTCTCGTGTCTCTTTTCGTTGCGGTAACAGGACACAGCCAGGACATCAGTCTCTTTCCAAATCATTGCCCCGATTTCTGAAAGCAGGTTTGTTTATTTTCCAGTACTTAATCAATGTTCCTGGCCTGCAGCCTTAAAGTATCAATAATCAATTCTTAGCATTTATCCTGGATTATATCAGTAATGAACAATGCCAGATGAAAACAGCTGGTAGAGCAAACAGGGTTTCACTTCTCCCATGGCACATTGTTGGGTTGTGCTGCAAACGCTGAGTGAGGGAGAAGGGACTTCTCATCCTTAGCACTCTGCACCTCTACAGGTAGATGTGAGCTGAACGTAGCATATGAAGTTTACCAGCTTTTGGAGGAGAAGAAAGAGTAGGGCATGCAGTAGAGTATCTCCATCAAGAAGTGTAAGGAAGGATTAATGGGGAAGCTTGTGAAAGGCTGTTTAGGGGGAGCTGGACTGAGAACAGCAGAAAAGGAGAGAAGATGCCCTCAGGTCACTATGGATTCTGTGGGGGTTTTTTCCTGGTTGTTTATCCCAGAAAGTATAGCTGTTGCTCAATTAGAGAGCCAGACCAGCCAAACAAAAAACCTGGGACATCAGCCAAATCTGGTGACTTAAAAGCAAGCTGTGCCTCTGCAGCAAATCAGTTTACCTGGTTCCATCCTAGTGAATATTCCTAGGTTTAAAGTAGTGTAGGCACAAAACTCATTCTGTCACTTAGACACATACCTAGGTTCAATTTCTGAAAGAAGAAAGGCAGTTACAGTGGAGTCTCATGTGGGTTTTTGTGAGAAGCAACTCTTGTAACTCCCAGACAGTGACACAAAACTCAGTATTACAAAATCCAAAAATAATCTGAGCACCAGAAACAAAAGTGTGACCTGACACAAAGCAGCACTCAAAAGGTTCTTACAAAACAGGGAGCCCGACCTTTCAGTTAGGCCCATACACAACCCTATAAGCCTGTAAGGCAGGGACCCATCACCAACACAGGGAAATGAACCATTGTCCCAAGGCTATTTGATACAAACATTATCTGTGTAGCCCAATTACTTTTAACTAGTTTAATTAAACTAGATTTTAAATGGCTGGTTTTTGGCTTAAACAGTCAGAAACTCATTTATCAAGAACACAAGTAAGCTACTAAGCCAAACTTAGAATGTCTGCAAGCTTCCATCATTTTAAATAAATTGTTTTAAAATGGAATTTTCCATGCAAGTTGAATTTCTTGTCTTGTAAATACAATGAACTTATGCAGGAAAAATAATGGATTATGAAAGCTTCTACATAAATAACTGGAAAGCACTGGTAATAAGGTTGTGACATTTGAACAAATATTTTTTGAAAATCTTTCCTGTCCAGGGGCAAATGGGTTGCAGAAACAAACAATGAAAGAGAAACATAAAGCTAACAGAACAACGTAGGGCCACAGGCTGTTAAAGCTACATCTATATTCACTGGATTGCACTGTCTAGTAGGGAGTACTGCCTGCACAGAAATGTATCCAGGACACTACTATCCTCAGCTCTCCCCCCAGGGCCCTCCCAGATTTCCAGAAATCTGCTGTTGTGGCTTTATCTTCTTTTCAGTGAAACAGTGTCCTTGGCTGTTTTTCTAAGAGGGAAATGTTCTTGCCTTTAGACTGAGAAGTCTTGTCAGATGATGGGGCATCGTAATATCACATTAACTACTCAGAACAAAAACTGAGTAAAAAAAGGAAAATGTCAAGTAAGTATCACAGTTACCAAAAGGAGGTATGTAGTATTTAATGCAATACATCTCCATGCTTAGCTACTGTGAAGACATGGGCCACTTAGGTAACACTTTATAACATGAATAATTTTTACAGTTGTTTCCAGTGTGTCATTTCCATAACAGTATATCAAAAACCACAGTCAGTGGGGTACACATTTTGCAAGCACTAATCCTACTATTTACAGACACTAATGTTCTTAGTTTAAATGGGCATTTCCAGTGACTGTTCTTTAAGGAGCTTCTTGTTTTAGAGGTGAGAGAAGGGAGATGTCCTGGTTTAATTTTCTTTCTAGTAGCTGGTGCAGTGCTGCATATTAGATTTAGGATGAGAACAATGTTGATAACACATAGACGTTGTAGTTGTTGCTAAGTAGTACTTACACTAAGTCAAGGACTTTACAGCTTCTCATGCCCTGCCAGGGAGAAGGCTAGAGATGCACAAGAAGTGGGGAGGGGGCACAGCCAGGAGAGCTGACCCAAGCTGCCTAGAGGGATCATCACAGTGATGATGTGAAAATAAACATCCAAAGACCCTCATATCAAACCCCAGGAAGGAGGAATAATGGATGCTTAGAGAAAATACTACAAATAAATTTGTCCCATTATATTACGTTCAGCTCCCAAAGAATTGAAGAACTTGTTAAACAAGAGGTTCCACTTGGGTCACAGTGTTTACTGGTCACTGTGAGGTCCATTTTCCATGCATTTCCCTAATCCCTTTTTAAATGTGTGTATATGATTGGCCTCCACAGCATCCTGCAGTAAAGGATTTCAGTGTTTAGCCATTCCCGAAAAAGTCCTTCCTTTTGTTTGTTTTAAAACATGTAAATATTGAAGTGCAACACTCAGTCACTTGATTTTGCTTTCTCACAACTGCAACTAAAATTAGTTACAGAGGATGGGTGAAAACAGATGAACTCAAGGAAAGAGAGCGAGGAAAAACAAACATCAGAGAGGAAGAAAAGTAGACTGAAAAAATCAAAACCCAAAAAAGGCTGCCACAGCTGCTCTGAGGGAAGTGGGGTGGACTGTGATGTCAGCTACCTTTCTGACAATTTGGTTTTGAACTCTGTGGGAGGCGTTCAAGCACTACAGCACTGGGTAACATCGCAAAAACTAGCATGAATGGACAAACAACATGAGACGTTCACTTTTGAAAACCAGAGCTTCAGAATGGAGAATGAAATCTAGCAGAAACGAACAGAACTGGTGTGAGCAGACACAATTCCACTCACACTTTCATTTTAATAGAAGCATTTGGACTTTGTTGTGCAGTTGCATAAAAGAAATATCTTTTTATACACACACACACACCCCCTCCACTCTTCAAATGCAGATTCTTGCTCCATGGTGCATGTGAGCATCTCCAGGTTACATATGGCATATGTGAGTTTTTCTTCAAGTCACCTCTCACATTTTCCTGCCATGTATTGGCAGATCAGCTCCAGGACATGCAATCAGATCAAAAGAATGTATGTATTTCAGACTCAGATTTTTATGCTGCTCCTTAAGAGGCTTATACAATAAAGCATGAAGGGTTTCATTTATTTTCATAAATATTAGGAAATATCTTTTTTATTTCTTCCTTCTCACATTTATTTCATGGGCACTACAGAGCACAAACCCAGTATTTTGTATCTATAGGACCACAGGTACTTATGCTAATTCAAAGAGAGGCTGCCTCAAGTGCAAAGTGGAAAATGAGAGTTTTAAAATGCCTGCCTTCTCGCTAGCATTACGCAGCATATGTATTTGCAGTATACACACACATATATATATGTATAAACATTTATGACTTGCTTAGCTGGATCATACCCACCTAACCTTTTCAATGTGTTATTTTCAAAGTGTCCTGTGAAAGCCTGTTGGCCAGCTTCACATTTCCTGCCCACAGAACTCAGTCCAACAATCTGTGCCAGACTGCAGTTAGCTAATTCAAAAAGAACTTGCAAAAACCATTACACAAACCAAGAGATGAAAATCTGAATCTCTTTATTGTCTCGATTGAAAAGAAAAAAGTTATCAAAATGAAAACATGTCAGATGGATTTTATATTGTTTTCAAAGCCTTGGGATTAATGTTCATAAGAAGAAGAATGATTAAAGACATATATAATCAGGTATTTTAGAACAATTGTTTTATGGCTGCAAAATCTTTGTGACCTTCAAGACTCCCTGGCCAAAGCACCATAATGACCATCCAGCAGACTTTGCTGGCCATTAAGGAGCTGCCAGGAGACTGTTTACTGTTTCCACCGGCACTGACCCAATCTACAAGTCACACCCAGTAACCAAGAACTTCATCAGCCAACTACTGTCTGTGCCTGCAACTTCTTATCATCCAGGTCTAGATGTGATGCATCTCAGAAAATACGGGAGGCACATCTGTATCAGAGGAAAGGTGGTAGCCCTGTCTTATTTTGAGACCACCTCACTCCATTAAAAGACTGTTTTTCACTTACTTATAACATTGCCAAGACACAATGATTTCAGCTCAGACTTTCCATGCTGGGTCCTTGCTTCAGGCTTGTTTTGGAAGATTTAAGCCAAAACAGTTCCATCATTTCCGAGAACAAGGCTAGGAAAAAAGGTTTTATTTTGCCCCTATTTTAAAAATTCTTTGAAAAGCTTGGGCACTCCTTGACTTTGGAGTAGGAGCATGAAATGTGACGAAGTTTGGTCTGTGTGCCAGAACTATGCGTTCTGTTGTCATTAGTTTCTGAAAACCTAAAATTCGTAACAACTAGGACAAACAAGGCAGACAGACTGGGACATGGACAAGATTTGAGGCAAAAAAAAAAGGGACTGGCCAGAGCTGAGAAACCAGGATTGAGGTGGGGAATGTGAGGGTGGGGGGGATTGCTGACTTTGGGGCAGGATAGGTAAGACAAAGATGTATTAGTCAGGAGCCAGGAGACACAAGTACATCTTGGAGAAGACAGGACAAGAGAGGCTGAGCTTCAGTGAGCTTGTTTCTCTCATGTTTCTCTATACTATCTCTTCCTTCAGGGCCTGACGGGCTTGGCTGGCTCCCACCACTCCTTGCTGTGAGGCAAAACATGATCTGATGCACCTCCTGGCCTACATGGAAGACGATCACTGAAATGAGTGTTACTTGTCACCTATTTCACTGCAGTGCTCCCTTCATTTCTTTCTGTTGGCTTGGGAAAAAAAGAACATATAAAATAAAGCATGAAAACACTTTTTAAAGTATTAAGGTTGAAAAACTGAGCATGAGATTGCAAGGAAAGCCAGAATTGAGTTCACTGTGCAACTTCATTCAAGCCTGTCTGTGAATTACAAGAAGATACTCTGTCCAATACACCAGTTTTTCACCCCTGCCTTACAGCAAGCAGGCACACGCTTCAACTTTGGCACCATTCGTCTTTCATATGCTGTCCTGTCCCTTAAACATGTTATCTTGATATCCTTCTCTATATCAACATGTGCTTTTGCCTCTGCTTTAGAACTTCACCTGTTGCCTACCATGTACTAATTATCTCAGGAAAACTTTATAAATTGATGGTGTAGATACGTACACAGCCACTATGAAAACCATAAAACCATTATACAAAGTTCATAGCTTGCGCATGATTTAGTATGTACCAATGGCATCTACTACATATTCAAAGCTGCAACTCAATCCCTATTCTAAACCTAATTTAATATTCCAGTCCAAGAAAACAGTCAGTGTGAGAGAATAGGTTTAAACCAAGGCTGAGGCAGAACTTCATTCCTCCCCCTGCCCAGTTACATATTTACTTGGCTAGGGGGTGTCTGAGTTAAGATACACTGAACGCATGCTGAGTTCTGTAAAGCCCAATAAATCTCACTTTTTGTGATGTTTGAGGAACGCCTCCTCAACAGAAATGTTTGCGGGAAAGAAGGCCTTGTTTCTGTGGGAAAGAAGGCCTTCCCATCACAGGACCCAAAGGACCCACTGAAGGTTTCGGGAATTGCCAGAGGCCAGCAAACCCGCCTGCTGCAGGGTACAGGGCTTCCTCCCTCCTGCAGACCTGCGGGCTGAGAAGCAGCAAAGATATTCCCTCGGCTGCTTTCTCCTCATCTGTGCTGCTCTCCCCATCTGTTACTGCCTACAGGCTGGTGACTGCAGACATGAAAACTGCAATGCAGGAAAAGGCTTCCATCCCAGGCAAACTTCTTCACAAATGTTTTAGATATACTAATTTCTAGGAAAACATAAAAACAGTCCTTCATAAATTCATATGGGAAAAGATTTTCCATGTAAAAGTCAGATGCTAAAAAAACTACCATCTCCAAGGCTATAAAGCATTTTTTAACAGTCATGATCAGCTGTCATCACTACTGAAACAGTGTATTACGCTGCACAAGCTATCGAACCTGATTTTTAGAATAAAGAAATATCTAAACAGGAGATGGCAAAAGTATAAGCTTCCCTTTTTAACCAATACCTTTTCATAGTTTAAAAAAAAAAAGTACTTTTCTACAAATATTTTGGGATGATACTATGAAAGATTTCTCTATCATGTGCTTGCTGAGCAGTAATAAAATTTGTATTATTATTTTTCCTGTATCAGTTGAAATGGAGTAAGAAATCCTGTTAAGTTTTATTTGAAAAAATATATACATAAAAATCTCATCAATTTCTTAAGGTATCAGATATCTAAGAGAAAACACTAGCCAACAATCAGGACTAAAATTTTCAGTGTAAATTTCCTTTTTAACCCAGGTAACTATTTTTTTTTCTGTACTACTTTTTTGCAGTGTATTTACTTCCAGGAAAAACTTTTTTTTTTTTTCCCCCCAAGAAAAGTTAAACTCAATAACTACTGCCATTTCAAAAATTACTTTATAGTGAGGAAATACGTATTCTACAAGATTCTAAGATGTCTATACTTGAGAAATACTTGAGTTACTAAGACAAGCTTTCATTCATATGTTCATAGTACTATCATATTCTGAAAAAAAGCTGGATATATCTCAGTGTCATAAGGTAGTGATCCCTCTGGTCCACCTCAGATGATTCGGAGATAGCCAAAACCCATTACAGGATAACTGCAGAAATAGTGTCCACGCTAATTTGTGTAAAAGTCCGTCTTTGTAAAAAAAGTGGAAATGAGGAATAACAGCAGCTTGGGGACTTACTCAGGAGGTGATGTGAAATATGTTATTCTTATTAACGTGCTGAGATAACAAATTTACCACCCCAGCCCAACATTGCAAAGACTTCAAGTCCATTGCTCTAAATTACACTGACTTCTGATTTCATATTTTAACCCAGGGGTTGCGTTTAAGGAGCAGCTTCCCATTTTGACCAGAACTTACCAGAACTGACTTTTTAGATTCATTAAAATCCATAATTGAGTAGGGACATGAGAATCACACCGGAAACAAACAAAAGTGAGTGAATGGGGAGTCTGCTGAGATACCAGGACACAACCAGCCCTCGGTACAGCTTCTCAAGTGAAATCCGTGTGAACACACTGACTGCAGGTGAGGACACCAGGGCAACACTGGTAAGAAGACCCTTTACTGGACAAGCTGTGAAGAAATACTGTACTCCTCACTGTACTGCCTGGGGACCTTTATTTCGTTTTGCAGATAAGCTCACTCAGGATTAATCCCCAGATAATCTGCACGTCATTCGGAAGACTTGAAGAGTTGGCTCTTACCTTGCAAGGCATAGGCTTTTTGAAGGAGATTTCAGCTTGAGTCCAAACTCCCCTTGGAGAGTCCAAGACGGACCAGATTTTCTCTTGAACCACATGATTCTCCTCAAAGATATAAACAGCAAGAGTGCCACTCATTTTGAAAAACCCATACAAGGCATAGTAAAAACGCAGACAAAACTGCAGGTTTCCTGGCAACGTAGGGCCATACAGACGTCCAATGTACCCAGGCTGTGATGTAAATTTTGTGTTCGCCAGCAAGTAATAACCTGCAAGACAGCACAATCATTGAGTATTTCTAATAAGCAATTAGCACATCTGATTTGCTGGTAAAGCAGCTTCCATTATGGCAGTGGACTTTGTTTATAAAAGCAGTTTCTACTGGCAGGAAACAGATTATCATACTCTGAAAGGAAAAATGAATTTTTCTAAAAGCATCCCGGCTACTTCAAGCTACATTGGCACATGGCTAAGTTACTAGAAATACACAGTTTTCAGATTTACACTGAAAATTTCTCTGGCCTGCTGGCCTCACTGGAAACCTGGCTGTTTCAAGGGTACCACTATGAGACCAAAGAATAAAGAATGGGGCATAGGTCATATTATTCCCTGCACTAAGTTTAAAGGAGTGAGACTTTAGCGCATGTGATTAAGACCTATGAATACTCTACATAAAGGGATGTGTGAGAAGTATTATATCAGCTGGAGAGATATTTTCAGAAGTTACTGGCATACTTTTCACTATGTGGCTTCATGACACAACATTTCATAGTTTTTCCTTAAAAATGCCAGCTATCCTAAGCCTGGAAGAGCTAAGAGCCCACCACTCCTCTCTATTAAAAGCAATGCATTAAGCTACTGTTATATTTGCTTGCATGTTTTTGTGGAATCATCCCTTCAGTGACTACAGGTCAGTGTAGCCCAGTGAGGTTACTCTGATTTACGGCCCTGCATGACTGTTTGATAGGTTACCTTCCTCTTTTGTCCGTGGGGAGGCACAGACAGAGAGTGTCAGCTAGGGCAGAGCGGCGTACACTGATTGTTCATGGTAGGGGATTGCAGTGTGGCAAATCTAACCAGTGTGACGGGGACATTGTTTAACAGAGAGAACAATGATACAACAGTTAACCTTTACATCCAGTCCGACTCTTCCGGTGAAAAGGAGTTTTAACTTACCAAAGCCGGTAGTGTGATCCCCTGCTCTGTAAATGTTACGCTTCACTTTCACTCTGCTCCATCCTGGGCCGTCCTTGTGATCCTGGTAAAAATTACACAGATCTTCCTCAAAATTGCAGCCTGCGTCAGCAGGATTGAAAGGAATTCCTAAAAGATAGATGGATATATTCTGTTAGGAAGAGCACAGTATAATAAGCACAGGTACTCGACGCACAAGGATGCCCAAGTACACTCTGTTTCATCTTTCTGTGCATTACAGAAGCTGAGCACATTACAGAAGATGTACATACATGGTGCAAAGTCACACCGATACCCAACTCTCAATTTTCTATCACAAGCGGGTGTTACTGTCTTATATCCTTGCCGGGGCAGGGAAACCTTCTTCACAGTCCCTATAAAACACAAACAAGCTACAGACATTAAGAAAAGATTCCTCCTTCAGGACGTAACACACAAAAACATTCAAACCGTTTGTTTTCATCCTGATCCTTCATTCAAAAGATATGTGGATAAAACAAGCGTGAGTGTGTGCACGTGTGTGTATGGTTGTCCTGTTTTCCGTTTCCAAGGGAACAGTTTTCTAACATCAACACTTAGTATTCTTTTGAAGAGCACTTTTCTCAAAACCTTTTTGTAGTAACATATAATGTGTGTGCATATACACACCATTAATTATGTGAGTCAAATAGGTTTTGGTTCATGTACCACCTCACGGCAACTGACCTTGGAGCTGTGCCTCACTCGTTTTAGCACTGGAGCAAAGAAAGCTGCACCATGGATAGCCAAGCTGGTTAAAAGCCACGCTAAACCGCTCCCTGCCCCAGCCCCGCTGATGGCTTCCTCTTGACCTGCCATGTGGAATTCATGGGTCAGGATTTGTTTTAGTCTGAAAACATGCCTTTGGCGATCGGATGCTTTTAAGTAAAACATTTTTACTTCTTTAAAAGCCTCATCAGCCACTTGTACCAGATACTGGGTGAAGGAGGGGCACAACCCAAAGCCATCATGCAACTTTTGGCTCTGTGAGGAGCCAGGACCTCATGAGCACCACTCTACAGCAGCACGCATAGAGGCTAAGAGGGACTCCCTGGCAAGAACAGGGACACAGGCAATCAGCTTCAGGAGAAGCAAAATTTTGGAGAGACGCCCGCAGTCTTTTCAGCCTCAAATAAGCCAGATTTAAGCACTGCCTGGGTGTCCTTTGCTGCCTACAGAGAAAAAGGTGTCAGCCCTGGCCTCCCTCCGCTGATTTCCTAGCTAAAGAAAAGACTGTCACAGCACTACCAGGTACATGCAGCATTAAACCCACCTTTTGGTTCATCCGTTTAATACTCTGGCATGTTTTGCTTCCCTTTGGCTAACATTGAGACCTTTGTTGACCAAAACATCCAGAAAAATAAGGAAAAAACTTAATGCTGTAATATACAGTGCTGTGGCTGAATGCAAGCAGAATGAAGATCTCTTATTTTTTAACACCTCTGCTCAAAAAAGTTGAGGATGGAATTAGGAGGCAAGTCTGAAAGATTAACCAGCTTTGCTGTATCTCAACAAAATATACACCAAATGATTTGCTTTAATTTCTCAAACAGAAAAAACCCATCTTACTAAAACTTCAAAATCAGAGTTAATAGGCAAAGCTCTAACTGAACCCATCAAATTTAGGGGTCAGGGTAGATCTGAATTTGGGCCACAACAGCGTGACTAAACTGGGGTTGGGGCAGAAAAGTAAAATTCATCCCATACCTCAATGCATACAAGGCACCTGAAAGTTAAAATGGAAAAAAACAGATGAGCACACAGCTCCAATCTGTGGCACCTTGCAAACATAACTCAGGACTTTTGTTGTAAAACAAAGCAAAACCAGAACAGGCATTGAGGAGTTAATGAAACAACTAGATTTATTCAGTCAAGAGTGGTGAATTAATAGCGTACCTGGAGTGTACCTCCTATTGACACTTAAGCAATGCAGGTAAAGCTAGCAGAGACTCCAAGCAAATTAAAAAGGGGAAAAAAAATTTTCCCTTTTTCCTTGATCACTTCAAAACATTAGCCGAAAATTCAAACTTGTAACCAAAAGAACAGATGGGCTCAGTGGGACACTACTAACCTACTTTTGACTATCGCTAAGTGCTACAGTCAAACTCCGGCAACCAGTACACAACTTCTCAGGAGGCTATGTTCTCGAACAACAAAGTCCTTGGTCCCAAGTGCCTCTACAGCAGGGGTCACGTGGATTCACCTAACCTAGTAAAATCCTGACAGACATGCCACTCTCTGAGAGAAATAATGCCTCCTGGAAGAGTGAAGACAGGAAGGCAAGGCTCCTGTTCTGGGTCTGAAGGACACCTCAGGGCATATGGCATGGAAGAAGATACACCATACATTGGCAATAATGAAAAGCCAGGATATTTGCTTTCTCATACCATCACAACTAGGGAAATCCCCCTCTCTTTCTGCGGCAGGCCTGCAAGTGGTACTTTATTCAAAAGCTGGGGAGCTGCAAATACAGCATTCAATCCAGCACTCCAGTGTGGAGGATCCCTGAGGATCTGGAGGATCTGAGTCTTTGGAGAGGAAGGACGGTTTCTTGATCAGATGAATGACATTAGTATTTATCTGCTCTTTTGCTGCCAAGAGGAAGAGGAGCCCAGAGGCTCTGGTCAGTTGGGAAGGTGGCATCTGAACGTCGCTACCAAATACTGCAAGTACTGACAGATGGCTCAGAGGAGCAAAGCAAAGGGGGGAAACAAGAAAGGTAAATAGCAATAAGAACTCATACCTGTCTGATTGCTGCAGTAAACCGGAGAGAAAGAAATGTCATCAAGCGCAACATAACCTCCCTTGGCGCTATTGAAAGCAACTTCAAATATTACCTGGAAACAATAATAATTTACCATAATTATTATAACTAATCTACTGTATACACAACAATAATTTTTGTACACATCTTTGTGTTAAAGAATTCTGACTGGGTGTCCCAGACTGACTCCAGGGCATCTCAGAGAGCACTGCAGGTGTTGGGACAAATTAAATTATATCAATAATTAGAGATAAAAATCAGAGCTGACCCTGGTGCCAGATCTTTGTCCACTCAAGATCAAGGGAAAATAAAGGGAAGCGTAGCTCTTTGGCGGCTTTATGAAGCATCAGTTTTAAAGATGCAGTAAGACTATTGTCATGATATCATACAAAGCCAGTATTCAGGTTCATCATTCTGTATTGACCATAACTCCTAAGGCGCCTAATTATTATCATATCTAGTATCTATCTGGATCAAGAGCAAAAAACAAACTGTGTGGTTTACTCTGTGTGAACCGTGGCTGTGATATTAAGTTTTCTGTTAACATCCTCAGACACTGAAACCCGTGCCCTGACATCAGCTGGAATTTCCTTAGAAAAAATCAGTTAAGAATGATAAAAGCTACTGCTGTGTTCTGTTTACCACAAAATCAAGCAATGTCTGTGTTCAGCCATTCCCAAGAGACATCATTTCCTCAAGTAAGTGGAGGACAGTCCATAACACTTGAGGAAGTGTCTTAAGATTTATCTTTGGTATCAAAGCTCTGAGTTACAGGAAAACTTTGAGATAAGGTCTGAATCACTACACAACCTCAGGGACAGAACAAAGTTATAAGGACAAATGCTTCCAGAGTGAGATCCTGTCCTGTGAAAGCAATGCCTGTGATGTCTTGCCTACGGATGGGAGCCAAACAGAGAGCTGTGAAAGAATCCTGAAAGATCTCCCTTAGCCAGCTGAAATACGAGAAAGACCCTCTTGAAGGAACTGAAGAAATTATATGCAAGGTTATTCTTATTTCTATAAAGTGATCTTCAAATAATGAGTATGTGGGATTACATAAAAATTCCTGGAGCAAAATTATGGCCCATCTAGCCCAGGATCTTGTTTCCGACAGAGGTAACCTACAGAAAGAAGTGACTTCAATTCTTTTTCCCTCACATTTCACTCTCAATGTATTCTTTCTTTTCCATTAATTTGCCTAATCAGTTTTTTAACTAATCAGAATAATGGTATCTATACGGAAGTGAGTTCTGCAGTTAGGTGATGTAGGAAGAAATCCTCCCCTTTGGTTTGTTTTAAAACTGTTACCTGATAAATCAGAACTTGAAAGAGCAACACAAATTTTGAGAAATAGGGAACAGTTCATCTTTTCTGTATCATTCACGATTTTTATGAATCTCTACCATATTCTACCTCAGCCATTTTTGTTATTTCATTGACATAACCTCTCCATGTTTTTATTATCCCCATCTCCCTCTTGTAGTTCTAGGATTTTTTTTTTAACTGAGAAAGTTGGAGTTGCATAGTCTGCTGAACAGAGGGGTACCCTGTGTATTCATCCAGTGGTATGACATCCTCTGTTTTGCTGTTTATTCCTATATAGATAATTTCCAACATTCTGGATGGTTTTATGAATGCCACTAAGTGAGATGATCCTTTCCTAACACTAACCACAATGACTCCAAGTTTTAAGTGATCATTGATCAAATTCCACCTATAATGCTAGGACTGTTTTTCCCCTTGCATGCCACTTTATCAAATAAGTAATTCACTTACCATTCAGTATTATGAGACCTTATCGGACCTTATCTCTTTCCCCATACCATTTGAAGTCTGACAAATTCAACGGATGACTTGGTCACTGACTTTACAGAGTACAAAAGGACTATGTAACATCTGATGAAAATTAGCTTTACACCTAATAATTTCTGAAAATCTGCAGGCTTACAGTGTATTAGCAAATACCTTATGTGAAGTTAAAGAAAGTAGAATTAAAACTGGTTTGTTTGTAATCCTAATATTAGAAGTGTATATATAGGGAGACAATATATATATAAAATACATATATATGTACAAATATGTATATTTGTACATACTAAAGTGTGTATATTTATACATATTAAGTACATATGTATATAACTAATAGACATACACTGTTTATATCAGTCTTCTAAGATATTTATATATGTATTAGGTATAATATATATTTTACATATACAGAAAACTATAATGTATATATGTGCATATGTATATATACCATATATATATATAATCACACACATTTTTAATACATATACGTCTGTGTGTGTGTGTGTGTGTGTATGTATATATATATAATGTTTATTCCAATTTTCTAAGGTTTAGGGTTTTTTCAGTAAACACTAGGAATAAAAAAATTAATTTCTGATACTCTTGAAATTAGTTACAATAACCATAGAGAGCTGCCTTTCATATATAAGGACTACTAGGACCCAAGGTTAGAGTCTATCATCTCATGAAAGCACAGACAGACTGAATTGCAGGACTGTATAAGGTAGAGAAAAGAGCTAGAATATTTTTAAAGTTTTTCTTCTGCATTGGGAGGCATGCATTATTTTGTGATCCTCAAAAATGGATCATCAAGCCACAGAAATATGGGACCGAGAGAAAATTGACATTATTTAGCAGGAATTGAAAAATCTCACATTACTAGGACTGTACAACATCCCAAGGTAGTCTGTTCAAGCACCTCACCACCTGACTTTGTCTTGGCTGAAAATCAAGCACCAGCACGGGAAGTGATTCCTCCTTGACCCTGAGGCGGTGGACAAAGGAAACAACAGATTGCCAGTGTATTTACAGACATCTTTCAGATACTGCACAGCCACTTCCATGCTCCCAACTTGTCCTGAGTCAGCACTGATATCTGGTGCAACCTGGAAGTCCTAGCTGGACTGTACAGGAATGATTGCTTTACCTCCATGGGGTACGGTGCCTTAAAGTCAACTTCTGCTAGCGCCCAGTCCGCACTCAGTGCGCTGTCTGTTTTCCAGATCTCTTCATAAAAGCCACTTGTGTCTCTCAAGTAAACAGTAAAAACAATGCTGCTCTGCTGCTTAAGTTGGTAATAAAATGATAAGCAGCCAGACATTGGGGCCGTGGTCTTTGGTGAGATCAGCTGGGCCACTTCCTGAAAATGTTTGACGTAAACAGAGTCCACATACATGTAGTGACCTAAAGGTATAAAAGAAATTTGGTAAAAGGACACCCTTTAAAGGACACCACTTACAAGAAGACATCAAGATATGGCCAGGGGCTAGATACGTATCTCTATGACCTGGACAACAATGGTTGGTTTCTAGGAAATTTTAGTAATTCTAAGAAATTTTTTTTCTCACCTTTCCTCCTATGTACAACCCGAAGTTATTTGGCTAAGATACCATCAGTGAAACAGTCAGTCTCAGCTCTTTCTTACGTCTTTATGTGAGACCTTTATAGTAAGGAAGGTAACAAATTGTCTGAATTTTGGGACCCGTTCATAAGTGGATAAATGTGTAACTTCCTTGCCTTCCAACAGCTCAGTATAGTATTTAGTCTTTTTCCAAGCGCAGCTTTTACTGAGGCAACCTAAATAAATGAACAAATGAGCCATGTGTTTCCTCATGTTTTACTCAGCAATTCATTTAAGGTATCAAATGAATTGGCAATTAAACTTTATTCTGCACATTTCACTGCCTGTATTATTCTGCTTGGCCTATCTTGGGTTTGGTTTCTAAAAGCTTTACCTTTACCTAATAGATTGATTTCTTTGTAAAATCCTTAAAAAAAACCCCACTTTTAGGAGATGTTCATTTACAGAAAACAGCATGAGTAGATTCTACGCCCCCTCAATAGCCAATATGACCTGCAGCATTTTCAAAGGGTACAGCTTCTCAAACTTTGATTCTGGAAGAGGTATCTCGATTTAGGCAGGACACATCCATGTGCAGGGATACGCTGTGCATCTGTACTTGTCCTTCTTCTACACTCCCAGAAACACAGCAGCAAAGAGCATCAGTTGATGAATGGAAAAATGGCTCTTCGCGAGTAGAAAATTTACAGAGAATGAAGTGCCAAGTACTTCAACATGGACATTGCAAACTGTGCTGATAGGTTTCCGTCTATACCACTACATTAAGTACTAATAGCATTCTCAAACCTGGAGTTGTCACTTCTTGCTTCATTTCAGTGGGAGGAGGGGAAAGGGCTCACTTGCCTATGGGTCTCCTCCAGCCTCCTCACTGCCAGGGACTGGTGACACTTGGGCAGTACTGGCCTGAGAAGTTCTGAGCTTGGTTTTTCCTGTGCAGCTTTACTGTACTTCATAGCTTGATTACCATCTCCCTGACAAATGGCTGATGTACCTTCATAGCGCACTTATGTGACAGTTGGCTTTTTGGGGTCTTCTCAGTTCATGGTCAGGAGTGAGAGTTTGGTGCGAAAAAGAAACAATATGACTACAAGAAAACAGATCCCTCCCAGTTGATGGCATTTGCTATCACATACAGTACTTTTTAATATGTAAAGCCACTGTCTGCCATTGAAGTTGTGGTGAGTTAAACTTCCATCAAAATTTTACCAGCATTTAGGTGACGTGGGTCATGCAGGGCTGGACTGACGCTCTGTTCTCAACTCACACAATTGTGAAATATAAAAAAAGGCACAGCGGCATGAGTTAAGGAAAGAGGATCAACCCTGCTTTTCATGATGCAATCTTTTGCACTGTCAGAAGTTGTCTGAGACACAGAATGTGCTGCAGCAGCCAGATCTCCTGACCATCACCTGCTACAGTACTTCATGCAACACTACATCAAAGGCTAACATATCATCGAATCGTAGAATGGCTTGGTTTGGAAGGGACCTCAAAGATCACCTAGTTCCAAACCCCCTGCCCCAAACAGGGACACTCTACACCAGACTAGGTTGCCCAAAGCCCCATCCAGCCTGACCTTGAACACTTCCAGTAAAGGGGGCATTCACAGCTTCTCTGGACAACCTGTTCCAGTGTCTCACCACTCTCACAGGGAAGAATTTCTTCATAACACGCAATCTAAATCTCCCCTCTTTTAGTTTAAATCCATTACCCCTTGTCCTGTCACTGCACTTCCTGGCAAACAGCCCCTCTCCAGCTTTCCTGTAGGCCTCCTTTAGGTACTGGAAGGCTGCAATTAGGTTGCCCCAGAGCCTTCTCTTCTCCAGGCTGAACAAGCCCGACTCCCTCAGCCTGTCCTCATAGGAGAGGTGTTCCAGCCCTCTGATCAACTTTGTTGCCCTCCTCTGAACTTGCTCCAGCAGCTCCATGTCTTTCCTGTACTGAGGACCCCAGAGCTGGACGCAGTACTGCAGGTGGGGTCTCATCAGAGCGGAGTAGAGGGCCAGAATCACCTCCCTTGACCTGCTGGCCACACTGGTTTTGATGCAGCCAAGGACAAGGTTGGCTTTCTGGGCTGCCAGCGCACACTGCTAGCTCATGTTGAGCCTTCCATCAACAAACATTCCCAAGTCCTTCTCCTCAGGGCTGCTCTCAATCCATTCTCTGCCCAGCCTGTAGTTTTGCTTGGGACTGAGCTGACCCATGTGTCGGACCTTGCACTTGGTCTTGTTGAACTTCATGTGGTTTGCATGGGCCCACCTCTCCAGCCTGTCTAGGTCCCTCTGGATGGCATTCCTTTCCTCCAGCGTGTCGACCGCACCACACAGCTTGCTGTCATCAGCAGACTTGCTGAGGGTGCACTCATCCCCACTGTCCATGTTGCCGACAAAGATGTTAAACAGTGCCGGTCCCAGTACCGACCCCTGAGGGACACGAATCATCACCAATGTCCACTTGGACATGGAGCCATTGACCACAACTCTCTGAGTGCGGCCATCCGTCCAATTCCTTATCCAGTGAGTGGTCCATCCATCAAATCCAGGTCTCTCCAGTTTAGAGACAAGGATGTCGTGCGGGACAGTGTCAAATGCGTTGCACAAGTCCAGGTAGATGACATCATTTGCTCTTCCCTTGTCTACTAGAGCTGTAACCCCATTGTAGAAGGTCACCAAATTTGTCAGGCACAATTCGCCCTTAGTGAAGCCGTGTTTGCTGTCACCAGTCACCTCTTTAATTTCCATGTGCCTGAGCATAGTTTGCAGGAGGATCTGCTCCATGATCTTGCCTGGCACGGAGGTGAGACTGACCGGCTTGACCTCACCCTTCCCTGTGAACTACAAAAAACGTTCTCCTCTCAGCAAGGTGGCCAGGACAATATTAAGTAAAAGGAAAGTGCTGAAAATCCTTTAAGCCTTTACAGCATTCTGCCTCCAATGGGCAGTATTAACAGCTCCACGTTTGACTGAAACAAAACTCCTAAGCCCTGTGTAATTTAATCAAACATGTTTTAATCCTTTAGCTTTCCTACTCAGTTTTCCCAATGGCCACTGGAAAGAAAACCTCTGCCAGATGTACAGAGCAGCAGTACAAGACTTTAAAATGTATTGTGGTCCATACTTTTGGAATCCACAGAAAGATTCATTTTCCCCTTTTCTGTCCAAAATTTTATCCTTCTTTTGAATAACTTTGAAGCATAGCAAAGGGCATAACAACCTTATTATAAAGGTTACAGTAAATTTAGTGTGAGCTTTTGCAAATTTCCCCCATCTTTTTCTAATCCCTTTTTTTCACAGAAGTCATTCTTCCCTCACCCAATGCCAGGAGAAAAGAAAGATCTCACATAACAATTTGCAATATAAGAGTCATACGTGGATCACAGACCCAGATTTTCCACTACACTTCTGTTTTACATTTGTTGCTTACCCAGTTCACTGTTTAGTGTGTGGTCTTTGGGCAGGATAGACTGAGAATTGCGAATGTTCCCTCCACCAACAAACCAGTTGACATTGGGGTTCCAGCGGTTCACAAAGCCACACAGATGATTTTCTTCAAAGTCACATTCTGCAATTGCAGACATCACCAGCTCAGTGCACACATTTTCATTACAGAAACTGGAAGAGAGGCTATTGCTAAGCACCGGCCTCGTTTTACAGATGGCAGTGCAATTAACACCTGCATTTATAAAAACGGACCCAGAACTTAACAGCTTGTGATTAATGGAAGCAAACTTAGCCACAGTTTTTGATCACTGCTGTGAAATTCTCATTTCCACCCTGTTCAATCCAATCTATCTTTTCATTATTTGGCAATACAGGACTGCTGTAATTTAGAACCAAATAAAACAGATTTAAAATATACCACTTCACAGTATTAAACAGTCAGAGCAGACCTTCCACTTGTAAATCAGGAATGTCTAGGAGCAAAGCAGGACGAGTATTTCATAGCAGTAATGAGACCGCTTTGTTTCTTTTGCAAAGCGAGAGATCTGTGACAATGCAATTGGATTGAGCTCCACCAGAGCTCCCCAGAAATGCAAAGGTCTCCCAGTCTCCTAGACACTGAAATTTTGGAACCTCATTAGCGGTTTTTGGCAAATGTCATGAGGAAATGGCAGTAAGTGTAAATATCAACAGTTTTGACTCTGCAGCCTGCAGGATGCCCCTGTAAGGAAGCATGAGCAGGCAGGCAGCAGGAATTATGCTGCAGCTGTTATGTCTAATATTTGAGGCGGTCTAGTTCTGTGACACTATAACACTTGTTCCCACTTTAACAATAAATAGCTCAAGAATAGAATGAATTATTGTACATGAAATGTCTATATATATCTGTCCTGGCTCTGAACAGGCCGGGGTTAATGCTCAGGCCCGGGCCAGGTGAGCCGGGCCGGGCCGGCCGCTATTCCACACCACGTGACGTCACGCCCCTATAAAGGGACTGGCCGGGAGGGGCCCGGGGCTGCTCCGGGACGGGCTCGCTGCGGGCTGCGCCTCTGGTCCGTCTGGTCTGTCGGGTCGTCGGTCGGTAAAGTACTGCGTTTGTTATCGCGGTTGTTTACATCCCGGGATAATTATTGCAGCCCTATTGTCATTTCCCCTCTCCCTTTGTCGGCCCATTAAACGGCCGTTATCTCAACTCGAAGCCATTTGCCCTTTTGTTGCCTCATTCTGCCCCGTGTTTTGCTGCCGGGGCGGTGAGCGAGCGGCTGCGTGGGGCTCGGCTGCCGGTTGGGGCCGAACCACGACAATATCGTAGAGATGGGTGAATAAAAACACGTATTTGTGTGTGTGACCTTAGCTTAAAAACAATGAAATATCTATATGGAATATGACAGCCTACTTTCAATAAGGAAAAAGACATTGCCTTTTTTGTAAACCTAGGCCTTTAATTTGGTTTTAAAATTGCCACGAAGGCGTTTTTTTCTATGCAGAGATCATGGGAGCTGAGCAGACCATACTTACCAATACAGTATCCAGGAGTTATTTTAATTTCAAAAACTGCTATGCTGGCGGATTTATCTTGTCCCATTTCACCTTCCAGTATAATCTGCACAATATAAACCAAATTGTAAATTTTAGGGTTTCAGTATTTCCGTTCTGTCTTCCCGACAGAAGAACAAATTAAATATATGGGGGGGACTTATCGTCCTTACGGTCAGGAGAGGTGCTTGTGCTGGAAGAGCTTGGCAAAATGCATTACAGATGGAGTTGATGCCCTTCCTCGAGGACAGAAAGCACACTGAAGGACAATGCGACAAGGCCAAAATAGCCCACACTTCATGTGAGAGTACAGGACTCCAGCTTCCTCAGCTGTGCCCACACAAGACATTATTGCGAGAGATGTGGTGTGATGGGGTTTGGGTAGAAATACTCTCCTCTCAACTTTCTGACTCCTCTCACAAGGGCCCAGAGGACAGGAACGAGCGACCACAGCTGCAGACCCAAGAGCCGGGAGGTCCTGTGTCTGCGAGGAGATGCTAGCAGCTCCGCAGGGCTGCCATGAGATGAGGCACCACCAGTGCCCAGCTCGGCCCCACCACGTGCTGCCTGGGAAGGGTACTGCCCGCCGGACTCGGGACAGCTCTGCTCACTGGTTTTGGGGACAGAAGGGTCGACTGACACATGCGTTGCAAGTCCTAGCATAGGGCCAAGGGTGGAAATGCTTGAAAAGCGGTCCTTATGCCAGAGCATGCGTACCAGGAAAGCCAGTGGCATCTTCCAAAGCGGGGCTTACCCTGTACTTCTTTGTGCTCTTCATTAAATCTAAGCTCGCTATGAGCCAGCTATCTGAAGGCTCCTTGGCTGACCACAGCAAACGATCAAAACTCTCTCCTTCCTGCCTCAGGTACAGGTTCAACTTGGCGGGATCCGGTGAAGTCTCCGAAGTCGTTGCTATCTGATAGATCAGTCTGACGCAGCTCCACTCCTCCGAGTACAGCTCAGGGCTGGACAGCACTGCTTTCTCACCCTGGTAGGATGTGTCCACGGATATGTAATGTCCTGGGAACAAGGGCGAGACGTGCATCCATATAACAAATGTCAGAGGCTTTGCTTTTGCATCCCTCATAAAATTACTTATTTATAAAGGAATGGTTGTTCTGGGGCTAGGTCAGGAGATTGAGATCACTACTCATTTAACCTTTCGATACCTCACTGTACCCATAAAAACATCACTTCGTGTGCCTCATGCCATTTTTAGTCACAATTTTAAAACTATCGCAGATCTTCAGAGAAGGACGTTCCATCAGTGTAAAGCAGATTATTAAGACAAAGAGCTGCTATTTTTATTTAAGTATTTCCCTCCAAAAGTGTTAGCTACAAGTCCTAAAGCATTTCTGGTTTGAAAGAAGAAAACTAGAAAGACACTCATAAGTAGTAAAACTAACATGTGCAAATCTGATTAAAAAAAAGGTGCTAAATGTAAAGTTACATTTAAATGTATCATTTATCTCAACGGGGTTATTTCAAACTTAATCTCCAGACAGATATTTTAGGAGCAGGCCCTAAAATATTGCCTTCTCTGTAAGAACAGAAGAAGGATATGATGACAAGTCAAGAGGAGGCCAAAAAATGCCAAAGAAACAAAACTTAGAAAAAAGAGGCAACAATAAATAAATCCCAGCAAAACACAAATCTGGTCCTAGAGACTTTACTAGCACATCAAAACCAAAATCAGAAGAGTAAAACAGGATACAGGAGTCACAGAAACCTGGAATGCAATGCCAGAAACAAGTGAAACAAGGAAAGAACACTGACCAAAAACACCCCAAAACAAGCCAAGACATCCATGGCTGAAACATTATCCCGTAGATGATCTGGAAAATGATCCTCCTAACCTAGTGGCAATGTATATCAGACAAATCCTATTTCTGATACTAAATCTCAGCAGCCAGGGTGCAAGCAAGAGTCACAATAGCTGTCAGGGACTGCATCAAGTTAGTCCTTCACCCAGCAGCACATCACACCTACCCTAGAACATGCATTTCTTCTCCTTTAATCTCATTTCACTTGACCACAGAGCCCATTCTCGCTTACCACACATATGTAAGCACTTGTTGAACTTGGACACGCCACCGATTGGACTGATGTTAAATATACTACTTGTCTTTGAGGCACACTCTCCCCTCCCGAATCCTGCCTGAATCCCCCAACTCCACCAGGCCACCCTGGGGTTGCTTCCTAGGAGCTCCTCGGTTGTCCTTTCACATTCACAACTATTCTCTCCTATATGAAAAAAATCATCGGCACAGTAACCAACCACAAGACAAACATCACGTACAGATCTGGTCTGCAAGGTTGCCGAAGTCCTCTCCCGCACAGCACCGGGAAGATCCCAGGAGCAGGCAGCAGCTCTGACAACACCTGATTCCTTGGGCAGTGCATGTTACAGCATCCCCCTGCATCTGCTCCCTCTCTCACCTGCAGACACTGTGCACAGCAACCCATGTGTACTGTACATTTTTGTTTAACAGATGTAAGATAAATGATTGTTACTTACTCAGGGGGGTCGATGCAGCCCCAAGCAGTACAAGGGGCCGTGTAAATACAGGAAAGCTGCATTTTCTTTCCCTTTTTAGGGAATGGAATTTTTTTTTTGCCTCTTACCATAATTTCTCTTTATATCTACTGTGTCTGCTTTTAATCTCTTGGAAGTATATACAAAATCACTGGTTAAGTACAAGTAACTTGTTACTGCAGCAGCATATGAAAGAAAAATAAACACAGGAATAAATACGTTAAAAAAGGCACCTAATGTGACTGCCAAATACTTAACCTGCCACTACGTACCATACAAGAGTATAAAACATCCATTTGCATACACATACTGAGTTAGTTCACACGATTTAGCATGCACACAGCATTTATTCTGCACATTCTAGTCCAACGTATGCATGTTTTTCACGTGCATGGAGGATAGAGGGAAATCATAACGGTTCTATCAGAAATCAAATGCTTCTCATACACTTGCTTCTAATTGACATAAGTGGCAATACCCAGGACAGAAAAAGAATCCGTGTTTTCAAGCTAGTCTGAATTTGGATCACTTTTTGCGTACAAAGAAACCTACAATTCAGAATCCATGCTTGGTAATTTCAGTTTAAATTTCAGCCTTATTTTTGTCCATACTTCATGAGACCACCCATAGGAAACAGAGCCTTCATATAATATTTAACTTTTTTTTTTCCCAGAAATAAATTAGTGTCGATATAGGAAAAGATATTCACATGAAGACCTCAAATTACCAGCTATGAGGCATAAATGCCTGTCTAGCTTTAAGGCTTAATTATAAGCAGACTAAGGTTCTTCTACAAAAATAGTGACTTAAAAGAGAAAGAAAACCTCTTAGAGTTTCCACTTAGAATGATTACGTTGCTATAAACTTGACTCTGCTTCTTCTGTTTTGCTGTACACTTGCTCTCACTTGGTCTGATTCCTTACTGATATGACAGCAAAGATCATAAACTCTCTTCTTAATCAGGATTTCTTTATTCTTTTTTTTTTTAAATTTATTTGACCTATTCATTACAGTCTCCAGAAATGGAGTGCTCTCACCCCCAATTTGCTAATAATTTTAGGATGTTCTGGAAATTTAAATGTGTGATTGGCTTCATTAAATCAATGGGAGCACTGATACAGAGCTTTATGCGTAAGTTTGAATGCCTTGCTAATCAGGATCAGGGAGCTTGGCAATTTGCAGTACCAAGCACAGAAAATGCTAATGTTAAACATCTTCCAAATGAATGCTGCCATTGACTAAGTGGCCTTTATACTAAACTGTATTTCAGTAATAGCAACGACATGTGCCGTTGCTGCAGAAAGGGAGGTTTCACCATGCAGACCTCAAGGACTGACACAGAGCAATTGTGAGAGCAAATCAATGCAAAGAGAGGGTTCCTGGGAGTAAGGAAGCAGACAACTTTCCACATTTGTTTGTGAGAGTAACAGAAGGGTATTTAGCAGTCTGCGGAGAATTTGATGAATGCACAGTGCTGTAGACTGAAATCTCTCATTAAAAATGTAACATGCAGCTTCATTTTGCAGCACGCCGCATGATATTTTTCCTCAAAATCCTCCTCCTCCAAATGCCCACAGCACTTAATTTGTAGCAGTCATTCAGGAGTCATCAAGAGACGGCTACTCTTCAAAAATCACAGGAAAGCAGAAGAGAGGTAGTCACAAAATGCTAGGAAAAGCCTGATGACACAGAAACACCAGCATACCATTCCTGGCAATTCCTTGCTCGGGGTTAGATGCAGCCCTAAGCAGTACCAGAGGCTGCGCAAATGCAGGAAAGCTGCACTTTCTTTCCATTTTTAGAGAACGACATGTGGTTTTGATGTTATGGTGAAGACACTATACAAGCTTCTTCAGGGACAACAACAGCCAGGGATCACTAACCACTCACTACTCAAGCTGCCGAGCAATGCACTTTTTAACCACATTCCTATAATGACTTTTTACCTACTGTGTAACTCACTGTCTTCTCCTTGACAGCTGAATCAAACTGTACAGGACCAAGCGTGTGTTCGTTTTACATTTCTCCATGTCCAAGCAAAATATTGAGCCCTGGGGGGGATTAGGACCCAATGTTTCTAACCTGTGCCTCCTCAATGCGACAATGCATTGCAGGGGTAAGACTCACAAAATGAGACCTTTAAAGTCCTTCCGCGTGCATGTCTCTCATCTTGCTGCTCTAATAAGCAGTTCCATACAGAATCTCTCTCAATTACAGTTGGTTATACTTTAAACTCTGTGAGTCATTCACCAAAATTGTCCAAATCTATGTTTAATTTTTTTATTTATTTACTTACCAAATAGGCATCAATAAATCAGTCAGCAGTGATTATATCAATGGCTTAGGAGAAGGGGGGTTCAGTTCAGCAATACTACTTTTTCCCAGAAACAGTGCAGAAAGTACACTGATACCTCTCTTTGTAAATAACACAAGACAAAATGCCAGACACTGGCTAATAAATGAAACCAAATTCCTTTGACAAAATGAAAAAAACAAACGCAACTGGGATAACTAAAACTACCAGTTAGCTTTTCAATTATATATTTTGTCTGTAAAAATTTGGAAGGGTAACCACAGACATGTTAGACCGTTTCTGGGGTTTATTATCTGAGACAGCTGTTTGCTTAGTTCAGCAACAGTGCAGCTTTACAAGAAAAACTGCATATAAGCAGTGAGCTCCAAGAGAAACATTATTAAAGGAAAAACAAAGCAGAAAAAGTTTGGGAATTTACATTTGATTAGGCACTCTTTTATACAGAAAATTTGCAAGACATGTCTTCAAGCTGCAAGTCATATTTGGATTTTCTCTGTATTTCCCATACAGAAACAGGAAAGAATACTACCAGGGTTTCTTAGAACAAAAATTGATCTACCAATACCTTCTCCGGAATCTCAGCATCTGTATTTTGGTCCATGGCTTTAGGGGTTTTTTGAAAATATTCTACTGCCACAAAAAAAAAAAAAAAAAAAAAAAGCAAGCAGCAAAGCAATTAATCTTTTAGTACCTATTAAGTCTTCTTACATCACATGGAAAAGTTAGTTTAAAATTTTATTGATACAGTCAGAGACACATCATTTTGCACATGAAGTTTGCAAGTGGCAGCTACCCATGGGTACAGATGAGGTTTAGATGAAGGTTCAGAGTTTAAGTTAAGGACACAGAAATTCTACCAACTACTTCTGAGATTCTGGCTGAAGCTAGGAGGCAGCTTATGACACCAGATAGGAAATCTTCAGACTCAACGCCTTGCCTTTGGTTCAATTTCTTTTCAGCAGAAAACAAACTTTTCAACTAAGTGGACATTTTTTGCTGACAAATTGTCTTGAAAAACAGAAGGATGTGGATCAATGTTAAATTTGTCCTATCTACAAAACATAGAAGAAAATGTTTCCTCTAAACAGGAATAGTCACCATGCATTTTGATAAGGTTTTATGGAGGGAAGAGTTGGAGGGTGACATGGTTTTGTTTTGTTTGGTTTTTTTTTAATTTTTTTCAAATTTTTTTAGGCTGCGTCTTGGGAAAGCAAAAAATTGCACAAGCAAGTGACTTTTCAATTGGAGGTAAAGCTTTTGCTCTACAATTCTGTGAAGAAAGTAAAAGAAATCCCCAAACCAATCAAACACACAAAAGCCTGCACAAATAGTTCAGCTGGGCCCACAACACTGTGCTGAGATTAGAGGATGCACTTAAACTATCACTTGGTGGCCAAGAGTCAAGACCTCTTGGCAAAGCGGTAGCAGCAATGCATCCCAGGCAGCTGGAGAAAGCATCGCCTCTTGCCACTGCTGCTGGACCCAAGGAGGAGGTCTGTTCACCACCCAGGCCCCCTGCATGGTATCTGCTGGGAACAATTAGGGTTGTCCTCATGGGAAAAACTTTTGGGTCTTTATACCTCCTCATCTCCTCAGTGATTTCTTAAAAACAGCTCTATGACAATAGCTGAGGGATGGAGAAACAGAAGGTGGTCTGTGTTTGTTGTCTGCAGTGACTGACATGCGCTGCTACTGTCTGGGGTTTTCCTCCTCTCATGTGTCTTCAGGAGCATCTCAGGTCTAAAGCTGTCACCTGTCTGCACGAAAAGCCCGTGGTCCTGCCTGGCTGCTGCCAAACCTCCACCACTGCCTTGGCAGGGAGGGCACCTGCGGACCCCATTAAAGCTGGTGCTCAGCTTCTTCAGGAGGAACAGTGGAGTTTCCAGGCAACTTTCACAGAGCTGAGTAGTATTTATTCAAAACAAAAGCATTTTGTAGAAAAGTACAGCCTCAGGCGATGAGCACATAGGCACTTCACCCAGGCAGGCAGTTATACATCTTCCTCCTGCTGGATCCACAGCCCTGAGGACAGGAGGTCCCCCAGCTGCTTTCTCTCCAAGCTCACCCTACTTTACTAACTCAGTCTCTCTCTGGGGACTGAGATTTATCATTTGACCCTTTGTTTGCTGAGGCCACCAGACCAGGTCAGGGAGCTCATGTTTCCCAACCTCAGGGGATGAATCTTCAAGGGCTCCTGTCCAGGCAGAGAGCTTAGATTAGCTACCAACTCCATCTTCTGCCCTGTCCTCTGCTCCTCCAAAAAGCTCAGAAATACAGCTGTTAGCAAGCCTGTCAAAAGCCATAAAAGTGATACAATTAGCCCTGAAACACCCTGTGACTGCAGCATCTGGTTGCAGCTACTACCACACTGGCAATGCCTTCCAGCCTGGATCCGTCAGCATGTCTGTGAAAGTCTGGCAAAGGCGCAGCTCGCACTGCCGTTTTCTGTTCCTGATTTAGGGGAGTTGCTCCACTGGACGGGGGACGCTTGAACTTGTAAGAGCTTTTGGCAACAGTCGGGTCCCGTCCTTGCTCTCCCTCTTGAAGTCCCAAGTTCCTTACATAATGCACCAATTACACCAGGTCTTCTGGCTGTTCCAAATACAAGCATGTGTGTTTGTTTCCTTTCGCAATGACCTCACAGATTTTTATACACTTTTCAAGCTTGCTGTTTGTTCCAACTGTCATGTCCGGGTAGCTGTTGTTCAGACCACTCGGTTCTCCCTTTTATGCTGTTAATTACATAACTAAGGCAACTTTTCTCTCCAGAAACAAGGGCTGCCAGGTTCTTCTCCAGTATCTCTGGTTTTCCTCACAACAGCTCTTTCGAAAAGTCATCTCAATTATTTTTATTAGCTGGGACACTTGAGCAGGACATAGTTAAGATTTGGAGGCACAAGACTCTGCTGTGAATTTCTGAATGGGAAATAATTCAGAAAAGCTTTTTCTTTATTCTTTGGCATCCTAAATCAGTTTTCACTGTCTCTAGGGAATATTAAAGATAAAACCCAGATAAAGCAGAAACCATCAGGCATCTATTTGTTCAGAGTGTTCACCTCTTCTGTTACAAGCTCTATCCCTTTGCTAAATCACGTTTCCACCGGGATCAAACACACAGGGGAAAGCACTGTGATTGTCCTTTCAGCACAGCTGCTTGCACAGGGCTGCCTTCCTTCAGCAAAAGAATATGAATTTTCACGCCAATGTCATTCCCTTGCAGTATATTGTTTATTTACTTTGTTCATGGATCCGTTCATTTATTTATGCAGATGCACGTGGTGTGATGCGGTCAAGTATGCCTGTAACGTCTTATGAGCTCTGCTTTGTATTATACGCTGAGCATGTCTCTGCCTGCCCAAGCCAAATCTACTCATCTGCAGTCCACACAGCTTTGGCATCTTTTTTGAAGAAAAATCCATCAGATTTGCAACCTACACAAACCGTTTTCCTGCACCCCACAGGCGAACCAACACAATGAAGTTGGTGAGTCGGACCATGAGACGGGACTTCTTGTTGTGGTTTAAGAGAGGAGGTTTCTGGGGCCACGCTCCTCCTTGGGTCAGTGACATGCACAGCCATTGCAGTAAGAGTTTGAAAGAGAAGAAAAGAGATAGCCCACGCCCACCAACCCTGATTTGGTTGCTGCATGTCAGGATTTCCATTAATCTGGAAGATCATACTTTAGTGCTTCAAAAGCAAAGACTTCTTGGTTGAGAAACTTCCCTGACATGCTCCAAAGGGGTTAAACAAAAAAGTCCACGGCACTAAGCAAAACTCTGAAGCAAACCTGCACTCAGCCAGGGAAGTGGGAAGGCTCTGGTCACAGCAAGCAGCGGCCCTGGGAGGGAGAGCACAAGCCAGCCTTCGAGCTGGGGCCCCGAGACGAGCAGGGGCAAAGTCTGCCCAGCATGACTTGGCTTAGGTGCACGAGGAAGCGGGGTTATAGCATGCAGGGGGTCCTGGCCCAGGCTGCAACACTGCCCTCGGGGAAAGAGAAAACCCTCAGCCAGTAGCCTTCTGGAGCGCATCTGCAAACCACAGGGATGCACTCCGTGGAAGATTATAAAAACAAAACTTTTCTACTGCATGGATCTGCTCCCTCTGCATCTGCCAAAGCACTTGGCCTACTGCATTATCCTGAAAACCAGCTCATCTGCCTGAACACTTGTCTGTCTCTCCCAGCTATGTCAAATCAACTACTAAAATGTAACCTTCGCCCACAAGCCTTGTCCGTCCAAGGGAAGTTATAAACCTCTGGAATTGGTATAAATTACATTTACTCTGATGATCACCTGGGCCCTGAGCTTCAGATGTTGAACTCCTGCGAGTTCAGTTTCCTGCTTTCCATAAGCTTGGTGGTTTTATATTCCTTTTTTACAGCAGGATCGTTAGGGCCACGGGCAGGCTCATGGTCAGCTGGTCAGTGATCTCACGTCACAAAATACAAATGGAACAGCCAACAAATGGGGTACGTATTTGTATCCTGACATGTTCTGAAATGGCTGGCTACAGAGAGCGAGCTAATCATATCCTGCTGGGTGCTAGCAGTAACCTGGCAGAAGGTCACCTGAGGGAACAGCCTAGCCACACCATCAGATTCCGACAGCTGTTGGAGGTCACTGCCTTGTACCTTGCCTATCACCAGCTGCTGCTGTGACAGCCCCTTAGCTGCTGCTGTGTTTACTCAATGGCCACTCTCAAGTAACCCACTCCAAGCAAGAAAGCAGCCACAGTGACTCATCTTCTGTCCTAGCAAGCCTCATCCTGGACCAGGAACATGCAATGGTGAAGATTCAGCATCTGCAACCACAAAACCTGCAGCCAAGGAACAAATCTATTGATGTTGAAGATCATAACCACCAGGACCATGGCTAATATTTCCTGGAGCTCTGCAAAACTGCATCCGGCCATTAGCCACTTCAAAGATCAACACTAGCAGCTTCAATTTACCAGGGATGCTTCTAGGCTTGCAGTTCTGTACATCATTCCTGTCTGGCAGGCGGCTGCTAGCAACTGAGGATGTATGCCAGTGTGTATGGTCAGACTGAGCCAAAATTCACAAAATTGGAGAATGGGGTTTTCCAATGGTTTATCAAAATAGCTCCAGACTAGATAACTGTAATCTCTAAAACATCTCACAGTTAAATCCAGTTGGCGTCCAGTCACAAGTGGTGTTCCCCAGGGCTCAGTCTTGGGGCCAGTGTTGTTCAACATCTTTATCAGTGATCTGGACGAGGGGATAGAATGCACCCTCAGTAAGTTTGCAGAGGACACCAAACTGGGAGGAAGTGTCAGTCTGCTTGAGGGTAGGAAGGCTCTTCAGAGAGATCTGAACAGGATGGATCGATGGGCCAAGGCCAACTGTATCAGGTTCAACAAGGCCAAGTGCTGGGTCCTGCACTTTGGCCACAACAACCCTGGGCAGTGCTACAGGCTTGGGGCAGAGTGGCTTGAAAGCTGCCTGGAGGAAAAGGACCTGGGGGTGTTGGCTGATAGCTGGCTGAACACGAGCCGGCAGTGTGCCCATGTGGCCAAGGCGGCCAACAGCATCCTGGCTTGTATTGGGAATAATGTGGCCAGCAGGAGTAGGGAAGTNGTGAAGGGTCTGGAGCACAAGTCCTGTGAGGAGCGGCTGAGGGAACTGGGGTCTGGAGGAGAGGAGGCTGAGGGGAGACCTTATTGCTCTCTATAGCTACCTGAAAGGAGGTTGTAGCCTGGTGGACGTTGGTCTCTTCTCCCAAGCGACAAGCAATAGGACAGGAGGAAGCGGTCTCAAATTGCTCTAGGGGAGGTTTAGGTTGGATATTAGGGAAAATGTCTTCACCGAAAGAGTGGTCAGGTATTGGAACGGGCTGCCCAGGGAGGTGGTGGAGTCACTGGCCCTGGAGGTGTTCAAAAAGTGTGTAGACATGGCACTTTGGGACATGACTTAGTAGACATGGTGGGGTCAGGTTGATGGCTGGATTTGATGATCCTAGAGGTCTGTTCCAACCTTAAAGATTCTATGATTAACACACATTTTAGCAGAATTAAAAGTAGTTATATATTTTATCCTGAAATCTACATTTGCCATTTGAGCTTTAAGCATAACCTGTTGTACCATCACATGCATTAGGTATCAACTTCCCTATGCCCAGAGATGTTTGACAAAGAATTTTTCATTCAAGTATAATGCATCCCGCTTCCTGCCGCTTCCCTTCAAGCAGAAAGTACCATTCAAATGAAATGTATCCATGCTCCATGGTAGAGGACATCCACTGGAAGCTGAAAACAGGGGCTCTAGTCATAACCTTAATCCTTCAGGGGCGCTGCTTTCCACAAACATGAACAATGACTTCTGCTGAGTACTCTAAAATAGAAACTGTTAAGACTGGTAAAATTAAACGAGAGGTGGGTTTCACAGCCCAGAATTCAACCTATCAAGGCTGCTCTGAGTTTTGTTTCTTCTTCTTTAATTATTATTCTCTACCTCTTTTTGTTGAGTGGATAATATTTAAAAATATGAAATGCTACAAAGCAAAAGGCAGGAATGAAAGCTTGCTCTGTTTTTTGGTTGGGTTGCCCCCCTCCCCAAACTTGCATGTACTTGTTAACCCCAGAATGACTTCCCAGTTTTTACAGGGATTATAGAAAATTGCACATTGATATATTTACTGCTGGTCTCAAAGTGTATCAGGAGAACCCAAAGTATTTTACAGGATGCCTCTGTGGGGCGGGGCTGCCGCCTTATTGCTCCCTCCCCTCTGACTCAGTGGTGGCATCTCTAGTACCACTGGGAGGGGATTCAGTTGTGGAGCTTTGGCCCCCAGGAGACATTTGGACTATGTTTGTAAGAGTCACTTGGTATTGAAAGCAAGACACTCTTGTGCAAACTCCAGTCTGAGGGAACAGGAAGAAACAAATGCCAATGAACATTAGGCATTTAGGAGATTTAGGAACCAGTATTTTGCTTTCCACAAGGTGTCTAATTGCTGACTGTAATTAACAGAGTTTTGATATGCTTTAGCTTCCCTGGGATTTGTGTTTTAACTAAAACAGCCAGTCAAATTCTTCTTTGGGACTGAGTCCAAGTCAGTGAACCACCTTATACATCCGAATTAATCTCAAGCCATCAGATGTCACCCAGAGTATGCGCAAGGCTCTGCCATCTGTCTGGCCCTGTCCACCCTTCACACGTCTGTCACGTCCTGGTGGCCTCCCTGGTTCCCCTTGCTAGGCATTGGTCAGCAAGCGAATTCCATCAGGCAGCCCCTTCACACACACCCCAGCTGCCCAGGGACACTTGTCATCGCAGATGCTCAGACTTTATTCTTAACACAGGCCCCAAATATTTCCTTTTTCTTTTTTTTTTTCTAGATAACTTTGGAAGTGAAAAGCTACTGAAACTTTTGGCAAATTTTAGTGCTTACTGTAACATCATTCCAGTGGATATCCAGTATTAACCTCAGGCATTTGCTTGCAAGGGCATTCAGCATACCCCGGATGAGCTGTAAGACACATTTATCAAGGCAGAAATAGCACTTGAGATATAAACTGGTCATTGGAAAAAAAAAATCTATCAATCTGACTGGTCCAGTTCATGATACTGTTTCTTTCACAATACCCTCACTGACTCACATTTCACTGCCAAAGTAAGTAAAAGCTTGTCAAAACTTTCCAAAGTACTAGAGTTTACGGGCCCTCATTAGATTTTTTTTAAGCATTATTACGTTTTCCCCAAATGGATTATTAAGGCTATTAAGGCCTCATTCTTTTACTTTACATCCTAAATATCCTAGAGTGATCACAGAGATGTTAATGAAATTGAGGAAAATGAATAAAACAGTTACCTTAGTGCACTTGGGCTGCCAAATCTCATCAAGCACTTAACACTACCCACAAGAAGCTGTTCCCTTGCAAGTGTGCGCCCCGATTTATTGCTCAGGATGTAATCAAAGGGCCCCAAAAAGGCCCCAGCAGATCTGACCCTGCATCCTCCCGGCCAGCAGTTAGTACCCAACAGCAGTCATAGATGGATGCTCGGGGAAGAATTAAGTGCAAAACATGCACACTGTGATACTTCCCTGTCCCTGTCGCCATTTTTCAGGGTGGAGGACGGCCTGAGCTCCTTCTGTTATCAGCTGGATCAGCTGGATGAGCTCAACAGAGCTGCAATGTGCCTCATACTTATTCTAAATAAAAATAAACTATGCAGAAAATAAACCCTGCAGAAATAACTTCGCTCTATCTGCCAAGCTCTGTGTGGTCTTTCTAAAAACAGTCCTTAGTCCAGTTTATCTCGGAAAGCCTTTTAGCATCGTATTTGCTATAAAGTATAGTTCAGAAGTTATTTGAGACAATGCAAAGGCTGGCCTGCTTGGAGGTGTTACTGAAGTGCATACAGCGCCAACGAACACGTTCAGTACTGGTGCAAACACATTTTCTGTATGTTTACAGTTTCCCCAGGAACAGTGAATTCTCTGCGGAAAGTATTCTCTGCAAACGCAGCCTTTGGGGGAAGCGGAGCCAGGATCTCTCCGGGCGCGGGCCAGCACTCCCATGCAGGGCTCTCTGCCCTGGCCAGCGCCGGCGGCAGCCCCGGCACGCCTGGCGGGTCACTGGCAGTCACGCACTGCTTTGCCTCTGGTGTTTAAGAAGCAAGTTCTCAAATTTTCAAGTCTCAAATTGTCCCGGCAGCTGATCCCACCAGTTTTGCCTGTTACCCTGCAGAGAGAGTCAGAAACTCGCGCTGCCTGCAGAGAAAGCTCGTTGTTTGCTGAAGAAATTTGCAGTTGTACTTGCCCAAGAAGTATCAGTGAACATCATAGGGATTACAGAGGCAATTAGCTCCTTATTAAATGTTAACAAGTGATTAGACTAGCTCCACAATCTTTGAGTTCAACTTTCACGCATATGCAAGCAGCAGCCCGCCTTTTAAAAGCGAGATGTAGGACTCTCTTTTCCAGCCTCTGCTGCAAATAGCATTGGCAGCTGCTTCGCAGCACACATACAAGAGGCATTTGCCACGAAATATGTTATCAGCGCAGCTTCCTCACACCGCCCCCAGCCTCTCCCTTTACTGTGGAGCAGGAGAAAGACCCTTTCCACGGCACAGAGAGGGTGAAACTCCCAGAGCTGCTGCTCCTCCTCCACACCTCAAAAGCTGCGAGTAAACTAGCCCACAAGAACAGCGGCTTGCCAAGTTTTACCTTGGAAAACAAGGGAAATATTTATGACCGTTGGGAACTTGGAAAGAAAAAAAAAAGACAACTTTTCAATGTGTGATACTGAAAATAACCCGAAGTACTGGCCATTATTCCTACCGCCGTGGTGCTCTGAGGGAGGAATACACAAGGTCTCACACACCAGTCTTCAAAAGGCTGGTCTCTTAACACTGCCAAGAACCTGATCCAAGCTGACATCATATATGACAACCACCTAAGGACAAAAATCTTCACATTCAGAATTTAGGAAAATGTAATTTCACAGGATCACTGCAAAACAGAACTTTACTATACATATATATTTTTAATTAAAAAAAGATGACCTTAATGAAGGGTCAAATACATCAAGCAAATAGGTAACTAAATTTTCTGTGAATTTTTAAGAAGCAAAAAAGCACACAAAGCTTTGTGGAGCAAGGGATACAGCATGCATCACAAAGAAAGCAACCAAGCAGGGATATTCATATACATGGTTATTTCTTCACTTTCAAAAGTGCTCTATTTTCTTTTCCACTGGATTTCTTTTCCTCATGCTGGCTTTTTAAAAATCTGCTTAAAAAAAATAAAAGCCTGCAGTATCTTCACAATTTGCGAGTAAAGGAATTGTTCCTTTGTAATACTTGAGACTCTCGAGGCAAACTATAGGAGTATTAGCGGTCGGGAAACTGGCCTCAAGAAATGCCCATGGCCATCCTCACAACCCTCTGGGGAGGAAAATGGCTCTGCTCCCCAGCTGTTCTCAGACCCGTGAACCAAGCTGTTTCAGGAGAATATAGACTGATTCCAGCAGGGGAATCATACAATGGATTTTAAACCTGCCTTCGTCCTCTACACCCCTGCGCCACGTGAAGCATAGAAGAAAATTAAACCCACAAAGCCTTGCTGAAAACAGATCTAACTGGGCAGCTAGGCCTCTGCTCAGCTATTTCATTAGAGAATAAACCTGTAGTTACTTCTTTGTATCTCCCTCCATAAGTGTTTCAGTAATATATGAGGGCTTAAATTCTACATCAGATACAAAAGAGGAAAGAAAACCGTATCAATTGAAGAGCTGGTTTAACCATGGCCCAAGGGATTGCCAGTGGACCACTGGATAGAAACTGCAAGCACCAGCTAAATTCTCTCCTGTGTTAAGCAAAAGCTGTGGCTGCCTGCCAGACGACGAGAAATAACTACATGGAGAAGAGGTCTGCAAATGGGCAGGTCGGTGACAGGCAGAAGCCAGGCAGCTGCTGAAACCTGCTGCACCTCTGTGTAGATCTCTTGGCACTTGACATTTGTTCTTTGGCATGGAGGAAATGTGTCACAAGAAGCAGTTGGCAACCTCATTTGGACAGGAAAGGAGTCCTCCGGAGCAGGATCTGAAGCAGACATACACATTCCCTACTGACCAATTTTCGTGGTTAAAACTCGTGAAGGCATTCCCCGTTAGGCACTCACCTACAGAACAGTGTGCGAGCTTACTGTTGCTGGTGTGACTTGCACACCGCATAGATGCAGTCTCTCCTGTCAGGCTCATTGCCTTCTTTACCGGTTTGCTGAATCTCCAGAAGATCCAAAATGCTCAACATCAACATTTCCTGTTTCTTCTAGGCACATCTTACCTCTGCAATTTATGTCCTTTCTTTTGAGGGGAAAAGAGGAGATAGACATTCCATGGAATAATGAAACTGTTTAGTAAATCTTTCTTCTGAAAAGCAACTGGAAGCCACTTTTTAAAGACGCTTACCCTTCTTTTGGGAGTACAACACTGACATCCTGGTTCTATCAAAACAGACGTGAGATAAACCAAACCAGGCAAGCTTTGACAGTGTCTAGTTAACACTGTAATTTATTTCTTGTGCAGAAGCAATGATAAAGGAGATTGTTAGTGTAGCACCATGGCTTGAATTTTCAGGTAAAATCACAGCTCACCTCTTTGAACGTGCTTCCAGAGCAGCTCAGAGTGAGGTGATAGAATTCAGCTTCAGGGTGGCCTTTTACTAAACAGTAACTGAAACAGCACTTTCTGTGCCCAGAGAGCTGAAGCTTTGCTTTTTGTTTGTATATAGTCGCATTGTGTATTTGTACAAGTGTTGCCATAGAGTTACAACATATGGAAACCTGGGCAACAGGCCATGCCAACAGACAATAATCCCAAGAATTATGTAAACAAATAGAAAGCAAATTCCACTGCAACCAAACTGTATTCATCAGACCGACCTGCTGCAGTGTATTTCTGTGCCAGCTATGAAAGACACTTACTGTCATTGCTGAATATAAATTGAGGCTCAACGAAATTTAGACCCTGGTCAAGATGAGTCAAATATTAGTTGTGACATTCAAAAGCCGCAGTAATTTGGTAACTTCAGATATTGAGAACAACCTTTGATATGGAGAGATACGGATATGATGGACACAGATTTGATGAATAAGGAACTGGCTGGGTAGCCACATCTGAAGAGTTACAGTCAACAGCTCAATATCCAAATGGAAACCAGTAATGAGTGGTTTCCCCTAAGGGTCCAAATGGGGACCAGAACAGTTTAATATTCTCATCAATGACATAGGCAGTGGGATCGAGTGCACCCTCAAGAAGACTGCAGATGACAAAGCGAAGGGATGCCAACCAGAGGGACCTTGACAGGAGTGAAAAGAGGGCCCCAGGTGAACCTCATAAAGCTCAAAAAGGCCAAGTGCAAGGTCCTGCACCTGTGTGAGGGCAACCCCCAGTATCAGTACAGACTCGGCAACCAGTGGATTGAGAGCAGCCCTGTGGAGAAGGACTTGAGGGTACTGGTGGATGTAAAATTGGACATGAGCCAGCAATGTCCACTTGCAGCCCAGAAAGCCAACTGTATCCTGGGCTGCTTCAAAAGAAGTGTGACCAGCAGGTCAAAGAAGGTGAATCTGCCCTCTACTCTGCTCTCATGAGACCCCCCCTGCAGTACTGCATCCAGCTCTGGGGTTCCCATTACAGGAAAGACATGGAGCTGCTGGAGCAAGTCCAGAGGAGTGCCACAAAGATGATCAGAGGGCTTGAGCACCTCTCCTGTGAGGACAGGCTGAGGGAGCTGGGCTTGTTCAGCCTGGAGAAGAGAAGGCTCTGGGGCAACCTAATTGTGGCCTTCCAGTACCTAAAGGGGGCCTGGTATACAGGAAAGCTGGAGAGGGGCTCTTTACCAGGGAGTGTAGTGACAGGACAAGGGGGGATGTCTTTAAACTAAAAGAGGGGAGATTTAGATTGGACATTAGGAAGAAATTCTTTCCTGTGAGGGTGGTGAGGCAGTGGAACAGGTTGCCCAGAGAAGCTGTGGAGGCCCCATCCCTGGAAAAGTTCAAGGCCAATCTGGATGGGGCTTTGGGCAACCTGGTCTAGTTTAGGGTATCCCTGTCCATGGCAGGGGGTTGGGACTAGGTGATCTTTAAAGGTCCCTTTCAGCCCAAACTGTTCTGTTATTCTGTGATTCTATGATATTAAATGTGAGTGTAATTGTGGAATCAGTTGTTGGGGTAGGAGAAAACAGCAATTAGTGCAGAGTACTTCATTAGAGATAGCATTTCAAAATCAATTAATTTAATAATGTTAGTTGAAAATTAAAAATGTGTCGTAACTGAAGATAACAACAAAGTCAATTTTTTAAAGTAATACCTATGTTATCAGTTTGATTTGATTCTGACCAGGGAATAAGTACTCACTTGCAGAATAAGAGTCTGGAACTGAGCAACCTGTCCCATGCTCATTTCTGATGCTTGCTGAAGTTGCCACAGCACAGATCCATCCTCCCTTACAGCTTACTGCTCTTTCACTATGTGTACTTGCAGACAGCTTGCTCATACCAGGCTGTATTATCAGCTATAGATGAGGGGCAGCAGAAGCAGCTGGGATAGAGACTTAGTATTTCATAATCTTTATAATTCTCCTGACAATCTGGGGAAATTTTAAGGCTTGTTGTTTGGCCATTCATCTACATAAAATGTTGGAAGAGCTAAAGAGGTTGAAAAGCAGAGCCATGGCTCCAGGTTAAGTATAAAATATTGTTGCATATCAATTCCTACTTGACCTGGACTCCTTCTTCAGCACCCCTCTCTCAACAGAGAGATTACTGTGGTCTAACTATCTAATGAGTTCATGAATTCAGACAATCCCTGTCGCACTAGGCTCTCATTCGTGTCCTTACAGGGCTGTGTTTCCTGTAGCCTTCAGGTAGCCCAGTGGATAACAGCGACCACAGGAGCACTAGTGGAAACCCTGCAGATTTCCCATGCGCTTCATGCAGCCTCCTCAGCAACATGTCAGCAAAGTCACCACTGAAATGTATAGACCCACTGTGCAGGTACAGCCTGCAAACATCTCTCCAAATGATGTTACAGGTTGCTGCCTTCTGTCAGCCTAGAGCGATGCATTATTATGAGGACTCTTTCCGACTGCCATCCTTCCCTCTCAGAGAGTTTCCCGCAGTACTATACAGGTCCTGCACACATTATGCAAACTAGGATGGTACGATCACCAAATTAGAAGAGGTCTCAAGAAGGAGGTTCAGCTAGTGCAAGTGTCCAGCAGAAAATATTTCCATTTTCCAGCAAGTTTCAAAGATTCAGGTTGGTTTGGGGTTTTTTTCCTCTTTTTCTCTTCTCTTTGAATATTTTCAAACTGTGGACTTACATTGAAACTTCTACTGTTGGAGCTCTTCCTTCCTCTCTTTGTCTATCTCTCTCGAGTAGCAAACAGAGATACCTAAGCTGACAGGTGGGTGACACATGCAATCTTGCAGTAAGTGGCTAGCTCATTTCTCTTAACAATAGTGGACTAACTCGCAGGTTGACTAAAGACATAGCAGTGAAAGTCCCCTCTAGATGCATACCTAACAGATAACACATAATTGTCTATCAAAAAGAAAGAGCACAAAAGCTAAGCGGCTCTGGAAAGGCTAACTAACAGAAAAAGACCTAGCTGACCCTGCACAGAAGTGTTCTGCTAGTAAGGGGTGATTGATCGTCTCACTCTATTTTTGGCTTCAACGCCCACCAGCTGTGAAGTCTACTCCAAATTCATGAGTGTTTTTTTTCATATAAAAACAAACACTGATTACAGCTCTCTGCTTTTTACCTACATGTGGTGGTTCAGGCTACACATACCACTCATCTTATTTCCATATATGACAACTCCACTGTGCAAAGTTCTCTCTCTGCTTTTTCAAACAAACTGCAGTTACTGCCCTAATAATTCTCCAGGTTGACACTCAGTTTAAAATAAGCACTAGAAGTGGCTATATTTAGAGAACGATCTGGTATTGGTATAAATCCTCTCATGTTTCCACTTAAACACACAAGAATATTCTTGGTCAGGAAAGAAATCCCTCTGCAAAAAGCCTGGCAAGAATTAAAATGCAAAGCAATGACTGTATAGGCACTAGTAAAGATTCATGTCTTTGAACTCCTGCTTCTTACGAAACTTATACAAAGCAACAGCTTAGATTAGCATTGCCTAGCTGTGTGTATGTATATTTAAAATGTTACAGGTCATCCTGCTTGAAATGCTAAAGCAACATCTTAAAGCCTTCATGCAGCTATACCTAAGTTTTCAAGGATATAAATGGAGATGTTAACTGGTTTGCTGACAGTAACGAAGCTATGAAGCTGAATATGCATCTGCAGATCCAGATGATAAGCAAATCAATGTACTGACACAGACTTGTAAACAAACTTTGTTCCTCACAGTGACAGATTTTAGCATTGTTTTTGCCCTGGGCTTTATCATGTCTCCAAGGCATGTCTCTACAGGGAAAATATCAAGAAAATCCATTTTTTAAAAATGTATTTATTTCCAGGATGCTTGTATTTGCAGTTTTCATCTGTGTATGCATACGTACTCTAGCACTCGAGGCAGGTTTTACCTCCCTTTACAAGGACTTAGGAATTTAAATAACCACAAATTAGTTTACACTTAGAAAAACCATAACCATTGATCTTCTGATTACTGTGAGGGCTCCAAATTCGTTCACAGCTATGGGAGCATACTGCTGCTCAAGGTATGTCTCAGAGCCTGAGAAGTACTAAAAGCTCCTCATTTTCTTGCTGCCTGTATTGAGTAAATTTTCTACTGGATTCTTAAGGATGGCACCAAACTATAGAGCTCTACAATGGAAAATGACTCAGTGTAGAGGAGCGGCAAGATATAAAAACAGTATCATTACCTGAGCTCTGCTACAGATTCCCACTGATGTTCTGCCATATCATACACAATAAAATTGCCGATCACCTGACACTTGGGTACTGAGATATTATTTTCCTGGGATGAGACGAGTAGGTCTCAATCTTTTGGACTGGAAGATTGTGAAGCATGGCTTGACATATGGAATGTGTCTCTGGGCTTCTGGCTCAAACCCCTACTTAGAGCTTTTAAATTTTTCTGATTGCTTGCCGCAAGTGTGTACATGTTTAAGGCAGGGGATACACTTCTCTGTACTCTAGGCACCTGGCATATGGGGGAAGGAGGGAAGAAGGGATTTACTAAGAGAAGACAACAGTAATAAATACTGATAATGAACTGCAAGTCAGCTTGGGGATACACGGCTTGGGAGAATTAAGGCTTCTACTTTTCATACAGATGCAAGGCAGACAGCACAGACATCTACATCCGCTTCCGCACTTGCCTGAACCTATTCTGATGAGCTGACAGCAACCCAGAGTCCATATCCATTCATTTGCCTGCCTCCCTGCTGACTCCACTGCACAAGGGTGCCAATTACTGTCAGCTCTGTTGTATGGCCTTAAATGAACTCAACTCACTTTGGCTCAACAGCTGTGAGACTACTTTCAGTCAAGGAGGTTCGTTTGCAGAATGATCCTGCCAACGGTGATCAGACGGAGCGTAACTATTTTGCTAAAGCGAAGGCACTATGCTTATGCATTATGCATGTGCCTTAGCTTATCTGTTTCCCATGAAATCTTGCAGCCCTGAGCACTGGAAAACCTTAGGTACATGATAATCAAGCCCCAAACATTCCAGTAAAGAGCAAGTTCTCCATATCCTGCTAACAACAACTAGGAGATCCTTTATCGAACAGGGGACCTACAACAAAATCTCATTTCGTCTCTTGAAAGAGGTTGCAGACATTTCATATACATGTAAATGGGCTCAGGCATGTTGACATACATGTGACTATTCTGTTCAATTCTCACCTTAAAAAGTACCAGAAATTCTCATGTTCTTCATTGTGGGTGGAGATCTCTCTGGAAGACCACTGCGGTAGGGCTTTTCATAGCTTTCAGTCAAAAAAGTGAAGATACTACAGAATCAAGTAACACTGAGGTTGGAAGGGACCTGTAGAGGCAGCTCCCAGCGTACATTCTTGCATGTGGTGGTTCCATGCCATGTGATGGACTTTGCACTTCTCCTTGCTGAACGTCAGGACATTCCCATCAGACCTCTTCTCCAGCCCGCAGAGGTCCGTCCCTCTGGAGGCCAGCATGACCGTCTGGTGCATCAGTCACTCCCAGTTTTCTAGCATCACCATCAAACTTGCTGAGGATATACTCTACCCCATCATCCAGATCATAAATGAGGATGTTTTACAGGATCAGACTTAGTTTTGACCCCTAGGGTACACTGCTAGTGAATGGCCTCCAACTAGACTTTTTTCCAGTGACCACCACCTTCTAGGCTGGCCCCAACCATTCAGCCAGTTTTCAGTCCTCACCTCATCTCTGCTCAGTCAGCCCATGCTTCATCAGCTTCTCTATGAGGGTATTACAGATACAGAAAGTTAAACAAAAACAACCAAAAAACCCTCACAAACAGAACTTCCAGGTATGCAAAGCACAAGTAGGTGCTAAAAGTATTGAAAACATTTCACATTAAGATTGGAAGCCCCCTTTCCTTGTTCTTCAGCTTCCGATTGCTTATAATGCTGCAGTCTCAGCAGCTAAGTTTCCAGTTAGTTCTCCAGCGAGAGAAGCCTAGAATTTATGATCTCAGCTACCGATGCCTTTAATACACCAAAGAGACAAAAGAGACAAATTTATTTTTGCCCCTTTGAAACCAGTTTTTCAGTACACCTGCACCACACATGCAGTGAGACAGTGGCCGTGACACAGGGCAGCTCTCTCTGTATCACCCGCACCTTGGCTGTAACTCATGATCCCCATAAGCAACATGAGCTGTCTTCCCAAATCAACTACACTTCAGAGAAGAGAGTCTTGCAAATAATAATAGAAAAACAATAATAATAATCACTGTTGGCTGAGAAAATTTTTTAAATACAGAACACATTCATTAAGCTCATTAGTTCCAGTCTCCTTTATGAGAAGCGATGTGCCCCTTTCTTCCAAGGAAAATGAAGCCGGCTTTCCTACTTGTTTCTATTGTATTTTCCTCCATTCAGATTTTCTACATGATGTCCTTAATACCCAGCACTGGATTTACATACTTTCTCCTCAATGTGTGTATGAACTTCAGCAAACTGAGAGATTTCTGAACACAGAAAGCTTATCAGAGGCAGCTCAAAAATCCAGATGTTACCGAAAAATTTCTCTCTGAGAGATGCTATTACACCCAGTCATTGCAATAACGTCGTGCCACCTAAGGCTTGCCAACAACCAAAACAGGAAATAAAGTCAGGGAGAGGTCACAGTGTTATTTATAACTCACCAAGAAAGTCAGCATTATCAGCACTTTGCAAAAACTACAAGGAAGACAAATTAAGGCAGAATTCATGCATTTTAACTCTGAAAGGTGCAAGTATGTTCTCCCTCCTGAAGGCAGAACTACTGACTCCTGGGGGATTTAGTGGTATGGCCCAGCAGCCACATGGACACAGAAAAGTATCTATTGCCCATTGAGCCTTCCCACACTACCTTTCAGACGCATCCTCCCCCTACACTCAGGCAATGCAGAATCTGTGTTCCCACCTGTGATAGCCCCTGCAGTTACGGCTCACTCTTACCCTGCTGTTCCCAACCTACGCCCAGAAGAACTGATGACTCTTCTGCAACATAACAGAGAATAACTGGACCGCTTTAATTTACCACAGCGCAAAAAAGCCATGGAATGTGCTCCCGAAGGACCTTCCAGCGTTCACAAGTCTTGTAGTACCCATGCAGACCGACTCAGAAATGACTTTGTGTTATGGCTACTTATATGAATATGGGGCTAGTCCAGATTCTCACTGCCAGGGACCGATCTCATCATGTAACTCTGGAGTGAGAAGACAGCCGTAAAATCCCAGTGATTAAAATTATGTTTGCATCCTTTCCGTATTTCACAGTTCCCTATTCCAGATGGAGTACTCCTCCTACCTGTCGGCGCTAGCATTCTTCCATGGGCTTCTCCAGCCATGTTCATGTAGTTACTGAAAGGCAAAACCCCCGTCCCAGCCTGGAAGAAACGTAGTTCATCGAATATAAAACTGTCCAATGAAAGTAGACATGTTTCGATTGCAGGATCTACAAATTACATGTATTTAAAACAACATTCCAAGTATAGCAACATAATTACTGAGACTACTAGAGATGTCTAATATACTGGTCTTGAGCTGCATTTGCCAAAAACAATCAAAGCATTGTATGAAGTTACACAAATAACTATTTTGGCCTTTTATCTGGTATTCTGCTGCATTACTGCTATGAAGTAATACCAAGAGAGTAAAAAATGAAAAAGGGAAATGTCTTTTTTTTTAAGCAATTTTTTTTGTCAGCTGTAACAGTATCAGGTTTGACCCCATTTGCTAAGTTTAATCAGTCAACTAATTGTAGCATTGCCTGTTCTGCTCTTGAGCAAGGTGGCTGGGGATGAGAAATCTCAGAAGACAAAATAATAGGAGAACTGGAAAAAAAAAAAAGGAACACAAGACAACAAATTGTAACTGGGGTCAACTTACTACTTCAAAGATTTCCACTTGATAGCACTTGATAAGACTCCTATTAGTGCATTTTCAGGCTGATTCTGTTACAAATCTGAACAGTCTGTACCATATGCAAGGTGAACAAATAAGCCTTGTTTTACTAGTAGAAATGGTTCTGAAATGTCTGTGGTCACACTTCAGCACAAGTGCAAACTTATTTTTCCTCACTACAGATCTTGATCCATATTCGCTCCAAATTTTATGTTGAAAATTGATAGTGCCGAAAATAATCTTCCCTTCCCTCAAAAAAAAATGAACTGGCAAATGACTGGCCCTTCTCTTCATTTTCAAGATGATTACATATGTAGTGGAATCAGCTCAATGACCAAAAAGTAATCTATACTGCCTGTCAGCAGTTTTACTGACATGAAAGCTCATACCATGCGTGCACCTTGGAATTCTTAAAAAGAAATTTTAGTTTGATTAATTTAAAAGTCTTTCATTTTTTTTCAGAAAACTGAAAATATTTCTAGCTCTTTTCAGCAAGTGAATTTGCATGTTTATACTTGTATTTCAGCAAACTTCCACAATATTTGCAAGGTCAGTATCCACCCCATTTATAACAGCAGCTGAAAACGTATTATTTAACTTCCTATTAACGGAGAACATAACAGTACAAAGCTAGACCGATTTCCTAATCCTGGGCCCTATCCATCTCCACCAAAGCCAGACGCAGCAGCTGTGATTTCAAGTGGGAAGCCGCACCTCACCCTCCGGTGTTCAACTGCGACAAGCTCAGATGCCTGCAGCCTTTCAGGCAAACTCCAGGCATAGCCACCTTGCCCACACGTGCCAGCTGACCGTAGCCGAAGGCTCACACTGAGTGGCTGCTACACAGAGGCACCGCCGTTTTTCATGTACACATACAGCATTTGGAAATGTGAAGTGCAATCGGATTTTTAGGAAATATGGTTTACAGTGCTGTATTGGTGGTAGAGAATCATGCAAGTTGCTCCACCCTACTAATGAGTAACAAACTTTGTTACCTGGAGGGAATCAGTTTTTCTTCAGGGTTACATGAAAGTTATTTGTTTGACTGTGGGTGATTTGGCATCCGTCACCACTCCCAAACACTCTTTTGCCCTCCTACAGGTTTGTTGGTTTTGGTTTTGGTTTTTTTTTTTAATTCTAATGGGAAATGATCTATTTTCAGTTGTTTCCATGCCAAAGACCAGCTTATTGTCAGGAGCTGCAGGTGTACTCAGTAAACATGAATTTTGTAACAGCTGTCCTCCCTCTCTTGTGGCCAGCCTCCATGGCTCAACGTAAAACACACTAAAATAGCTTGCTGACTCTCTAAGCACAGAATCACCAACAGCTGTATGTGAAAATACACTTCTGAGAACGTTACTATCCTGTGGAGGAAGAGGAATGCTTTGAAACTCATCTCTCACGCAGTGACTCACTGATAACAATTTAGAATTCATTTGTTCTCCTGCTGCAAATGGAAAGCCAAGAACTTATCAGAAGTGTCACGCACAGGCAGCTGCTGGTGAAGCCTCCATGAACGTAAAGTGCTCTTGGCCATCTTTTCTTGCACAAGATCTCCTTCTGAAGAGGACCAGAAAGTATGCTAACAGCCGTAATTTGAGCATAGTTCAAAAAAACCCCAAAACGCTATTGCCCAGAAGCCTAGGACAGAAGTTAAACCTGGGCAAGCAAAACCTCAGATTTCTGGTATGAGCAAGACAAGGGAGAGGCTGGAGCGAGGCTCAATGCTACTCACACACAGCCACAGCTAGTGGCTGAGCAAAGTGGAGTGTGCAGGAGAAATGGCACCAGAGGTCAAGGAGAAATAAGAACACCACCAGAGTCTGAGTGTACCAGAAGTGTGTGAGAGCCGGACTTCGCCCCCACCCCTTGGGAGTGACTAGGAAGGACAGGAAGACAAACACTTTAATTGGTCAAGGCAAAACAGGCGGTGTGCCAGTTCTAATGGCTTCTCCACTCTATCAAATGCCATTCAGTGCAGAGACGCCCAGGCTACAGGTTTGGGAGACCCAAACTACTAAGGTCTCATGGCAGGGTGGATTTACCAAGGTTTCCAACCTTGCCAGCGAGCGAGCGTGTATTATGCTGGCCTGGTTCTGCTGCCACTAGGTACAAGCTGGGGCAAGTCTCCCTTAATTACCCTCTACTTTCCTCCCAATTACACAGTTATCACGAACAGGTGAGACCACCTGTCTCATCTGAGGGCTGTACAAAGCAGCAATGTTACATTTTTTTTTCATTTTCAAGTTGCTTGCTTTCTTACATACAGGGAGGTGCCACAGACAGACAGAAAGAACACTGGAACCACAGACGTGCTGGTCTACCTGCCAGTAGGTTTGTAACCGAGCAAGACGCAGCACACACGGGATGTGAACTGCGTTTGCCACGTAACAAAATCTCGGATCACCAGTGATTACCTGTTTCATTACTGTGCATATTACAACCAAATGATGTGGCATGCAAGACGAGAAAGTTTAGGTCAGAAGAGGTCAGTTTTAAGGCACATGGCACAGCTGTAAATACAAGCTATTTAAGTGGTATGCAAGCCATGTTTAGATTTGAGATTCCTCATACTGCTGCTCTCATGCCTGACTTATCTGATGCCCTGGGATGGCTGTCCTGTCTCTTGAAAATATTTGCCAGCTTAAAACCATTTAAAAGTGTAAGTGTATGATAAGCATGTCCCAAAAGAAAAACTTCAGTTTCCTGACACTGTTGTTGGTGCTGTTGCTTCCTTACCTGCTTACCATAAACTGTTACCTGATGGATGCCCATTTTCAGTGTATCATAGAAACTGAGTCTTGGACTAGTGCAGCAAAAAGTGGGAATGTTTTAAGGAGAAGAAAGTCAGGCTATTTTCAAATATATCATAATTTATAACATCACTCTTCTGAACAAAATCTGTTTCTTTCTAAGGATGAGTATCCTTCGGAATACTGCAGAAAGAGAAAACATTAAAAAAACTCCGAAATGCATGCTATTAAAATATATCCTTGCAGACATGAGATTTGATGTAATATACACTTCCAGAATTTTAGCAGGAAAGCAACACACACAAAATAGCCTTTAAAGCTGCCAATGATCATAGGAAAGCCAGATGCCCACGGCTGTATGAACTACCAGTTATAGCTTTAGCGGTTCAGTGCCACATGCATCATTATAGGAGATTGACATGGGAAGTTGCTTCACAACACTGCACAGAAGAGCGAAGGCGGTAACGGTACAAGACCCATTGCCACTACTACTAAAACAGGTCTAAGTCCAGTGCAATTGGCAGTGCAGGGGCACATTTAATAACGATCACTTGCTTTTTGGAAGATGCTGCTGATATAAACAGCCTCTCTTCCCTAGAGTTTTCAGTGGTAATAGACAAATTCCTTATCTAAAGCTTAAATCCAGGCAAACAGATGCAGCACAGCAAACTCTATTAGTGCAAATTTTAGCTGACAACCCAAATGCACATTATTTCTTGCTCTATTAGAAGGGTCTCTTGTTAAAATGAAGGGAGGCTGAGAACAAAACATACCCACAGACACAGGCACACAAAATACTGTACAACTATTCTTGGCAAAAATGTAAACATTGGCCAGAGTCACAGCAAATATGTGCCATAGTCATCATGTCTAATGAAACTTAGCTATAATAATGCTATGAGCAGAGTGTTCTCAAAGTCAGGTTATGGCTGGCTCTGTGCTGGGCAGGGCTGGGAGAAACGCAGAAAAGGCCCAAATCCAACCCTGCAGAATGGCTGCAACTCATGTAAGGCTGCGGCCTGCTCCCGTTGCACGTGGGTCTACATGGCTTTTCTTAATTACTGTACTCAGGATTACTGCCTATTACATATGGCATCTTCCTTCGGTTTAAAGTATGAAGAAAGAAAGTAATCTGCTTGGTGAAGAAGGTCATTACACTTAGAAAGCATGTGTGTCCTCTGAAATAAATGCCTAAATAAAATCTGAGGATTATTTGATGAAATCCTATCATACAAAGTTGGACAGTATGTATTGTAATTAGCTGGGTCTTTCCCTTGCAACACATGTACTGCTGACACGGAAGTACATTCCTGTGGAATCCAGCAACTACGCACCTGCAAAGCTTTATGCCCCAACCTAACTGGACACAAACTCCAGGTAAATATACCTGTGGGTGTCAGTGGTAAGCAACATGGTATTCCAGCTCCTCAACTGTCTCTAAATGGCACAGTAGTGATGAATATAGATCTGCTTTCTAAACTTCTCATCCATTAGGTAAGTCCAAGGAGTCTGATCTTTGTCTTATATTCCATACCTGGATTTTTAAAAATAAATTAAGAGGCATGAAGAATGCAAGAATATTTATGGGAGCATGCTTACATCTCTAAAGTTAAAATAGACCATTGACACCTTGGCTTGTGTGTACTAGCAAATCAACGCTTACAGATTTTATCACTGGTCCATTGGTCAGATAGAAATTCATCTGCTGCTCATCAGATTTCAGAGCCAGGATTACATGATGATGTCCTTTTCCTGTGCAACAAGATCACTGTGTTTCTTGTGTAGCTGGTATCTTACAAACACTCATTTCATGAAGCACATCATGTTTGCATGGGATTTCTTAGCTTACACTGAAACCAGAACTGGCACATTAGGAAACATGCTGCCTCAAGCATGATGCTGTATGTATCCAGCCTGGTTCATGACCTCAGCTGGGCGTGCTTCTCTGCCATAGGTAAACTCACAAGAAATTTGTATCCTCAGCTGTTTCTATATTTTACATTTCCCTTTGCACAGTAACTGTCTGCTAAAAATCATTATAATTCTAAAATGCAAACATTGAGTTAGTAGATGACTGACTCAAAAAGCTAATGGCTAAAGACAGCACCTTGATGTTTATACTTGAAGGTCTTACTCCTTAATTCAGAGCCATGTGAGAGAGCTGGAGGCTTACAGAGTGAAGCAGAAGTTTATGGGAGCGTAGGTCCACTGGACAGGTATTATGGTAAAATGCCAGATTTCTTTCTTGTGTAGCTGGTATCCTACAAACACCCACTTCATTAGGGCCTGATTTGCCAGTCTTGAGTGAAGCAGTGAAGAGTGAAACAGCTATTTGTTTTAGCACAGACTAGTTTGTTTTGATTTTCCTTTTGCACTTGACTAAAATGGGCCCTAAAATGCCAGTCAATTAAGGATATAAAAACTTCAGCTAAAAACCAAATAGTCAAAGTATTTTTAATTATAAAAATTATAAAGTTAAAGACAAAAAATCTCTTACCCTGGAACTGCCAGAATACTCAAGAGCAGCCAGAGACATTTTAAAAATCAGCTGAACCTTAGAAACCTACTGGTTTAAGTGGGAATGCATAGCTGTAAACAAAAGTAAAATTTAGCCTCACACTTCCTTTCTGTGCCTGGCCCTTCATAAGATACTGGCTTCCTTGGCAACCAGGCAGAAAACTTTCCAGTATGGAGTGGAAATTTCTGGGCAAGATTTCAGTTATATTTACATCATCTTGACAGTTTGTCACACGACCACACTATTGAGAGATTTTTAAAATAAAAGAACTTGCACTGCTAATCAGATAATCCCTGTAAGAGATTTGCTGTATATAACTCTATATTACAAATAATGTTTTAAAATAACAAAACAATTTTGAAGTAAGGCAAGAAGTGGAACAATTCAATGCTAAGATGCCACTCCTACGCTTAACTTCCTCTATTGTCCCAGTAAACTACCACATGGACATACACTGACCTGCAAATACCAGAGCCTTGTGCTGCCCAAAGAAACATGGGTTTACCAGTTAAAAGAGTATCTAAGGAAGGTTGGTTTTGCACACCTGCTACATAGGTTTGGATGAACAACTTTCAACTAGATTTAGTTATGACTCTATGAATGTGCTTCTGAAGAGGCTAATACATCGTGCGCCAAATGTTTGCATGGAATTACTTGCTGTGATTGAATTACAGACTGCAGAAAAAAGGTTTATAATGGAAATGCTGACAGAACTATGCCTCTTAAGAGAGCTGGTATACCACATATCCTCCCAGAGTGGAAGAGTTCAGTTACATATCTCTGAAAAATGAGATCTACAGTGACAGAAGCTGTGTAGCCACCAGTATGCTTATGGTGACATAGAAAAGTCGAATTACAACCAAAATAGCATTCTGTGGGCCAAAAAGGTAGGCTGCTGCTGATCCAAATCTCTGAGGAAATTCCCCTGTTTCTTGAAGCACCTTAGCATGGATATGCACAACGTGATGCACACCCACTGTTGCAGGTATTACTCCCAGCACCTCACAGGCCCTTGGAGCTGAAACCAATACCACTACCACGTGGCTCCTCGTTAATCACAAGGAGGAAGTGCTGCTTGCAGGGCAGGAGGCTTAAGGGGGCATGATGTTAAGAGGCATAGCTGGGAAAGCAGAGATGGTTACTAAATTTCCACTAGTTCTTCAAAAACACAGTAAAATCTATGTATATTTAAATAACAGAGAAGAAGAGAAGAAGCAATTGTTTTAACCATGACATCTTCACAGCCTTTTCTAAATTGGCACTCTTTGTACATTCTCAAACCCTAGTCATTAATGCAAAAATTAACAATTAAGGTGACTTAGTCTGCATACGTGAGAACTGGGTACGAATCAGAAAAAAAAACAACAAAAACAAACCCCCCCGCACAAAAATCCAAAACAAAACATACCCAACCCAACAAAAAACCAGCCTCATTATCAACTGCACAACAAGCAGAATGACAAAACTGGACCAGCCAGTTCTGAACTGAGCACTGATGAGGGGTCATGAGGGGTGCCTGTCTCTCTGTACGCACCTCTTCATTATTCTTGGCACCTATTTTGGAGCTTAAAAACTTTACTGCGTGAGCACAACTTTTGCTTTATGAATGACATTGTTGCCAAAACATAACCAAAACTAAATTATTTTATTACCCAGTTACGACCATGTTGTATTTAGTTTCGTTTAGTCTTTCTAAAAGACTGAACTTCCTTCCACGGCAGTGCCTCTTAGCAAAGTCTAATACAACTTACGGAAAGACTAATGCTCATCTTCTTCCTATCGAACCGCAGGTACCATAAAATGGAGAAAAGTCTTAACGTGTTCTAAAGAAACTCTTCACAAAGATTGTCCCCTGCCATGAAAACGGATCCACTTCTAGAGTACAACCCAAAATATGTTTAGAAAAAAACCCAGTAATGCAGCTTAATAGGAATTTGACAGACGTGTTTTCTCTAGGAAGAGGATAAATTACCCAAAGTGGATTTAATAAAAGCCACCTTTCCCCAACGTGAAGTGAAAGCAACGGGAAGGAGGTTCCTGAGGCGTCCTGCAGCACCCTGCGGGGAGACCTGCGCCGGGCAGGGGGGCGGGCGGGCGCCTCCCCGCAGCGCCTGCAGCTCTGACACCCGGAGCCCGAACTGCTCACGGCAGGGATCCGCCGGCGGCTGCTCCCCGGGAAAGCCGGGCAGCGCGGCACCGCCGGGCGGGAGCGGCACCCCGGGAGCAGCGGCG
>VWZZ01008521.1:16169-37883 GCA_013399095.1 Psophia crepitans | reverse complement strand
TCGGTCCCGGCCGCTTGCCCAAGGCCGGGGCGGTTGGGGCGGGAGTGTCATCGAGGATGGGGACGGTGACGCCTCTCCGGGCAACCTGCCTAAGTGCATCACCCCCTCACGGTAAAAATGTGCTTCTTATGTTTAAGTGGATTTTCCTGTGCTTCAGCTTGTGCCTCCCATCACTGGGAACCACTAGAACAGCCTGGTTCCATCTACTACCCTCCCACATCAGATATTCGTACTCGTTAGTGAGATGCCCACTCACAGCCATCTGCAGAGGACAAAGCAGCTCCCACCCCACTGGGGCTCCTGTGCCACTACAGCCTGCCCTGCTGTCCTTCTCTGCCACAAAACCCACCGTACCAGTGGGCCATGGCAACGTAGCCTCACTCTTTCAGGTGAGAAGGGGAGGGGTCCTCCAAAAGCTGTAGTTCATGGGGTAACAGGATAACTCAGGAGGAGACCACAGGAGGTCTCCACTCCAAGCTTGGCCCAAAGCACAGCCAGCTCTGAGCTCAGACCACGCTGCTCGGGCTTTCTCCAGCTGGGGCTTGATAACCTCCAAGGCTGGAGTTGGCACAACCTGTCTGCGCCCCGGCTCCCCTGCTGGGCTCTCCTTCTGGGTAAAACACTTCTCCCTTACAGTTAGTTTGAATTTCCCCCGTTTCAGCTTGTGCCAGCTGTCTCTCGCCCTGCCACCATGCAGTGCTGCGAAGAGCCTGGCTGCGTCTCCTCCCATCCATACCGGGGCTGATGCTGGGTGTCCCCAAAGTCACCCCTCTTCCTGGCTGAACCAGCCCCACAGCCTCTCCTCACAGGACAAGGGCTGTAGCCCCACCATCTCCATGGCCTCCCCTCACCTTCCACCAGTTTGTCACTGTCATTCCTGTACTGGGGCCCCAAACTGGAGGCAGTACCCAGGCAGGGGCTAACAGATACCAAGCAGGGGACAGTCTGGGCCCTCCCATGGCTCTTGGGGCCATGTCCTGCTCACACTGCCCCAGGCACTGCTGGCTCTCCTTGCTGCCCAGGCACATGGTTGGCCCTGGTTCAGCCCGCTGCCCACCAGTGCCCAGGGCCATGGCCCAGGGCTGCTCCCCAGCACCACCAGCCTCAGGCTACCCCTCAGCAAGGCCCTGCCTTCCAGCTGCTGGGCTCAACATTTGCCCATGTTGCATTTCCTGGGTTCCTTGTTGCCCCCTCTTCAGGGACAACATCCTCAATATCTCCATCCTCAATGGCACTCCTGCCACCTGCATATCGACTGGTCCCTACATCCAGTGCTATCTGGAAACCTGACACATCTGCTCCTGTTCCCTCCTTTGGATCAGATCTAGTGGCTTCGCTCACGTAACACAGTTTAAAGCTCCTATCCTCCTGCTTCTGGTCTAGTGTTGCGTGTCCCTGCCCATGGCAGGGGGCTTGGAATTAGATGGTCCTTGTGGTCCCTTCCAACCCAAACCATTCTATGATTTAGTGGTTTTGCATTGATGTTGTCTTGCTTGCTTCCGCAGTTGTTGTGCAACACAGTTTCCCCTTGAAATGTCTGGCAAAACTGAGCTGTCCAAAAGATTCCTCTGTCTATCCCAAGGTAAATTTGCTTTAGCCATGCTTTTGAGTCATCACCTAAACTAATCAGATACAGTGAGAAATTTGAACAACTGAATTCCAGAAAATGTGCTTCAAAATCACAGAAGTAACCAAGAGGATGTAGGATGTCAGAATCTTTTTCGGTGGACTGCTCTGATACCAGTTCTAATGATCCATGGGCTTCAGGGAAACAGGAGTGAGCATCAAACCACAGAGACCTGTATTTCAACAAAAACTGCTTTAACTCATGCCAACTAAACTAGTTATATCATGTAGTCACATTTCTTAATTTTATCGGAGTCTGTATTAAAATTTGCTTCTCACAGAAACAAGTATTCTAAGTGCAAGCACTGGCTTCGATACTAGATCATTTGGTAAGGCCATGTGAGGGAAGTACCAGGAATAGTGCAGAACAGCTATATAATGTTTTTCTTCAGCCATTGTGAAGAAATGTGTTGTTTGCATGACAGCCTACACAGGCTGTTTCAGTTATCTGACCTTTAGTTTTCATAATGTTGGCAAATTTTAGCATGCATCAAAAGTCTCCATAGGTTTCTAGCAAAGTCACTTGAAGTCAGTAAAGGATCTCTTACACTCACTGACTCTATATTCCTGAGTTATGTAAGTTCATAACATACTTAACATATTACTGTTCTTGAATCTAGAACTTTTCCCCTTAAATTGATGTCAGCACTGCATCTAGCCCACTGTGCTAACAGCCCTGGTGATATCTTAGATGATCACTCGAGCCCTCACCCCGTTGACATTTTGTCCATGAAGATTTTTGGCTGACAGACTGTATTGTGTTTTGGCGAGATGTGTGTGTGTGTGGGTGTGTATAATATCAGATTAGCCATGTACATAATCTACCTCTTTAATAATTACTTCCAAATGTGTTCAGTTTGAAAAGCATTCATTTTGTACCTAGAAGAACAGACTCCATATTCTCATGGGAAGGACATGCTTTGGGGAACAATGGCGAATGCTTTATGGAAAGTCTTGTAACTGGCTTAAGGTGGTTTTTGGCTGGGTTTTTTTGGTGTACCTTGTGCATAAGCAACAGGGCCTTAATTTCAGCCACTCCATTACAGGAGAACTAGAGTAGCACCTACCTTAGAGATACCCACTGACAATTCCATTTTATTTTGCTGGGTATTACTGCAATTCCTTCAGTTTCCCCCAAAACATAATAATATTGCATGGGTTTGCACAGTGACATTCTCAGGTTTCTTGCTTGGATAGCTAGATTACACAACAGTTCCTGCATAGTTCACCTTCCAAAACTTCCTTTTTCCCTTTTCTATCCCATAGGGGTGAGTACACTGGCAGTGCCCTGAACTCTGCTCTTTGCTGTATTCACAATACTTCTGTAATACAGATTTTACAGCCGCTTGTTTAGCTTTTGCCTTAGAGCCAAAAATCAATCTAAGCTCTCTAAACCTTCAATCATACACCTCTACCAGCATCCCAGATCAAAACAGCATGTGTACAGACTTTAGCACCCACAATAAAATCAGAAGTTACTATATTTTCCAGAAAATCACTTCCCACCTGCAGCCTGTTGAACTGGTGTGGCCAGAAGCAGTTTCTGAACGTCAACAAACATATTCCCTCCTGTTCCTAAGGATGCCTGCCAGGCCTCTCTGGACATATCAGACAACAAAAATAGATGGCAAAAATATCTGGCACAGACTTCTTCCACAATGTTTCTTCTTAGGTAGTGGAAAAACTTCCCCCTTTTAGAAATTTGCTCAGTTCATATGGGTTTTTAATAATAGTAGTGGTCTTGAGTAGCAGAGGTACCCTCATTTTTAGGCTGGGTTTTTTTTTTTCATCTTGACCTGTGCTTTCCAGAAAAAGGAGCTTGCCAACCCTTCTTCCAGTTTCTGCTCTAGGGAAAGTGGACGAGTATAAGCACCCTAGAAGAGAGGCCATGCCTGTACAAGAGTAGAAGCAACCCAGAAGAGAGAGCTCTCCCACCTCTGCTCTGAACTCTGTCAAAAGCTGCATTATGTCCCTGAAGAAGTTCTCAAAGTCTTTCTCTACTGCCAGGGTGCCCCATTCTATCTCCTCCTTCAGGGAATGTGCTGTACTGATGAGATCCAGAACTTAGCTTATTTTTAGCTCAATTTATGCCCTGCTTTTACTACAAGCTTTATGTTTTCAGCTTTGTTTTTATACATCACAAACTCCTTGGGTAGTTTCTTGCAGAGTGGTCTGCAGCAGACTCCAGTCATGAGCTGGTCTCTTCTCAGGGATTTCACTAATCCCTAAATGCAAAATTGGCTTTTCAGCCACAGGCTGCTCATAAACTCTATGGGTCTTTTATCTTCTTTTGCATTCTCTGTTTAAAAACACAGCATTCCCTTAATCCATTTTTTTTACAGTGTGTAGAATATCACAACTTGTTAGAGACATTAAGTGCTTCAGAAACAGCTTCTTCAGAAATAAGGTCAGCTTGCTTTATTTTTCAGGGCTCTGTTTCTCAGGCACGTACAGTTAAAAACACTTGTCTGTGTTTTCAGGGAGTACCTTTAGCTTCTACCTGGTCCCGTCTCTACTACTTAGTTTAATTTATTTCTGATACTCTAGACAAAAGATCCTGGCATGATGCAAAAACTCCTTATGGTCCCATGCCTTCAGCCTTCTGAGAATTAGATTGTTTGTCTGAAAGAGGAGTCTAGACAGAGATAGGCCTGAAACTGCTAGCTTTGCAGTAAGTTACCTCCTCAGAAGTTGAAATGGTGTCTCTGTAGCATCTTCATCCAGCTTTCCTAGCTGTTCCTTTGTCTGCCCTGCCTTCCCATCTCTGTTGCAGTGTGAGCAAATATCACACAAAGACACAAACTTGAAGTCAAGACGGTGATAGATTTTAAAAATACGAAATTAAGTAAAAGCACATCGCAACTTTTTCCAGATGGCTACCAAAACTAGTTGGGTTCTCATCAGAATCTTCTTCAGAACCAAGTCTGTTGGACTATAGTAAAGTGGTTGCTTGCTCAGAGATATGGCAAATCCAAAAATAAAGTCAGCTAAAGACTTTTTCTCTTTTTGACAGAAGCATCACGTTTCTTTAGTGTTTTTAGATTTTTGCTGCCAGGTGCATAATGATCATGTTTCACTTGAGATGACCAAAGCAGGCTCCTAGTGCTGAAGAAGAAACAAACAAAAGCCGACTCACTGCATGCTGTTATGTTTTGTTATAATGCAGTGACAGATCCAGAATAACTCTTTCAATGCTGCACAAAGAAACTTCAGACTTGAAGTAAGAGAATCAAAAGGAAATACTTTGCTTTCTCCTAAAATTCTGATTCTTTCAGTCTTCCTTTTTTCCAGTACTGTTGCTGCAAGTTTCCTTTAATGCTAATTGGTCGGTTAAGACTAAATGTAACTTCTTCTCTCAGTCATAGCCCCTCCGAGTGGTATGGAGAAGACCACTTCCCTAGCTTTGGCCATCACACACCTCTCTTCCCATCCCTCCGTTTGCTCTCCTCTCCCTCCCTATTAACCATAAGCTGCCTGCCTTCACTTTCAAAGACTTTCACAGCCTCCAACTCCCCAAATGGCTTTTCCTCAGCATTGACATCAACTTCTACCCCCTTTGATCCTCTCCATATAAGAAGCTCTCCGTAATCAGCCACACAGTTTCTTCCTTCTTCTACTTCAGCTTCCTTCTTGAAGGAAGGTTTCTTTCTATTGGTTTTGTTTGCTTGGTTTTTCTCCTGTGAGACCTGTAAAAGCTTGACAACGACGTGGAAACTGATGTGCTGTGTCCAGCGTAAGTCATGCAGGACTGTTTCATAAGATTTATTGTCTGTTCTGGCTCTTTATATCCACTGCCCCTTTTCCTAGGCAGAAAACTTTTGGGAGAGGCAAGGATTACTTTTATTTCTGTTTTTGTACTGGGCCAAGTTTAATAGAGGTACTTTGGTTCCTAATTGCTATGGAAACACAAATAATAAAAAATAACAAAGAAATAAGGATTACTTCATTTATTACATTGCAACTACTGAAATTCTGCATTATTAGACTATCCAGGCTGTAGATACAGCATACTTGCCAGATCTGACTTGTGGTGTACAACAACTTTTAAAATACTGACTTTCATTTTAATAGCATTCTGTTGCATCCTCAGTAAGAAGACTTTACCTAGGATTTATCTAGTCAAAACCGTACAGTTATGATTTAGGTTTCTCTCCCACTCCAAACTCTCATAGATAAAATCCTCAGAGACCTGAATGATCTCATTTCAGGATATCTCCTGTGAAGTATTTTTGACAGCTGGCTGACTAATATCTCTACTTAATCTTTTAGAATAAATGGATTTATTCCTGTTTCAAAGAGCAACAAGCTCTTGGCAGGTCTTTTAGTCAAACTTTCTGAAGCCAGATATGTGCACCTGACATGAACTAATTTCAATACCAAGGCAGCTGATTAACTGTCTCCAGCGGCTTTGAAAAATGCCCATTTTTGCACAATTTATGCACACATGATTGACTATAGTGCACTATATACAGTATAAACCACTTCTGAAGAGCTGACGGCCCAATAGCAGCTGGTACTGGTGACTCACCAATATAAGCGCTCACTAAGAAGCGCTGAAGCGGCTACTGACCTCGGTTGTTTTCCTTGCTGGTCTTCGGGCTGTTGCAGCTCTTAGCAGGGTTGGATGATCTGCACACGCAACAGCTCCTCAGCCACCGAAGTTTACTGCTGCATGTGTTAACTGGTTATTAAACTGGCAACTCCAGGTTGCTGTAAACTCTCAGGAGCCAGGGAAGTGAGAGGAGACGCATGTAATGGCAGAGATGTGTGTTGACAGGATGCTCTAAAGGGCAAAGGGAAAAGGTGAGCTGAAATGTAAATAGGAGTTAAAATTTGGATAAAGGAAAATGCAAGAGATGCAGAGTTTGTGGAGAAATTTGAGACAATCTTTAAATTAATGACACCAATGGTTGGGGCAGATGCTTTTGAAGTGTCATTCAAATTTACGGATTAATTTACAGGAATTGGTGGAGAATGACACAGAACTTCTGGTAGTCTAGGTAAGTCAAATTGTGATAGACAAACCAAAATTAGTCAAAATCTAGGCAAGGGTCTTGAGAGAGTTAGTACTAAAGTGACATAAAAGTTCCTGAACCTGAGGTAAAACCTCAGAGTGGCCCACTAGACTCTCTTCCAAGAAATGTGTAGAAGAGGATAGAACATTTTCCTTAATAATGAATTTGTAAAAGCAGTTTGCACCTTATTAACTCACATTTCCCAAAATCCCATCCTGTCCTCTCCTGCTGCTAAATTAATTAGGTTGTCCTCTTCATGTCAAGGAGTAACATAATTGTGCATATGTTAACCAGGCTACCTCACAAGTAAAAACAAATGTCAGAAGTGTCATTAATCATTATATACAAGCTTTTGAGGAATACAAGAACCTTCTACAAATGGCAGAGTTTAATTCCATAGGCACTTCCCCAGTTCGTTCCTCACCAGCCAGGAAACGGGTAAGCCACATTTGTGCTTTTTGCCTTTTAAGACAGGGAATGCAGCAATCCAGGATAAGGCAGAAGGCCAGTTACATCTCTTGTTAAATCCTATTATTAAGTGAGCTTGCTTTAAGGACAAAGTTGATCCACAGGCTGTGATTTGCCTTACATTAATTTGATTCTTTTCATATTTCCAGATTAACAGTAACACCAGAGAAGCAGAAGAGCAATGATTAAAGTCTGATCTTTTCCAAAATCTGTGCACTCCTAGCTACAGATACTTTCCTCTCCAGTGTTTGTTTTGAAATCCTGGAAAATACACTTCGTAAAAAGATCTCATCGCATGCCCAGGCACATCCAAACTTTCCACTTGTTCTCAGACGTTGGACACCAGTACTGTTCTGAGTTGGAAAAGGACATCAGGGCTGGACAAGGAAATGAAATCTTGTAGCACAGTTCAGCATTCATATTTCTGTCTCCTCATAGGCATGTGTTAATGTTATTATTATGCCTTATATGTTTTCATAGTACTATAATCATGCATGGTGCTTTACTAGGCAGCAATCCTGCCATGTGTTTTATTTTACATTTATATTCAATATGAAAAGTACCAGTAATTTGAGCTGAGGTCATCTAAGCAGATGCTTGTGTTGGGGCATCTATAGTTCTTCTATCTTTTGTGTTGGTGCATCTATAGTTCTTATATCTTTTGCCCATTGTCTCCAATGCTTCACAATACTGATTGATTCTGAGCTTGCTTATAAGCCAGTCCCTGCTAGTGCTGTCTTCTCCGCTCTTTGAAATTAGTTAATGATTTAGAAATATTTCCACTGGCTTTCATTAGGCTTCTCACAGAGTAAGGTACAAGTCCATGTAAGAGTCTAGATCTGTCTTTCTGAGGACAGACTACATTACATCACAGAATGACATTAACAGAGTTCTCTAATCATATTCGATCTGGCTTTCCTGCAGCCTTTGCAAACAATGAATCTGTTGTTTCCAGGGACTTAGTCCTCATTAGACCTTATGGGCTGAACCATGTTATAAATCATGCAGAAGATGCTTAGATTTGCCCTCCTTTAAAGGTACTGCACGACAAAGATGCTGTAAGGTGAAGTGAATAAAGACTCCCTTCTGTGGTGCTAACCAAGAGATGATATGGACTAGATAATCGTTAAAGGTCCCTTTCAAACCCTAACCATTCTGTGATTCTTTAATGGGAAAAGCGAGTAAAAGAAGTTTAGATACTAATTTCTTTTTTTTTCAAAATTTTCTCTGAGGGATTTGATTCCTAAAAGAAAATCAAAGACAGGCAGGGTAGAAGGTACTGGTAGCCAGTGGCTGTGCTGGCCATTTCTGCTCCTGTATGGTGTATGCGCCATTTTGGAGGCCAAGAAAAGAAATGTACCCATGGGATGAGCTGGAAAAGGTCCTGACACTTTTCTTTGATTTTTCTGATTGCCGCCATGTTGCACTGTCAGCATGTTGCCAGCTGAAGCAGCGGGGAAGGCGCCTACCACTCCATGCCATCTGTGACACGAGCCACACGTGCACGTCCGCGCAGCAGGTACCTCTGCGTGCTTTTTAGGACGGCTTGGAGAAAAACTGTTTTTCCATTCTGTTGAACTGGTTCTGTATAATGCTTTGCAGGGCCCTGCTCTAAACAACCCGGTATGATTTCGTATGAACAAAGTACTTGTGGTTGGGACGCTTTCCCCACATATTGTGTCTTTATTCAGTATATTTACTCTCCTGTGCATTGAAGTTGCTTCCAGTGATTTACATCCTGAAAACCTTGTGTAGAGCCCGTGGAGCTATCTGGCATGTCTGGTTTGCTGAGGCCTGGTGACTGATCTTAACAGGAGTCTGAGTTTATCAATGGAAATTTATGTTGGTCTGGTGCTGATTCATCGCCTGGGACTCAGCAAAGGAAACTGTTCTGCAGCTGAGCTTGGGGGATCAGCTGGTACTGGTGGTGGTCATACCCACCACAACAACAGACAGGAGAGGATTCATCCGTTTTACATGTGGAGTCACCATGAGTCACCATCAGCTGCTGTACTTCCAGATAAAAATTTAGTTAACAGCTAAACTAAGCAATCTAGCAAACTTTTTTTTTTTTATTGCAGGCTGCTAATAGTAGGGAAAAGATGTGGAGGCCAATATCAGAAAAGGTGAAGTTGGGCATGAAGTCACAGCTCAGTAAAGCTGAGTCTTTCTTTGTGAGTGATGATGAAAAGCTCCAGGATTCCTCTCTTACATTAGAAGTATCAGCCCACTTTTTTTTTTTTAATTATTATTTAGTAATTTTTTCAGACATTATTTAATTCCCTGTAAAGGAAAGACAGCTGCTTGAAAGAATTGGGTTCTTGCTGCATATCACCATGATTTCATGGAGAGGAGTAAAAGAAACAGTCAAGAATGACACCGGCATGTGAAGTTACTAAACAAGTTCAATCCCAGTGATTTGGTTCTTTGTTTGTAAAAACTCTGCTGGCACCAGCAGACTGCTCCTTCCCCTCTGGAAAAAAAAAAAAAAAAAAGCACTCATGCCAGGGAAATAGCTAGCATAAAAATCTCAGCTTTACAGCTAATTAATGTTTTATAACAGTTATCCAGTCTGACTTCCATGTTTTTTGTTAAACCAGACAGCAGATGATTAGACTCTAAGGTACCTAAACATTGGCTACAAGCCTTGTTAATGGTCTGTTGGCCAGGTGTTAGCCTCTGAAGGCCACTGAATATTGCTTTCAGCTGCCTATTCTGCCCTTTGTGGGCAACAGAGCATGCCAGCCACTGTGATTTCTCAGCTGATGAGAGTGATCAGGTGGAGGGGTCTGAAGAGGATACCCATGTTTGATATATGCCAGAAAAGGCAGCTCTGCAAGGGTCCTCCTTTATCGTCATGCCACGGGCTGGTCACCCACTTGCAGGGAAAAGGAAGCCAGTAGGTAGCAGCCACAGCGGTGCTATCCCTTGCGCAGCGGGAGGGCTGGAGGCCAGTGAGATCGGCAACCTCAAGGCCATGGCAGCTGCAGGTTATCCTGCTAAAAAGTAGCCTTCCCGTGTGCACGCATCTAAAGGAATTTCCTTGCACAAATCCAAGCTACATTGCCAGTGCTTCGCCAGCAAGAGGCAGAGCCATCACAAGAGGAGACTTGGCTTCACAAGGCCAAGTGGAGGTCTTTTGTGGTGGAATTCCCCAGATGCTCTGCTAAAGATGAGTAGTTAGGAAATTAACTTGGAGAGAAGAAAAAGGAAATATTAACATTCCATATTTTGGTCTTTTGGGCTCAGTATTCAAAGAGGTTTTGGTTCCTGGACAAAACCACAGAATTACTTTAAGGTTCAGGTATTTTATTGAATATTTCAGCTACTCAGATGAGAACAGTAATAAATGCTCCAATTAAAGCTGTACTGTAAGTGACCAATTACTGCAGGTTAGTTATATCTAGAATTAAAAAAAAAAAAGAAAACACAAAACCAACCCTGGCTGCTGTACATGAAGATATGTTTAAATGTATACAAATTTAGAATAGGAGCTACTTGCAAAAACATAGTGTAAATGTTAATTTCAACACAACTACAATTTTCATTTAAAGTACACTGAAACAATGTGCTGGCACAGGCATTTATATAATGATAGACAGTGTAACTGTAACTAGTGAAGGGCAAATTTTTCCCATGAAGACAAGCTTCCAGCAAAGTCCTTCTCAGCCCAAAGCTAGGATGGGGACTGGGTTTAGGATGGGGGTAATGATGGTTTCATCACCTGTTTCCAGCTGGGTGGGTTTGATATCCACACTATTGAAGCATAGCTTTAGAGTTAGGGAAGCAAGCATCCTCAGGGTTGGAGTAACACTGAAATCCTGCTCCACCCAGAGAGCTAGATGAAGGCGGGCTCAGGATGGAGTGGTCGGTCACTGTGCATTTTGTCCTAGGGAGGTTTATCATCTGCTCTGCAGAAGGGTGGGGTTAGGTTTGGGTTTAGGGCTGGGGAAGTCAAAATACCTCAGAGCTGAAATGTCAGCAACATCCTGCTCAGCCCAGAGATCTGGGATGGCAGCTGGGCTCAGGACAGGGCTTTAGCTCAGTGCATATCTGGAATGAAGAACTGGCCTCACCTCCTGCAAGGAAAGCCGAGTTGTAAAGGTAAGGGGCTAGGGTAGCTAACTGAGTGCCACTGTATGATCCTCGGAGCAAAGTGTAATTGATAAAAGCAAACTCTTCTTTCCAGTGCAGGCTACCTGTACTTTGCTATACATTTTAGCTCCTAAAATAGAAAAGTATTCTTTTGTTTAAGCAACATTCAAACACCACTACCATCTTTGGATATTACAGAATGAATCAGGTGAGAGAAAATTTTGTAAAAAAAAAATTGTGACAATCCAGAAAGAGCAAATCACAACGGACAGTATTCTCTGCTAATTTGTACCAGTTGCTACATTATAGGTATAAAAGTAAACATAATTACAGCTTTTAACAGCAAAAAGCCATAATCAATCATTTATAAATAAGTAACTCTTACTTGGAGGCATGAACAAACCAAAAAGCCACTGACAATTTTAGAAAACCTTTTCTGTGGATGGTGTCCCGTTTCCTTAAGGTTCTGTGCCTATAACAATCTAATTTTAAGCTTTGAGATACCAGCTGCAGAAGAAGCAGGGGAATGCCCAGATGTTCAGAAGTAACTTAATCATCCAGAGGTCTGCATAATGAAAAAAATGAGGGTTGCCATGGCAAGATATTATTTGTGTACAAATAAATGCCCTGTGGTCATTTCTCCTTCAGATGACAGTACTTTTGCAGAACTTGGAAGAAAACAGAGGAGAAAGCCAAATATGAAGAGATGCAGAGAAGGAAAATGGAAAAAAAAAAAAGGAAGTGAGACTGAAGAAAAGGAAGATTTGTTCAGTTCTGTTTAAAAACATAAGCCTCTACTTTTTAGGACTGTGAAATGGATTTGCATGTTCCGTATCATGCTGTAAAGTAGCTTTCCAGGGACTTCTTCAGAAGACTGGCAGTAAGATAATGAATCTCCCTGGCAGGGGCAAAAGAGCTGCCCAAAACAATGCAGAAATTCTGCAGAGGAGGGTTGCCATGTTTAAGAGAGACTCCAGGATTAGTTCGGCTGTGTCAGGAGCTTTTCTATCTCCTGAGTCAGCAAAGAATTGGCAAATACCGTATCAGTATTGTATCTTTGGGCTTTGAAGTCCTACAGCTGGAACTTACCACACTCACCTGGCTGCTGGGCTAGCATTTTGGGTGGCTGGAAGTCATGTAGTAATCCATCTCTTAGCTGGGTACCGCCTCCTGCCTCTGTCAGAGCTTTCTCTTTGCCAGCATTGACACCATCACTTCTTTTGAAACATGATGAATAGAGCAAGGTTATATATACAAAAAGGAAAGACATGTTCATAGCAACAGCATTCCAGTTGCAACATCAAACAGTAAGCGTATGAGATTAAAAAAAAAAAACAACAACCAAAACCAAACCAAAAACGACCACAAAACCAAGAGCTGACATACATACAGTACTTTTGCACAAAGGGGCTATGGCTGAAGTTTCACAAATTCGTATCAGTAAAGAAGATTCTGTTCGACTGCAACTGCAATGGAAATCAGGATACTTACTCACAGATTGCTGATAAGCACAAAAAGTACAGCTTCACTTCTACAGACCTTCCAAATGAGGCAGCTCCAGCTGCTCCCCGTTTTTCAGTTTGACACATACCATAAATGTACAGACCACAAGGTAAATATATATCTAAAGCTGTACAGGCAGGCATTGCCACAGGGTTCCCCCTAGCCTGCTCATGTTAAATGCCAGCATTTCAACAGATTGCACACAACAAAGAAAGATCTCTGTAATGTATCACTTACTTTGATTACAGGTCATAACTTGCTACTTACCTGATGAAAAACCTGAATTGGAGCTGCACAGTGTTCCTGCGTACCCAATTGATCCTGACATTCGCCTTGTTTCACATTGATAACTGGCCTTTTGTTTTCCTGCTGCACCTATTTGTTTTGATCTGTGAATTTCGCAGCACTCAAGCAGTGTCGGAAATGTTAAGGCAGCAGTTATTGCAATGGTACGAGAAAGGAAATTGTTGGAAGAAGAAAGGAGAGGGATGAAAGAGGTTTATTGTTTGAAATCATCCATTTTATTCCTCAGCAAGGAGAAAGCATGCTAATGAACACAGATGTTTGTATTTTTAATGTTGTTTAAATATTTAAGGCTCAGTTGGGGTTTCATATCCCAATTTTATGCCTCAGTCTAGTTTTAATTATCTGATTTACTCTTCTGTTGGCATGAGGAGAGTGAGGCTTCCCAACCTGAAATGATATGTAGCCCAAGTTAAGGGAGTATAGTGGAATATGGAACTACGGAAATAATGGAACATAAATGCCTTAAGCCTCCAAGGTATGAAAAATCCATGTATGCTCTGGTCTTTAAAGGCCAGATTCCATGGAAGAGACAGCACGACTTTGTCATTCACAATTAGCTTTCCAACTAAAAAGCCTTGCCAATTTGAAAATCTGCAATGACAAAAAAATGTATTCCTCAGGTTAAAATATTTATTCCCCAGGAATTATTAGGGGCAACTGTCAGACGTTATGTATTCTCCCTGCTTGCAGAAGGAATGACTGAGTCACTCGAACCCATTTCTAAACAAAAAAAAGTCAGACCAAAAAAAGTAAATCTGGAAACTTTAGAGGCTCTTCTTCCTGTTTTTAAAGCTAGCAAGCAGATGAGGCTCTTTCTTCTACAGTTTTTAGCTTAGATAAAATAAGAAACCCCAAAATTACATCCCTTCTTGTGGCTGTGGTTTGCACTGTCAGCTGGTTTGATCAATGTCTGCAACCAGTCTGTGTGTACACACGGAGCATCTCACACCAGACCAAAATGATCAAATGTACAAGTAGCAGTCTTTGCACCAAATGTTGCATTTTGTGGTAAACAAACAAATGTTGGTTGCCAGCAAACCAACAGATCTGTGGCTTCCTTGCAACCATGTTGAGACAAAAGCAGTAAGTGATGATTACGGGAGATGGCGAGGTCCAAAGGGGAAAATGACTAATAATTAACGACAGTGGGTATGAGGTTGCCACAACAGTGTGCTGTTGTGGACTAAGTCCTATGACTAGTTTACAAAATACTGGTATTTCTCTTTGAGTTCTGTTCTCCTCTGGGTAGGATTATTTCATTCTTAGTTCTAGCATCATGACAAGATGGGTTCAATAACAAGTAAGCCGCCAAATCCCCAATTTCCATCAGTTTCTAGACATTAATTGTTACTTGATCTTCTGAGACATGATGCTTTGAGTCTCACTAAACTTCATGCCTCAGCCAGCAGGCACAGTAGTACCTTAACAGCTTATTTCTGTTGTTTTGCTGGTATCACCCCAAGGGCCAAAGCTCACAGACAGATTTACAGTTAGAATGTGTGAATTTCTGCAGGCAGCTAGGGAACAAACCAGAGTAAGTGATGAGGTATTACTCTGTTACGGGTGGGTCAAAAAGAGTTGAGTCTTCAGCAGACCTCCAGAGCAGGGCTTGCACCTAGACTTGACAGCTGTCACCATGGGATAGCAACAATGTCATCAGCTTCTCCAGACTGACTCAGAACCATCTACTGCTCATCAGTTCTCCATCTTTTCCAAGTACATACTTCTTTACCCAGACCTAGTGGTACAAAAAGGGAGAGCTGGGCTCTGTCAGCACCTAATTAACTTTCTGTTGGCCTCTTTCATATTGATGTGGGCTTGGCTGAGGGTCTGGAAATCACCCCAACTGACAAGTAACCTGTTGTTAATAACAATATGAATTGATGCTGCTCATCAGTCCAAGTTACATGGCAGCTCACTGGGTCGCTCAAATCACACTCTGCAGAGCAGCAAAGCCATGGGCTGGAAGGGCCACAGAAGCATTCCTTGTGGGTTAGCTTTGACACACTGGATGGAAGAGTAAACAAGAGCAGGTACTGCAGCTACTTGTATTGCACTGTGCACAACAGACACAATTTAATGCATTGCATTTATCCCTCACATATGGGACCTTCTCTTACCACATAAAATCTCTTTTCTTTTCTCCTTCATGTCTTCTCTCTGTCTTCTGTTGGTACAGCCGCAGGTAGATCCTGATCAGTCATCAGCAGAAGCAATGCATCCTGAAGCACACTGAAGATCAGGCTTCTTAGACTGTCCCAACAGAGGTTAAGAAGCTTTATCAAGCTCACAGAGAAAATCAACATAGCCTGGTATATTAGTCATTACACAGAAAATAGCTGTTATGAGGACAAGGTGAATCTTTTTTTGACAAAAAGCCTTCTTTCAGTAAATATGAATTTGCACGCCGAGCACTTGGTGTCATTGCAAAGCCACCTAGGAAGTGTGGATACCACTAATCTTCCTAGTTGAGTGATCACCAAACCAGGTGTACAATGTTATCCTGGGAAATGCAGTATCTCAGTTCAGCACTCTTTCTGTCCGATTTGAATTGAGATCCTCCACCTTTGGAGGTGGCTTTTGCCACGGGGACACAGGATATTTTGGGTCTGAGCATCTCTCAGTCTGTTCTTTTGGAGGGTTTTCACTTTATGTAGAGAAAACATGATGTTTTGAATAGGTGAGATAAATATAAATCAGAGGATCACAGAATCATTCAGGCTGGCAGGGACCACAGGAGGTCTCTGGTCCAAACCCCTGACTAAAGCAAGGACAGCTCTGAGCTCAGACGATTACTTGAAGCTTCACATAGTCAGGGCACAAAAACCTCCAAGGATGGCAATGACACAACCTCTCCTTAGCCCAGCTGCATTACTTGGCGTCCTTTTGGATGAATTTTTTTTTGTTATATCCAGTTGACCATTTTCTGTTTCAATTTATGACCATTTTCTCTCATTTGGTAGCCATCTTGTAAGTGCCAGGGCTGCTGCTAGGTGCCCCCAAAGGCACCCCTTCTTCTGACTAAACCAGCTCCAGTCCCATTGTTTCTTTTCATAGAGCAAGAGCTCCTGTCCCTGGCTATCCTCATCCACCTCTGCTGAACATTTTTGATGTCTGTCCTGTACTGGGGGAGACCACAACTAGAAACAGTGCTCTGGACATGGCTGAACAAGTCCTGAGTAAAGGGACACTATGCCCTAGGAGGTGAGGTCTCTCCTCACTGCCAGTGACCAGCAAGAGTGATCTGAGGGAAGGTGTCTGCTCAAGACCATGGGTGGGATTCAAAGAGCAAGGATTTTTAACTTCAGCCTGTCACCACTGGTTTACTGCATACAGAAAGGGTGTGGACACTTCCTCCTGCTCTGTTTTGCTAATCCCGCGTTCTGTTTCTGCTTTTCCTGTGATTGTATAAAAACGGTCCAAAGCAAAGATCTTAAATTTTGATCAAGTCAGTAATTTTGTTAAATTTTCTTAAAAAAAAAAAGGTTCCAAAAAAAAGTTTTTCTGTGATTTTGAGTGGGATGGAATCATTACAAATCATCCCATGGGATCTGTGTTTGCCGGCTCTGTGGAAAAGGCTTTGTTGACTGGAAACCTTATCAAGTAGCAGCCAGTGACTGTGAGACTCCACAAGACCCAAAAAAATAATTCCTGATTCCCAGGAAACAGTAGTGGAACAAAATTCCATCACCCTTCAAGCTCCTTTCCTCCTCCAGTCCTCTCCAACTTTTGTAGTAATCAGCAAGAGAGCCTGGACTACCCCTAGCCACATACTTGTAAAGCAGCTTCCACTCTTCTCATATACCCTGCTGTGCACCTGCCTAACACTCAGAAGGAATACTTAGACAGCATAACTTAGTGCCTTTCATTAAACAGTGGACTAATTGGACCATGCTGTGCTAAAGTTCCTGCCAAATTAGTCAGGAAGTATCATGTAGCAACACATGAATTTCCTGGAATTTCTTTTAGTCAAATTATTACAAAGAACCATTTTTAAGATAACTATGTTAAACAAGGGTGTCTTGCAGCTGATGCTGCTATAACCTTAAATAAATCACTCTTCAGTATTGGTTCATCAGCTGAGATTCCTCCTTGTAATTTCTCTATGAGTAAGCTTTTCTAAAGCCTACTGGTTTGGAATATAGAATCTCAGAATCATAGAATGTTTTGGGTTGGAAGGGACCTCAAAGGGACCATCTAGTTCCAACCCCTCTACCATGGGCAGGGACACCCTACACTAGACCACGTTGCCCAAAGCCCCATCCAAAATGGCCTTCAACAATTCCAGGGATGGGGCCTCCACAGCTTGTCTGGGCAACCTGTTCCGGTGCCTCACCACCCTCACACGGAAGAATTTCTTTCTAATGCCCAATCTAAATCCCCCCTCTTTTAGTCTAAAGACATCCCCCCTTGTCCTGTCACTGCACTCCCTGATAAACAGCCCCTCTCCAGCTTTCCGGTAGGTCCCTTCACGTACTGGAAGGCTGCTATAAGGTCTCCCTGGAGTCTTCTCTTCTCCAGGCTGAACAAGCCCAGCTGCCTCAGCCTGTCTTCATAGGAGAGGTGCTCCAGCCCCCTGATCAGCTTTGTGGCCTCCTCTGGACTTGCTCCAGCAGCTTCATGTCTCTCCTGTACTGAGGACCCCAGAGCTGGACGCAGTACTGCAGGGGGGGTCTCACAAGAGTGGAGTAGAGAGGGAGAATCACCTCTCTCGACCTGCTGGCCACACTTGTTTTGATGCAGCCCAAGATATGGTTGGCTTTCTGGGCTGTGAGTACACATAGCCAGCTCATACTCAAGTTTTTTGTCCACCAATATTCCAAAGTGTTTCTCTGCACGGCTGCTCTCAATCCCCTGGTTGCCCAGCCTGTATCCATGTTCAGGATTGCCCTGGCCCAAGAACAATTACGATTTTGATCAGACTCACATAAAAGAATTACAGAGTTTGGCAGGCACCTCTGGAGATCATGCAGTCCAAACTCCTGCTCAAGCAGAATCAGCTACAGCAAGTTGACCAGGACTCCCACCAACTTGCGTTTTGAATATCTCCAAGAATGGAGACTCCACCACCTGCCTAGGCAACCTGCTCCAGTGTTTAATCATCTGAACAATATTTTTTTTTTCTTCTGTGTAAGTGGAATTTGCCATATTTCAGCTTGTCCACACTGCCTCTTGTCCTGTCACAGGTCACCACTGGAAGAGCCTGGCTCCATCTTCTTTATTCCCCCATTGGGTATTTACATACATTGAACTCTACCATCTCATGTTCACTGCAGCTGTGGCTGCCCCCAGCATTCACACTCCCAAACAGGTTTTTTTTGGAAGTGTCAAGAGCAGCAAAGCTTCTCCCCTCTCTGGCTCCGCAGTCACCTGTGTCAGGAAATTGTCATCAGTGCAGACCTCAATTGCTTGTACCCTGCTGCATTGACCCTCCAGCAGATATCAGGATGGATGAAGTCCCCCATAAGGACAAGGGCCTGTGAAAGTAATCTTCCTCCAGTTGTCTGGAGGAGACCTCATCTACTTCCTTTCCATGAGCATGTTTTCTGTAGCAGACACCTGCCACAACATCACCCGTGTGCATCTGCCATTGCAAGGTAGAGCTCCACGCACTCATCTTGCTGCTCTCTTGTACAAAGAGCAATTTAATCTCCTCGCTTTCCCAGCCTGTCCTTCCTAAAGGGCCTGTACCCATCTGCTGCAGCACTCCAGTAGTGTGAGCGATCCCAGTACACAATCCTGTGCTTGCAGGGAGACCGTAGCCCTGCAACTCCACATAGACCTGTGATTCCTCCCATGTGCTCCCTGTGCTGCAATGGGTAATTAAACAGTAAAGGGTGCTTGCAGCTTAAATTACAATTTCCGAAAGAGGGTGAAAATATCTCCCTTTAATCTCAATTTCACCCTCCTTATTTACAGTCCATTAAGAACAAAAATATAATGACCAGTAAACAAACAGCTGTGATTTCCCTCCAGCTTAACCCAAAGATGTGTGGAAGCTCTAGGCATTACAGACAAACAGGAAAGAATGCAAGGTATTTGAGTGCTACAACCAATTATTTGCTTAATTTTGTCTAACAACCCATTTTTGGGAAATCACTACATTTCAGTTTTAAGTTACATTAAAAGAATATATCATGTCCGACACTTGTTTTGGTGACAGTCAGAAAAAGGTAGGGAGAAAGGCAACTCCATCCTTGCTCATGAGACAGCTGTAAGCCCAGGGAGAACTGCAGCACCTCAAGAACTCATCCCAATACTGCGAGATGAGGTGCCCCAAAGGGATGGTGACATAAAGACACGACAGATGACCATAATACATAGAGTAAGAGCAGGCATGGGTCTCCCCAGACCCTCTCCTATGCTGAGAAGACAGCTAATCACGTTGGGTAAAGCAATATGCTGTGCTGCTCTTGGAAGACAGAAGTAGCACACATCTGTGTTCATGTCTTGGCTTCAGCTGAGAGAGAGTTAATTTTCTTCACAGCAGCCAGCATGGGGCTGTGTTTTGGGTTTGTGCTGGAAGCAGCGCTGATAGTGCAGAGATGGTTTTGCTGTTGCTGAGCGATGCTCACACAGAGCCAAGGCCTTTGCTGCTTCTGGCACCGCCCCGCCGGCGGGATGGCTGGGGGTGTGCGGGGAGTTGGGAGGGGACAGACAGGGCACCTGACCCCAACTGACCAAAGGGACATTCCATACCATATGGCGTCATGCTCGGTTTATAAGGGGCTGGGGGAAGAGGAAGGGGGGGCAGTGGTGTTCGGAGTGATGGCGTTTGTCTTCCCAAGTCACCATTACACGTGACGGAGCCCTGCTGTCCTGGGGATGGCTGAACCCCTGCCTGCCGTGGGGAGTGAGGAATTAATTCCTTGGTTTGCTTTGCTTGTGCACGTGGCTTTTGCTTCACTGATTAAACTCTTGTATCTGAATCCATGAGTTTTCTCACTTTCGCTCATCTGATTCTCTCTCCCTTTCCGATGAGGGGAGCTGAGTGAACATCTGCGTGGTGCCCAGCTGCCGGCTGGGACTAAACCACTGCAGGTCACAAGGTATATTTACATGGCATTTTGAACACTTAGACAGTTTTACTATATATGGGTCAATGATGTCATGAGAATAAAAAGAACAATCAGACTAGAAGGAAAATTATTAGAAAAAGGGAGGAGTATGAAGTAATTGGCTGGGCAGGGAGGTCTACCTGTTCAGGACAACGTGGGGGACAAGAGCAAGATGAGACTGGCTGCAGGAGCAAAGAAATCCAAGCACGTACTGCAGCTATTTTTCATGAGGTAGAATCGCATCCAGCAGACTCATGTCCCTTGTTGTACTAATTTCCACTTTATGATGTTTGCAAAGACACAGATTGGCTTTTGAAAAAATACAAAAATTAAGATATTTCTGCCCTGATGGAAAAGCTGCAGCTTGCAAGAGAAACTTGTGCCACAACAGTAGCAACTGTGAGCAAAAGCAGATGGAGAATAATCCTGATTGGCATGTTTCCTACATACATCCAACAGAAGTTAAACTATCTTTGACAACCACAGGGACCATTTAACAATGCCAAGTTTTAAAAATCAACAGACCTTGCTTATTTCTGTAATGCAATGATTTCATGTTTACAGACACTTAATCCATGCATTTACAATCAACCTTACCTCCCAATTCAGTGTATTTGCAATTATGCTTCATTATTCCCTTTTCCGCTACTCTGTTAATTTAAAATCATGTATCTCTATTGTGTATCGCTTGAAAACCTGTCTTATAGATTTGATACAATATTATGACACCACTTCTAATTTCTAAATTGTAGATGTATACAGCTCTATAACCTAAGAAAAGGTTCTATAAACAAAGTGTGAGTGATTGGAGCTCTGTTTCACTTAAGATCCTAGAAAGGAGGTATACGCAGAATCAGACTGCTTGAGGTTGGAAGGGACCTCTGCAGGTCATCTGGTCCAACCCCACTGCTCCAGCAGGGACACCCACAGACAGTTCATAGAATCATAAAATCTTTAAGGTTGGAAAAGACCTCTAGGATCATCAAGCCCAGCTGTCAACATGACTCCACCATGTCTACTAAACATGTCCCGAAGTGCCATGTCTACACGTGTTTTTGATACCTCCAGGGCCAGTGACTCCACCACCTCCCTCGGTAGCCCATTCCAATACCTGACCACTCTTTCGGTGAAGACATTTTCCCTAATATCCAACCTAAGCTTCTCCTGGAGCAATTTGAGGCCATTTCCTCCTGTCCTATTGCTTGTTGTTTGGGAGAAGAGACCAACACCCACCAGGCTACAACCTCCTGTCAGGTAGCTGTAAAGAGCAATAAGGTCTCCCCTCAGCCTCCTCTCCTCCAGACTAAACAACCCCAGTTCCCTCAGCTGCTCCTCACAGGGCTTGTGCTCCAGACCCTTCACCAGCTTTGTTGCCCTTCTCTGGACATGCTCCAGCACCTCCATGTCCTTCTTGTAGTGAGGGGCCCAAAACTGAACACAGTTCTTGAGGGGTGGCCTCACCAGAGGTGAGGATGGAGACGATATCACTTCCCTGCTCCTGCTGGCCACACTATTCCTGATGCAGGCCAGGATGCTGTTGGCTTTCTTGGCCACCTGGACACATTGCTGGCTCATGTTCGGCTAGCCGGCTGTCAGCCAACACTCCCACGTCCTTTTCCTCCAGGCAGCTTTCCAGCCACCCC
>VWZZ01008521.1:0-15374 GCA_013399095.1 Psophia crepitans | reverse complement strand
GCAGCCCTTACAGTGCTGTGCATTGGTAGCAGCAAGGTGTTGATAACACGCCAGTGTTTTGGCTACTGCCGAGCAGTGCCGGCACACATCAAGGCTGTGTCTCCAACCCTTCTTCCACCCCCTCAGCAGTAGGCTGGGGGTGGGCAAGATCCTGGGAGGGGACACAGCCAGGCCAGCTGACCCAGACTGGCCAAATGGATATTCCATACCAGATGACATCTGCTCAGCAATGGGAAGCTGAGGGAGAGGGGGAGGAACGGAAGGCATTTGTTTTTTTCAACGTTTTGTCTTCCGGGGCAACCACTACGCTTTTGGAAGCCCTGCTTCCCAGGAAGTGGCCGGACATCGCCTGCTGGTGGGAAGTAGAGAATAATCTTTTGTTTTTCCTTTGCTTTGCTTCTGCGCACGGCCTTCTGCATTCACTGTGGTTTGCAGGCTTTGGTCATCGTAAGTGCAGAATCTGTAGTATCAGAGATAAAACGTCCAGTATCCCAAATAAGAAGTGACTTAAAATAAAGGTTAATTATATTTAAAGGTATAATACCATCCAAAGACAGTGACAAGCCTGTGCTGAGCTGAAAAGATCATTGCCCGTTTAGTACTTGGCATGGACGTAGCACCAATAAAGTAAAATGGTTATGAAAAGCAGCAGTGGGTATGCAAAGTGAGTGTATTTGGACTAAGACAAACTGTCTCATTTTGAAGAAGCCAGAAATTTGATGGAAAAGACATGTGCAAATCTACACCAAAAAGGTATGCCATGATCAACAAAATCTTTCTGCTTGGAGTCCTCAGACTCAGTCCTGCCAGGAGCTTTTCATTATTGCTGCAGACAGCTTCACACAAAACATGAGTGTGAAAGCACCAGCTGCTCCTCTCTGCAGACATGTGGGGAAATGTGGTACCCATCAGAACATAACATCATTTTTGCATGAAGGACATTATGCAGAAAACATAACAAAGTTCTTCACTGAAGTAATTTGTGCTCAAGAACTACCTGTGCTAGCTCTCTTCAAACTGAGGAATTCCCGAACAACTGCCGCAAGTGGTGGGTTCTGTGGGCAGAAGTGAAAGCATCCAGTTTTAAAGACAGCCATATAGTAAATGAGTCCTCATAACTTTGTATAAATATAAATCACATACAAATCCTAATTCTGATCTCCAGCATACTCGTGAAAACTAGGAGAAAGCCCCCCAGGCCAGTGGAACTATATTTCATTAGGAAGTTCAATTTAAGAAGAACATACAAGTATAATGGTGTAAACCAGCTGGTGACCATCATGCCTGTTGAATTCAGACCACAAACTCATTAAGGCAGGAACTGTTTCTTTGTTTGTGGCTGGTGCCTTATTCCTTAATTGCCAGTGTTATTACCAAACGAGAGTGGAACTGAAAGCTCCGATTTTTGCTAATTCAAAGCAGACCTGGAACTACATTGAGTTTGTTAGAACTGGAAACTAAAGTTTGGCACGCATGAATAACAGAAACCCTATTACACCATGTCAAGCGCTGGAGAGTCAGTCACACTTGACTTTGCTATGATCACACATTGTGTCCAATACTAACATTTTACACAATCTCCTGCTTTTAGAGAGTGAATTAACCATTCATGTTTCTCCATGTACAGTTCAAAGAAGATTCAAAACCTCTTGATGAAAACAGACGAGAAAAACCCCAGTGTTGCAATAAACACGTTTCTGAAAATGCTAGCACAGGCAGAATTAAGTAGTCGGCCTAGTTCAGCCTGTCTCATAGTGATGTACTTCCATGGTTTTGTTTGTAACAGCCTCTGAATATTATTGCTGTGGTTTTGCCCCAGCCAGCAGCTGAGCACCAGGCAACTTCTCTCTCACTCCCCCACAGCAGGATGGGGGAGAGAATCAGAAGAGTGAAGGTGAGACAACTCATTGAAACATAGAAACAGTTTAATCAATGAAGCAAAAGCCGCGTGCACAAGCACAGCAAGACAAGGAATTCATTCCCCACTGCCCATGACAGGCAGGGGTTCAGCCATCCCCAGGGCAGCAGGGCTCCGTCACGCGTAATGGTGACTTGGGAAGACAAACGCCATCACTCTGTCTCCCCCTCCCTTCTCCTTCCCCCAGTTCTTTATATGCTGAGCATGATGCCATATGGTGTGGAATATGCCTTTGGTCAGCTGGGGTCAGCTGTCCCAGCCGTGTCCCCTCCCAACTCCTTGTGCACCCGCAGCTTACTCGCTGGTGGGGTGGTGTGAGAAGCAGAAAAGGCCTTGGCTCTGTGTAAGGTCCCTGAATTATCAACACTGTTTTAAGCACAAATCCAAAACACAGCCCCATACTGGCTACTGTGAAGAAAATTAACTCTATCCCAGCCAAAACCAGCACAATTATTAACTAAGTCTTTCCACTGGTGCTTTCAATGTGCCAAAACAATACATTGAATGTTGTAAGTAGAAAATGAATGTAGTAAAATGCCAGAGAATAATGCAATATTAATTCCTAGTTAAATTCTATATTAGACATAAGGAGGAAAGAAGTAAAAAGACAAAACAAACCAGCCTCAGACATTGGTTTCAAAAAGTTGCACTTAATGACTCAGCTGTGCTCTCACTGAAGGAAGAAACAGACTTTCTGTTGATATTAATGGAAACAAGCAAAGAACTTCAGCCATCTGGAGATGCTGCAAACCACAAAGATATGTATCGTTGAAGGTGATGTGGGAAACAAAGAGAATGCTACGTTTTATTGCGCCTTGTCATACCTGTGTTTGCTGCTGTTTGACACTAGAAATAAAAGGTAGTCTCAATAGCACAAATAACTTCAGTCACCCGCTAGAACATCTAAACACAATAATGCGAAAGCTCTTTTTTTTGTTCCTTCTGGCATCCAGTGGAGGTGATACTGAAAAGGTGGCAAAAAACAACAGAAGTCCTAACACAGACAACCTGTGCTTAAAAAACATGCTCTGAGCACCATGGTTGGGAATTGTCTCAAGGAAAGGTCCAAAGGACAAATACGGAATGAATACATAATGGTTACAAAAGGCATCTTACCTCAACTCATCCTCAACACCATAGCTGATGATAAAGATTTCTAGTTTCAGAACAGAAACAAACCAGTATTTTTAAAATGCATTACTGTGTGAAGAGGTGAATTTCTTTACCTCAGTGTGCATTTTTTCCTAAATAGCTTTGAGATTCAAGATCTCTAATATGCTGTAAAAAAACCCTGTAGCACTAGATTAAAAATTCTGCTTTGTCTTCAACAGTGTATGGATTCACATTCAGAGTATCACTTCAGCTATAGGCAAAGCAGCTGCTTGTTCACTGGGATGCAAACTTAAACCCAGTTCATACACACAGTTTAAGTTTTCTTTGTAGCCAAAAGGTGCGTACAAAACGCAATGGGTCAAATTCTACTCTCATCCAATTAGACACAAAAGACAGCAAACCCCCATGAAATCAAAGCAGGCAGAAGGAATCAGGGCAAAAAAAGCCACGTATTTTAGGCAGGAGCACTAATTCATCCACAAAACATCCTTGCACATTTTGTTCCTTTGCCTTCCAATCCATCTGCGTACAGCTGTGACAACCATTTACCATTTCTGCCACTGCTTACCTTCAGGGCACCCGTTATTGGTACAAAGATACTCTGTCCTCCTCCACCTTCCCCAGCTTCGATTGTGAAGCTATGGCCACCCCACTGTATTCAACTGGGTCCTTAGCAAACTCCCCTCACCCTCAGAAGTGCTGTACCAAAGGCTGATTTTGATTTGCATTTGACAAGCATTCTTGTGTTAAAAGAATTTGCAGGGTGTTCACAACTGAGGGCAACTTGCACACCAACTAGCCGATCAGAGCCAGTGACTATGGCCAGCTTCAGAGGATTTAACGTTGTGGGTTTCATGAGCCTTTGAAGCTAAACCCAGAACAATTGTCACCATTTATAGTGGTGATTTCTAACACGCCACTGGGGATTGCTTCATAATCAGAAAGAAAAGAAAAGGAACCACAAAAGTAAAAGTCCTGCCAGAAAAGAAGTAGACTGAATCAGACAGATGGTTAATATTAACTGAAAAGACATCCAGATTTGTGATTTTCTGTTTCCTTAGCAGCAATATCAACAAACAAGTTAAGAAAGTTCATAATATTCCTTCAATTAACCTCTCAAACACTTAGTCTCCTTGTACTCTGTAGGTGACATGTCAGCAGCATCAGTTCATCTTCCACACCAAGAGGGCACGTGGGGATAGGTGGAGATCTCATGCTGTTTCAGAGACTTCTCCTTTTTCACTAAGTAATCTTGTTCTGTCCACTAAGAATGCAGGTAACCTATGTTCTTTGTCTTTGGTAATTTTTCAGATGCAGAGTATTTTTAGTCATTAACCTTGTATCAGAGGATATGGGCTATCTGTTCCTGTAATTTAAATACAGCTGCATAAGAACAGAAGCGAAGGGGTCTGGGCGGTAACTAAGACAGCTGTTGCAGTATTAAGAGAAACTGGGGAACTCTCCTCTCACAGAGTATATTGTGGGATAAAATAGCAAAAGGCCTATTTTTTACCTCCAACTAAAAAGTGAAGATAACAAAGCAAAGGAGAACTCCGCTACAGACCTGACTGTCTCCTTTAATTATGGTACAAAAAATAGGAATGTTGTTCTCTCTGGCAGCCCTGAGACTGATTAAGGATGTTACCCCATCCACCTACTCAGGGTCAGACCGAGGCAGAACTACACCAGACTTAGGTCTAAGATTAGAAAGACTTCTGCCACAGCAGTGATTGCATCTGCAGTCCCTGGTACCTGCTGCAGGGAGAGAAGAACAGCCTGGAGCTCAGCCTGGCGAGGACCAGCTCTTCTCCCACCTGTTCGGGGCCAGCAGCCTACAGAACAGCACATCTGTGCCCACACTCCGTGTCCGCCACTTTGAGGTCTGTGCATTCCTTGTGTCCCGATCGTCATAGCTATTTTTTGGTGGAAAATTATGCGCAGAACAAGAAGACATTGTGTATGCCCTGCCACTGCAGTATTACTGAAATGTCACACTAGTGATGTGTTTTTCCTGCCCTAGCACAGGGCATAAAGGCATGCACTGGCCTCCTGGGACTGCACGTGGTGAGAGAAGTCACACGTGGTGCAGCGTGTATGTGTGCTGCCTGTTTGTGAAGATCTTGGGAGTGAAATACCCTGCCAGCTCTGCTCAAGTTTCCCTTGCCCAATCTCAGAGAAAACTAGCACACACACATCCTGAATCTGAATGACAGAATAAGGTCCTTGCAGCAAAGCAGGCAACTGCCAGAATAGTTGCTCCTTAAATGGTAGAGGAAATGATGTTATAGAAGTTAATCTGTATGCCTTTGTTTCTTCCATACTAGTCCACTCCGTAGCTAGCTCCCCAAGAGCTTTATTTCCTCTTGATGCTCATGTCTCCACTTAAAACCTAGAATTCGTGACCACCAGGTTGTTATCTCCACGGCTGGGAGCCATGTGTCTTTCTTCTTGGGTGGCTTCCACATTGGATACTATAATCAGGATCAATTATGGATTTATTTCCTACAAAGAACAGCCATTTCTCGTGGTTCGCTCTGACTCTTGGCCAGTGCATGAGACAGTTCAGATTTCTGTGCTCCAGACAGAAAAGAAATTCTTGTAAAAGAAATAGGAGAAGGTTTAGGCAGACTGGATTTTGTTGAAACAATGCTTCCTATATATAGTAGGCCACAATGTGGGCAAAATGTGTCATTAGAAAGTTATTAACAAGTCATGAGAAACCCTCTGAAAGCCTTAACGCTATCTATGTGAAAATCTTTCAGAACATCTGACAAAAGAAGTACATATATAAACCAAAGAAAAGAGAGGACCAAACCCTAGATTTTTCATACATGAAACTTTGTCTATGCACCAATCACAATTCAGGCTCCTATTGTCCAAATCAGTGCAGCATTCTAGAAGGTGGAGCTTCAAAAAATACCACTTTGCTGGAGTCACAGAATCTTCTCTATGAAACAGTCCCGAGTGACCACTGAGTGTCCAGGAGCTTGGAGCTGCCAGCGCTCCAGCCTCAGCTGGGCAGGGGCACGCACTGCAGGCCCATGGCCCACCAGACAGAGGGGTTCCTCCTGCTGCGTTTCCTCAACAATATCTGAATTATCAGTGTGTGCCAAGGAGATGGGTTCATGCTGAACAGTCCTTGACTCTAAGAACACCTCACCCACAGAAACAATTGCTCCAGCAGAACAAAGGTATCCAGGCTGCAGCACTTCTTTTTTCCTACTCAGATGCAGATCTCAATAGCCCTGTGCTATTTTATGTGCCATGAAGGATACAATCCCACACTACACCTGCCAGCTGCTTATGCTGTGGCACTCCACTCAAGCCTGCTCCCGCGCAAGAGCCCATAAAGTTCCCTGTGCATGGAGAAGGAAAATGTCCATCTCCTTAAGAGAAAGATCAGGGCCCTGCTGAGTCAGCAGATGCAGTAATCACCAGGTAACCATTCCAGTCTTACTACACTGAGCAGCTGTTAAAAATCAGATATCAGTATTTTGAAAGTGTTATTTGTCACTATTGCCAGATGTCAAGGTAACTATTAACACAGACGCTAACAGTATCTGAGATGCCTGCACTCACCCATATGAAACGCCTCAGTTCACATTCCCATGGTCTGAGATGTCAGATGAGTCCTATTAGTAGATAATTTGTGCATTTAGAAAGTGTTTATTTGTCTGTAAATGTACTTAAAGCTCCAACTAATGTATCTGCAAGACCTCGAAAAGGTCAGGCATGACCCAGTAAACCGTCAGAACAACGAAGAAGCCTTTACAGACATACCACACTTAAGTTTGAAGAAATGTTTTTAAGGCTTGCTCTTTTGTTATAGCTTTCCCAGCAAATTAAAAAGCATTCTTCAGTTCTTTTAAAAATAGGTTACTGAAGTAAGAACAGCTTCCCTTCAACTACCCCTCAAGCTATCGCATCAGGGGGAAAAGCAGTGAGGAAACACAAAGAAGGGGGTACATCTTTCACCACTGAATTCCTTTGGTCTGCACCTTTTGCAATGTGTAACACAAATGTGGCTTAATATCGCTAGCATATCACTTTGAGAAAAAGGGGGAAAAAAGAGCACCACCATTCTTTCTAAAGCAAAAAGTAACTAATAGTAGGATTAAGATCTGCTGCCTCCAAATCGCCCAGATTGAAAAACCTCAAATTACAAAGAAAAAATGTGTTTTGCTACCTGCCCACCTGCATGGGTTCTCTGTTGTGCGTGCCATTGCCACAAATATTTTAATTTAAGTTGTTGACGAAATGTGAAACAGGAAGAGCCCAGTGGAACAGATCAAAGTGGGGAGAATGGGCACAGAGGTGGCTTTGAGACCTTCTCTCTGCCTACAGCTCTTGCCTCACTGGAGATGTTCCTGCATGGGCTGTCAGTGTAACCAGGACGCGGGGATGTCCAGGGATAAAAGTCCTTCTCTGTTAGCTGAAAAGAGTGAGGAACAGAGCAGGAGACACTATAATACCTCTAGTTTGAGACATTTTTTGTGTCCTCTTAGCAACGTTTTGAGTAATTGAACTGCTATTATTATTTCCCAGTTTAATAGTAGTTGTTCCAACTGCTCATGTTCATTAGGATAAGAGAGCAAAATACATTGAAACCAGATTATGAGTACTTGTCCCTGCAGTTTAAATAAACAACCTGTCTTATTTTCAGTGTTAACTTTTAATGAAAACTACAGCTAGCATAAGTATTTACTTGTAAAATTTTTTCCACTCTTTTAACTTTAAAAGAAGTCATAGCAAAATCCATAACACATAGGCCTAAAATGAGAATTTGGTCTTGCTTCTTTATCCAAATGTGGAACTTGTCCTCTATCTCAGAATAGTTTGGATAAAACAGCGTTTTCTGGAAAAATGCTGTCATCACTCATGTATATGAAGAGCGAGAGCTAAATTTTAGTTAAAGAAAGCATATAATTTTAGCAATATGTTTCCTTTTTGCAGTTTCTTGGCTCTGTTTAAATATGCTTCTTTCAGACTCATCCAGTTTAAATAACTGTGCTCTTTGGAGTCTTTGTGTTCTGAAACACAAAAATGATTTGATTTCATTTTGAAGTCTGGAAATTTGCAGACAACTATAAGCTTACTTCCATGTTTTTCCTTTCAAATCTCTAAAAGTTCTTTCTGGTGGGGAAAAGGAAGAAAAGAAAAACAGTGAGTGGGGTCGCCAGACGTACTGAAAAATTAAAATAGTGGTTACGGTAAACTGAAATTTTAAATTAAAAAAAAAATTAAGTGTCCAAGTGATAGTTGAAATTAATTTTTCTTTTGAAATTTTTCCATCACCAAAGTGACAAGTCAAGTTACAATCATTATTTTCTCATGGAAAAAGCCAACTCAACAAAACCACACTTTTCTGAGGTGTATTAGTAAGCAATATTACTGAAGAAAGAAGCAAGCTTATTTAAAGCATTCTGAACCTATCACAAAACACCTAATGGTCTGTGAGGACCACACCAGTGACAATGCAAATTAGAGACAATCCCAATCAAGGCAAACATTCATTTATTTGGTACAGCAAACTACGTGGATACATATCACAATCTGAAAGATGGCTTTTTCTTTTACAGACTGTGTGAGGCTTAACATGGCTATCACCAGATCCTCAGGCTGGTACAGGCCCAAGGTAGAACAGAACAGGATGTACCACAACAGGCTACGAAAAACCTAAATTTAAGTTGTGCTGCTACTAATAACTGCAAAAAATTGTATTGTCTGTTCCTTATTGAACATATATATACATACACACACATATACCTTTCAGCAGATAATGTTCTTATGCTCCTCCAGTGAGGCAAGAGGCTTAATCTAAGGATGACCTGCTGCGACCCTTGATTTATCCATCAAATTCATATGGCATCTGCTGGCTGATACAGAATTTTACTAATTTTAGTTCTACTAATTTTGCACAGATTTTCAATGCCAGTGACAGGCATTGACTTCCATACAAGCAGGGTAGGGTAGGGTAGGGTAGAAGACATGGATCTGAACAATCCATATGTGAGTCTCCCTCACATTCACAAGTATCCTGTTACCAGCTTTGCATTCTCCATTCACCACCACTATGTTGCTAAGCATAAGCATATCAAAACAGGTATGATACCAGGAAGTGACTTCAGCTGTCAGTAGCTTTTCCATTTTGCACCTTGTTGGTGAAATTACAGAGGACAGGACTGGCCAGTGCATGACTAACCCCTAGAAAAGTGTACTTTCAAACTTTGTGAAACTCTCTCAGTGAAAGTCCTTCAGGGGGCTCTGAAACAGGCAAAGGTTGGCTCTGATAAGTGGCTACACACATAATCCTTTAGACATAAACTGTTGACCAAGTCTGGGACTAAGACTGGACCTAGCTGCACCCAGGCTCCTCTCTGAGAAGGAGCTTAGAAAGCGAGGTTTCTGAACCTCCTGACTCAACGGGAGAGTCTCCCTCAGCCACTTGTCAGACTCATACTCTTAACGTGACACTGTGTCCCTCCCTCTCATTTCTCACCTAAATGGATTTCAAATGCTGCATTATGTTTCCAGTATGATTATGTGATTGTAATACTCCAGTTCAGACAAAAGAGTCAACCTACTTGTGCTTTTTCAGCATTTCACTTAGCATTCTCCTAGCTGTAATATAAATTACAATTCCACATATCACTGTCTGGGACTGGAACTGCAGCAAAGCTTTAATGGTGAAATTAGTGAATATTGCAAATAACATTAGACTTAGTAATGCTCAGAGAGCAAGAACCAAAGACCACATATTTTCATAGGAAAAGGGGAAAGGACATAAAGGTCTCTGGTTCTCTTTTCCCCAGCACCAGAGCACATTTACATTGTTTCTTTCTACCCAGCTAGTGGGGGAACTGAAATCCTGAAACTTCCACTTTGGCTTCACAAAAGTTAAAAGATCAAATTGGGCCTTCATCCCTGCTCCAGGACAGGAAAAAAAAACAACCCCAAAACAGACAGAAAAAATGCTGAGACAAAGTACCGTGACCAGAAGATTCCTCTTCAGTCACACAGGGACTTCACAGGACTGAGTAAACCTATCAGACAACTCTTTGTAGGAAACGAGGAGAAGGACTGGCTTAAGGCTTCATGGCAAAGTAGCCACAAGTCAATCAACTGCCCCAAAAGTTTTAAGAAAAAATGTTGTACTAGAATTCCCTTAATCACAAAGAAATGGAAGAGAAGTGATGAGAAGTCTAGCAAGTTTTTAGTCCTTTTTGCCACCCTATTCTCTCCCTCTTCCCAACTGAAAAGTAAGATTTTCTGACCTAGGAGTAGGGACAGAGGTAGCTACAAGCTCAGATAGAACCTGATGCAGATCCTCCAAGATTTTGCTGCTGAATGAAGCCTAAAGTATCTCAGGAAAGATGCTCTGCTACCACCAGGATTTCATAGCAATCACCAGGTCATAGGAAATTCAGTTTGGAAGGAGCCACAGGGGGTCTCTAGTCCAACCTTCTGTCCAGAGCAAGGCCACTTCTTAGCTCAGATCAGGTTGCTCAGGGCTTTGTCCAGCTGAGCCTTGAAAGCCTTCAATAATGGAGATGGCACAGCCACAGTCCTGACTCCACTGCTGCACTGTCCTCACAGGGAAAACGTTTCTCCTCGTATCCAGCCTAGGTCTTTTATTTTAACTTGCGCCCAGCACCTCTCATCCTCCACCAGGCAGAGTGGTGAAGACTTTAGCTCTGTCCCTTTAATCACCTCCTCACGGGTGCAGGGAGGATGCTGCTCTTCAGTCACACAAAGAAACAGTCCGAAAACCTGGTGAATAGAAGGCTGGATTACTGCTTCAATGTGCTTGTCAAGTAGCAGCGGGATTAAGTTCAATTTAAATCTAAACTTCCTGTTCTCCCAAAGATGTTTATTGGAAAAAAGATATACCAAGATGCAGTTTTAGAGGCATGCTGACTGGGAGTTACGTACTCTCCTTAAAACCGTGTTAGTATCTGTTGTGGAGAGTTAGTACACTGCTATTATGGCCTAACTCTATTCCACCAGTCCCCTAATGGATACAGCCGAGGCGCTGAAACTGCAACGAGAACAGGAGCTTTTCTCCAGCAAATATGAGATCAGGGTAACGTGAATACTGATTAGAATAGACAGTTTAAATTATTCTGATATTATTTTCCTGCAGTGCTGGCAAAGGTCGAGTCCTTGGAATTTATCAGTGCAAACATTCTGTTTTTTTGCCGCCTGGGATTATCTTTAATTGCTGTGAGCAATTTCAGCACAGCAGTTTCCTATGTTTGTTAAAGTGGCAGAAGTGACTGTCTCCATGAAAAACATCACACTTCAGTCCCCAAATGTCAGATCTGAAACTGGGACACAGACAACCAGAGCTCCTTGAACTCAGAGTCAAGCAAGGGCAACAACAAGATCCTGACATCACAGATGCACTGAGGAAGGAAATGCAACTTCTAAAGGGTGGAGGGATCCCAGCCTACAAGCTAGGACATACAATGTCCTGAGAAGGTGGGATAGGAGCAGAAACCCCAGCTAGGCAGTAGGAACCCAAAACACAACAGAGCCTGGTGGCTGAGTTTTGCACAAGCCAGCAAAAGAAACCTTTCAAAATTACCTCATGTGGGTAGGGGAACACTTTCCGTTTGTCTGCTTAAGTTCATTAGGCCCACACATACTGTAAGCCTTACTTCAGGAAGCTGCAGGGCCAAAGGCCCTCTCACAAATTTCCTGGACAGCTAGCAAGGTCCTGAAGTGCACCAAGAAATACAATGCATTCACTAAATTACTTGCCTTGATTACCTTAAGAATTTTTATGATTTTGTGACCATTAAACTGAGTAGGTGACAATGGAATGGTCTTTTAGGCTAGGCTGCTGTGGGCAGTCATCAAACACTAAAGACCCTGTGAGCCTTGGGTTATTCAGCTTCTTTTTTTGATATAATGAAAACATCTAATTCACTGAATTGGCTGTGATCACAAGTAGTGCATAGTTTCTGTGACTACAAATAATAAATTTATTCTTATGGCAATCGTAAATTAATCTTATAGTTCTCCAGAACAGAATCAGGAAACTAAACAATTTTCTGTTTGCACTAGATTAAAATATGAAATATTTCAGGAAATTCAATGACAATGAATTTCTTTAAATAATGGTTACTATAATTCACCGCTTCAACACTGCTTATTTTTTATAACTATTGCACGCTCATTTATCGTACCAGCTTGTACCATCAATGATTTCATTGTCTGTCATTAATAAAACAGTAACTGAAAGATCAATAAACTGCTATTCTGTAAAGAATATTCTGATGTGTTTAATCTCTAGATATGTGAAAGAGAAAACAAACCTATGAAGTCACAATGCTGGGAAATATGCAACTACAGTACCTTTAGCAACTGACTCTTTGCTGGCAATCTAGATGAAGACTTGGATAATTATATCCTAATTCTATGAAATATTCTTTCAAACATAGGACTCTATTTTTATCTCTTTACCTGATTTTCAAGGAAGACATACAAAAAAGATGAGTCTGTTAAACAAAACTCATACTTCTGCTGAAAGCAAACAGACCAATTCAGTCAAGATATGTTTCTTTTATCATCTTTTATAGTCTTTCCCAAAGCTCTGCTGACTTCTCTGCTTCATAGATATTAATTATAAATTTCTTTTGCTCCAAGAGGGATAACAGACTTCAGCTTTCTCCCTCGTTGAACTCCATGTTTCAGAAATTTTCTTTTCATTTAACCTTTTTCACTGAAATCTGTCTACTTGATTAAAGTGATTAGTAACTTAATTTCACCATCTTCGTGATGAAACAAAGACTATCTAAACCTGCAGTCACATAAACGAGGAATATCTACCCCAGAAGTGGCACAGTCATCAATAGGCTTAGGTGATGAAAACACACTTTAAGTGCTGTTCTAAATTATTTTACCCAGGAATTTGTTGCTACTTTGTTAGACTTCATGCATCTGGAAACTTTCTTTTGCCCCTTAAGTGTGTTACATAATTCTCTGACAGTTAACATCATCTCTTCTAAGTCTTGCTATTACTAAAATTATCTCAAGAAAGTGCTTGCTTACTTAAATGTTTGTTTATTTTTTTCTGCTAAATTGCCTAGTCTAATTAGAGGCATGATCTCTGTATATACTTTGTCTCCTGTCTGTCCTTAGATCACCACAGTTAAAACAACACTGCCATTAAAAGAGCAGTCTTTCTCCTAAACATACCATTTTCTGCAGCTATGACACTCTTCAGCTATGAACTGATGAAATTAACATTTAAGTTAGGATTTTCAAAAGCACTTGTCATGACCTACAACTAATCCTGCAGAAGCCTTTACTGGAGACTCATTGATTTTAAAGAAAGAAAAATATGGCCAATTCTAAAAACCTACACTTATCTTGGCCTTTTGCACCTAACTCTCATTGAAATCAAATGCCTAGGTAGGAGTTGGGCAGGTGGTAACTTTCAGGTGTAACTGATTAGTTATGATCTTTTTTCCCAGCTCCTCTGTGTCACAGCTGACCAAAGAGTATGTAAGATCTGCCTCTCAAGCAGGCATTCATCTTTTCTGAGAGAATATGTTACAAGAACAGAAATATCAGCTGTCTCTCTTGGCATGTTTGATTCATCACCATGAATTACAAATAGTAGTTCTGTTACTACGATGCTCCAACAGGACTAGGACATTGGTTCTGCACTTGTGAAGGAAGAAAGGGAGGGATAGGAAGATGAGAAATGCATGTGATTTTCCTGCACCTTGTATTTGAAATGCATATGTATTGGATTCATGTGGCAACGTTTTGGTAGCAGGAGGTACAGGCATGACTTCTGTGAGAAGCTGCTAGAATCTTCTCCCACGTCTGACAGAGCCAATGCCAGCCAGCTCCAAGGGGAACCTGCTGCTGGTCAAGGCTGAGCCCACCAGCAATGGTGGTGGAGCCTCTAGGATAACAGAGTTGAGAAGGATAAAAACCAAACCAGCAGCATTTTTCAGCCAGAGAGAGGAGTAAGAATATGTGAGAGAAACAACTCTGCAGACACCAAGGTCAGTGAAGAAAGAGGAGGAGGAGGGGCTCCAGGCACTAGAGCAGAGATTCCCCTGTGGTCTGTTGTGAAGACTGTGGCGAGGCAGGCTGTCCCCCTGCAGCCCATGAAGGAGGAGTGACAGGGTGTAGAGATTCCACCTGCAGCCCATGGAGGACTGCATGCTGGAGTAGGTGGAGACACCTGAAGCAGGCTGTGACGCCATGGGAAGCCCACACAGGAGCAGGCTCCTGGCAGGACCTGTGGCCCTGTGGAGAGAGGAGCTCGTGTGAGAGCAGGTTTGCTGGCAGGACTTGTGACCCCGTGGGGGACCCACGCTGGAGCAGTCTGTCCCTGAAGGACTACACCCTGTGGGAGAGACCCATCCTGGTGCAGTTTGTGAAGGACTGTAGCCCATGGAAAGGACTCATGTTGGAGAAGTTTGTGGAGGACTGTCTCCTGTGAGAGGGACCCCATGGTGGTGCAGGGAAAGAGTCCTCCCCCTGAGGAGGGAGGAGCAGCTGAAACAAAGTGTGATGAACTGACTGCAACCCCAGTCCTCGTCACCCTGTGCCACTGGGGGGCGGGGAGCAGGGAGAGATGGGGAGTGAAGTTAAGAAGGGAGGGGTGGGGGGAGGTGTTTTAAGATTTGGTTTTATTTCTCACCACTCTGCTCTGTGTTTGCTTGGTAATAAATTAGATAATTCCTCTCTAAGTCTGGTCTGTTTTGCCAGGGACGACAATTAGTGAACAACCTTTCCTTATCTGGACCCGTGAGCCATTCATTACATCTTTTTTCCCCTGTCTAGTTAAGGAACGGAGTGATAGAGCAGCTTTGGTGGGCACCTGGACTTCAGTCAGGGCCAACCCACCACAACATCGTATTAATTTGCTTGTGATTTCTTGTAGTTGAATTAATCACAGTGGTAATCATATTTGGTAAATTTGTGCATAGCATATGTCCTTCACATGGTATTTACTATGTTTTATAACTAGCCCTATTATTAAAACAAATTGTTACTGGAAGGAAGAATAAAACAATAATAGATGGAACACTTTTTGCTTCATCCTTATGTATTTTCATACTTCTTTTGCAGTTTATGTGCATACGCAAAACTGACAGTGTTTGAACTATCCATTATTTTTCATAGATCAATGAAGTCATGATAAGATGTGTAAACAGCTTCTGTTGACAACTTCTTGGAGACTAAAAAGGCATTTACAAAAGCTTGCAACTATTGCTCTACAATAGCTAGACGTAGAAGAAAAGAAGTCTTGGTAAGTTACCATGGAGAGACACTGTACTTGTATACCTCTGTGTGCTTTTGTCCTGGTTTCAGC
>VWZZ01008519.1:1766509-1864147 GCA_013399095.1 Psophia crepitans | reverse complement strand
CCTCGGAGCACAGGCCGAGCGCGGCCCCGGGCGGCAGGTAAATACTCCCTTTGCTCTGTGGTCGGTGCGGGGCTTGAAGGGTCTGCGAGGTTCCCCGGCCCCTCCGGGGCGGGCAGCCGGGCCGGGCTTCCCACAGCCTTCGCCGTGCTGCCTGCCCGCCGAGCGCGTATGCGGGCGGTGCGCGAGGACCCGGGCGCGGCTGTGTTTGCATTTACAGCACAAACACGTCTGCAGTCATGTGCCCATCCGGAAAGACACGTTCCCGTGCGCGTAGAAAGGCCCTGCGGTTTGGTTTTCCCCCACCCATAGCTGCTCACGGTCTCGGCAGGAATTTGGGCTACTCCCCGTCGGTAGAGTCCAACTCCAGTATGCGTAGGCACAGTGCGCAGGCATCACTCTATTTTAGTAGCCCGGAGTATGACATAATGCTAGGGTTGCCTTAGATTGCCATAAAATTGCCTCTTTTATGGAGCAAGCACCCAAACACAGTCAGTGGAATTATACCTTCTGGAGTCAAATAGGCCTGACGAGAGAGTGTTTGCTGTGTGGGAATGTGTGCTAGCTGGAGCATCAGCAGAAACGCTAGGATCACTGGCGTTGCAAGGTAAGATAAGGGAACAAACTCGAGGTGAGGGTTGCATGAAGAATCATGTCTCGCTCCTGATCTGTTGTCTGTTCTGCAAATATACGCTTACGGCCCTGATCCTGCGAAGATTTACAGACAAACCCAATTTCAGCTTTTAATAATCCCACTAAGTGACTACAAAAAGTCTTATTTTGCGAGGATAAGAAAGCATCTGAATCTTAGTAGGACCAATGCCCATACACCTTAAGTAACAGAAGTTTTCATCTTGCCACTTTTCAAGGCTTATTTATCCAAAATTAGTAAATCAAATTTGGGATTAAAAAAAATCAGAAATCTAAAATGTGAAACAAGCAATACGTAGTGGCGAGAAGGATCCTCTCAGTCTACAGTACAGACATCATTCCTGCAGAACCGTACCAGACTGAAGTCATGTGTTAACATTTCAATTTCATCAGATGTTTTGAGGTTTCTACTGGGCTTCTGCTAAGATCTTCTGTAACAAAGTTATAGTTCAGTTTAGAAGACAGCGAGTGTTTGTGCTGAGTAGTCACATAGCTCTGTAGTGGTACGTGTGGCTACAACCAGCCTGCTGGGTTAGCTGTTGTGGCAGGGCTGCCAGGACCTGAGGGTTTGGGTTGCTGTCACAGTTTGCCAAACTTCAGCATTATTTGGACCATTGCTTCCTTTCCTTTCCCCTGCCCCTCTTCCCCTGTTAATTAGTGTACCAAACCACTGTGGTCCTGGCTCTTTGGAAGACAAAAAGAGGACTTAGCTTGAGGTTCGAAGTGAGTTTATTGTTAATAACCTTACTTCCATCAGTGTCAGCATTCAACCACTAATAGTTATAGGAAATCCAGGTCTCACTGTAGAAAGGCTTGTACTGTCCCAGCCGACCTCCTGGGGTACCATGGTTAGAGAGAGGGGTTGGCTACAGTCGCAGATCAGGGCTCCTCGGAAAGCTGTGCGCCAGATGGATTTGAAAGTCAGGTATGCTTTCTTATCGCTGTGCCACGATCTCAGGGAAGAAATGTCTCCAATGTTCTTGTGGAAGGTACTCTGTTTCTTACACTCCTTCTGGCCTCTGGGGCAATGGCAGTTGTTACTCCCAGCTCTGGGGTTATACTGGGCTGTGCTGGAGCCTGATCATTGCTTTCCTGCTTGGTGTCCCTCAAACTACCCAGCAGAGCTAAGTAAAAATTAATTGTATAGTCTGGCATAGATGGTAAAGGATTCAGTTATTATATTACTATTTATACCAGCTAGTGCTTCACACAGAAAGGTCTCGAAGTATCTTCTGAGTCCTAGTTATAAGGACATAAATGTCTTCATCTGGCAGCCCCCCTTCTGTATGTCCTTCATTGCTTAAATGCAGCCACCTTGGCATGCAGCAGGACATTGCTGAAAGCTCAGCAGTCTCTGTAAATGAGTCCTGGAGGAGCAACATCCTCAAGAACAAAATGCGCATTTTATTTCTGTTCAGAACTCACAGGGATAAATTGAAAATGTCTTAATTTCTCATCTCCTAAAAAAAAAAGTGACGCTTTTGAAGGCTGTCTTTGTCTTTTCCCTTCAGTATAGTTCTAGAAAGTGCGGAGCAGGAAGATACTTGTAACATTTCTGTTTGCATTAACTGGAAATGTTTATTTAAAAAACCAGCTTTCTATCACTTGGTGTATACAAAGTTCCTCTACATCCCAGCAGGAGACAGGCTGGTACATCGTGGCAGATACAATTAAAAATACTAGACTGAGTCCTGTTGTTTCTTCAATGTCCAGTTCAGTCATGTTTCCTCACGTACCGGAGGAGGTTTGTATCGACCCTGTCAGATACCCCGTTCCCTGACCATCTCTGTACTTGTGCTGAGCTCAGGAGGTAACAGGATGTTTCGTGCTGCCTGTCTGTCTGGCAGAACAGGCAGGAGTTCTTGTAGTTAAGGGCACCGCGTAAAATGCAAGTTATACCACTTTAAACAAACCTGTACACACAAAGCAAATGAACTCAAACATAGAAATCATTCACCCTCCCTTGGGTTGTTACTTGGGACTACAGGTATGTTTCAGACCGCGTAGCTGTGCCTCGGGCCAAATCACGGCACTGCTTCATTCTGTTTGTCCACATGTGTTTTGTGCCTGAAGTGTGATTGGGTTTGAGGTGTTGCATCCAGCTGATCTACAGGGGTGATGGTAGGACTCTGAAAAGCCTCTGTTCCCTATGCCTGACATCCTCCCCTGCAACGTCAGCCAGCCAACAGGCAGAGTGCACAAGGGGTTACTCTGGATTTCACTCTGATGTGAGTTACGAAGGTGCCCACGTGCTGATGGGTTCGGCTGGCCTGCAGCCTGGGCTGTATGTCACCATCAGCTAACTCCCCTCTGGTCATTCTGCTTTGCTTTCTGTTCCTTGCCAAGGGTCCTTCATCTTTTCCGCAGTCCCAGTCCAGCTACTGAGATTTCAAATGGTTACTCACCCACAGGAAGTGATACAGCCCCTCATTACTTGGTGGTGCTCCCCAGCCAGGAGGAATGTGTGTCAGATGGCTGCAAGGCAAAGGAGTCAGTGATAAAGATCTTGGAAGTGCTGTACAGCAGTCAGTCTCCAGAAAAGAAAAGCTTTCTGTGGCCTGTCTTCCTCCACTGCTGGGTCCTTCTTACCCTCTGGACCCACTTTGTTCTGGTGCAGCAGGCTGTCGTGTGCTTTTCAGCTTAGAGTTTCTTGCATTTTAATTACTGTTTCCAAAGTGCGGTTAAAATTAAAGGTAATGTATACTATAAGCACTGTTTATTATTCATTACTGATCGCTCATGGCTGGATGAGCTGTTCTGTAGCTGTGATGCGTTAGTTCCCCATGCAGGGAGGATGCCTGGGGAGCTTCCTTGTTAAAGGCACTGGGTCAGATCAGCAGCTGTGGAAAATCTATGCTTTCACAGTGAGACTCATGTATCCTCGTTAAGGGTCTGCTTCCCCTCACAGAATACAGCATTCTACTTCTTCCCTGGTTTCACCTCTTTCTTAATTTAATCTTTTTTTTTTCCTTTTGTTTTCTGTAGTGTGGAAGATTAGGCACCAAGTTAATTGCAGCTGTTCCTGCTCTTTGCTTCTCCCTGGGTCTAGCAGACAGGATGCGGGAACTCTTCGTCACTGATAAATGTTGGCAGTCAATTTCATCCTTAAGGGCACTGAGACTATAGCAAACAGATGGGTTTGCAAAGTGGAAGTGGTTATACTTACATTGAGTTATCCTCTCTAGCACCTGGCCCTAAAGCAAACATTCCTGACCAGAAACCTCCTTTCTCCAGGTTTTGTGAGTTTTTCCTGAACATTGTCAGTGGTTTTGTGCAGGAATATCAGTCAGAAGGTATTTATGTGAAGCACTTTAAAATTGGGATCGTCCGAAAATTTTAAGCAATTCGTTTCTCAGTTGTGTGTCGGGGGAAGAGGCTTTTGAAGAGGGGCTTTAAAAATGTGATCTAAAGACAATTATCCACTCCATGCTGAACCAGCATTGACTATCATGTGGCAACCTCCTTGAAACTGTGATCCCCTGTACCATAGGAGAAGTTTCTTGTAGTTTTGTCTCACTTGTAAATTTCATCCAGACATTTAAATGGTGAATCTGACAGGCTGGTGTGCTGTGTTGCTCACTAGGTGTACATAGCAGTAGGTCACCTGGGGTTTTGGAATCACTTGGGGAGAAGGCTTGTCTTGTGCCGAGAGAACAAAATACAGCCAGGATACAAGAAAATGTGATAGTTTGCACAGGAACAGTGTTCCAGATGATGCTTCCTCCCTGCAATCGTCCCTTATGAAATTTCTAGTTATCAGTTGTCTCTCCAAATTGAGTTTGAGAGGCAAGGAGTGCATCGTTCAATTGCTGCTCAGAGAACTGGGCACTGCATGCATGGGATTCGTACCTGCTAGGATTGTGGGTGTTTTGAACCAGGACTGCTCTTTGGTTACATATGGCTGGCACGCAGTACGGTGGGTCTGACAGGCGATGTTGCACGCTGAGGCTCCAGCCATGGCAGCTGTGACACTATGCTTCCTGTGCAGCTAAGGGAAAGGGCTTCTGGCTGGGAGAGACACCGCGGTGCCATCGTGCTTTGAAAGAGCTCCTGGTCAGAACAGGATGATGAATGTTTGCTGAGTAGCCCTTGCTATACTGTAAATAAAGAAAGCATCATCTGCCGACTAGTTCCAGTGAGGGGCTGCTGGAAAAGGGCACTGTGCAATCCCTTGCACTGTGCTGCTGCTGTCTGTTCTGCAACTTTCTCTGCGAGCATTTGTGTGCCAGTCATGTATAGAACATGATGCATAGGCAATGGTAAAGGCTTTGTGTGTGACAGCCATCTGTGTATCCTCATCCTCCCTTCTACCCGTTCAGGTGTGCCCACTTGACAAGTATAGCTCAACTTCTTAACAAAGAGGTAGCACCTAAGTCTTCAGCTTTGTAGCTTTTTTCCGGGATTCTGCACAGCAAAGACGAGTTTCCAGGGACAGCCATTGACCTAAGTGGGGGTCTCATTTAGATTCTGGGCAGTATTTGGCCAATGGGACCCCCTGGGCTGGTCAGAAATCCTTGTAGCAGCAAAACTCATAGGCTATGATTGTTCAAGGTGCCACTGGAAGACATTCAGGTCACAGGCTGAGGTTGCTCAGACTGACAGGCAGAAAAGCTCATTAGGTACCAACTGCTCCAGCCCCAGTGAGTTGTAATTCAAAGAAGCTACATCCACCTTTTATTCAGATGACCTGTTGTTCAGACCAGGCTTGTCACAGCCTATAAACTGGACTGTAGTGTCCCAAGCCTGCAACACACCAGAAATAAAGGGCCCTGAGGCCACTTGCATTTGTTCTGCTACCAAAGTGTCACCCAATTGAACGTCTTTTTCTATTTTCCTTGTTGGCATTGCAATTTCAGCCCACAGTTGCAATGCGGTGCAAGATAAGCAGAGCTGGTTCCCACAATGGGTTCCAGGGTGCTGGGAAGGGGCTAGGGCAAGCTCTCCAGTGGCTGAGGCACCGCTGCTCTCTATTTGCGTAAAGGTAACTTGTAAAACTCCTCTTGTGCTCTTGAGATGAAATTGTCAGAAACATCCAAATCTTTGCCAGGAATTTGGGCCTAAGAGTCATTATAATCAGTGAGACTTGGAGGACTTTTAACAATATTACCCATGTTTTGCTATTTTTTGCTGGATGGGAGGTCTTCCTCCTGAACATATCACTTGTGAGTATTATTGTTCCTTTCTAATTCTCTCTCAAATACAAGAGAAAAGGGAAAGTCCGCTTTTATCTGTTGTGTCTCGCTCATTGTTTTATACAAGTCTATTACCTGTTCACTGAAAAGGAGGTCCAAAACTGACAGGACTCCTTATCAAGTTGTGTGATGCCTCCTATTTCTCCATCCTGTTTTCCCCCTTTGCTTCCCGGTGTTTTCAGATCCATCTTACACTAAACACTTGTGCTGTGTCTAATTTGGAGAGACCCATGTGGTGGCACTGGCCTTCTAGAAAGGATAAGGGACTGAGTTCTGCCTGCTTCTCCCTCAGCAGGAGGGTGAGCTTGGGCCTGTTTCCTGTCCAGTGTTGAACAACAGTGCAAGAACTGCATCTTTCAGGACACTACTGCTCTGTCCCACCTAGCTGGAGTTACCTGTACAGTTCAAAAGAAAGAGAGGGAAGGAGAATAACTGGCAGATAGTTAGGATGGTGGCACAAACCCTGTTTCCGTAGGAGACCAAACTGGAAGGTACTTCTCTGATATAAACTTCTTGTATGGATTGGTGAGCTAAAGGCATCTCTTCAGTCGCTGGTTCCTAAATACGTGCTGGCTCTAGCTTTCTCTCCTGCCTGACCTAGAATGAGCCGTCCTGAACATAAGGGGTACACAGTGAGTGCCTGTTGTGGTCGTGTGTATCAGCTGCAAGACTGCTGTCTACCCTTGCCTCTTCCATGCTTTTTAGTGATTGCCATGCAGTGTCTGTTCATTTTCCCTGGGGATCCAGCAAAGCACATCAGGAAGGTAAATGATCTCTTCCAGTGTATGTCCTTTGTCGTTTGTCATCCATGATTTTTCTCTGCTGTCAGACTGTGCTGTCAGCTAGTATAAGTCCTTGTGACTTCACTAAGGGAAGAGAAGTAATCTTGACTAAACTGAACCTCTGTGTTTCAGGTGGCATGACCAGCAATCCTTGCTGTTTACTTCAGCCATATGAGTAACGTGGCCACTGTAAACTTGTGATAGTAAAGACTTTACTCATGTTGTAAGTGCACGTTAATTATCTGACTGCTGCATGTTAATGCAAAGGTGTATCTGCGCCAGACAGACATACAGAAAAGCATGTTTTTCAGCTGCTTGAATCCCTGTGTCCAGCATTTTTTGCTAAGTACAATGCACCACGTTCCATCACCTCTTATCAATAAGACTAGTTCCTGGAGGCCTGGGTGAGCTGTTAGGTTTCTGCTTCCCATAATGAATCCCTGCTTACTATTGCCTATAGCTCTGGCAGTCTTTAATAGTTTGGGCTGATGCTTCTCTCTTCCTCTCCTATTCACTCCCTTAGGCTGAATGTCTTTAGAAAATTTCAGGTGTTACCAAGAAAGGCAATGCATTTTATCGTAATTTAAAAAGAGTTTATCCTATCCTATCCTATCCTATTATTTGCCTTTATCCCTCCTTCATGTGAAGGAAGTGATTTCCACTGCTTTACGTCCCGGAGGAGATTCTGATGATGCTGTTTACTGCCGTGTCAAAGTTTGCTTTCATTTGGCACCAAATCCATGCAGAAGTCTGAATTAAAATTTTGTTCAATGACACTGTCAGAAAATGCCAAATTGTGTTTTTGGAGGATGTGTAACTGCAGAATCCCAGCGCTGTGGGAGTTACTGGCACATCTCTTTCTTTGGTGTAAGGAGGTCTTGGCGGTGTGCGAAGGGATGAGCCTGCCACCACTGAAGTCACCTTTCACATGTTTGTTGAGCAGGGCAAACAGACTAGTTTGGAAGGTATGAGTGCTGCAATTTGTGAACTGTGTGATGCAGGGGCCTGTCATCTTCTCATGACCTTGTGATTCAGCATCTTACTGGATATGAGGTCAGTTTGTAGTTTGGCATCACGACCTTGGCTGCATGACACTGGCTCCAGTCTCATAGGATCCAGAGAAACGTGCAGCCACATGAGGCCTCCAGCATTTAAAAATGAACATGTTAAATGTAAGTGGATTTTTTTCCCCTTGCTTTCCATCTTTCCTACTGATTTAAAATAAAGAATAGAGCAATCTTACATCTGCTACCACTGAAATGCTTCAGTGGCATGTAACAAGCCCTTTTGAAGTGATTGCTGCTCCATTCCTTGAGTGAGAGCAAGGATGTATTTTCTGCTGTATTCACCCTGTGAAGCAGCATCTTTGTATGGGCCAGCCTGTAGCTTTCACTGTTGGCGTGTGATTGTGTTAGTGCTGGTTTTGTTCAAGTGAATGCCTGTTGCAGTTTTGCAACTTCAAAATACCATTCTTGCTGTAAAGACACACCATAGGAGGATGTAGGAGAAGTGGCCAGGTTGTACCACATCATGTCCCTTAGCCTGTTCCTGGAGCTCCCAAGCTGTAAGGTGCCAGGGAGCAGAATGCTGTTCTGGGGTTGCTGGCAGGAATGATTTTCGAGGGTGAACTCCGTGCTGCTTTAAGCTGACAATGCGGATGTGCCCAGGATGACTTTATTTCCCACTGCCGTCAGCTGGCACGGCTGCACAGCTTTGCGAAGAGTTTGTTCCCATGCTGTTGTGATTTGAAACCACTCCAGATCTGTTTTGCTCAGCCCTCTGGTTGCAGTTCTGGCTCTGCCTTCCATGTCTTAACTCTAGATTTACTTGTTGAAGCTGATCCTAGTCTTGGTTTGCTGTGAGGCTAGTGAGTGAATCCTTGCAAAGAGATATGGGGAGAAAGATCTCACTGTAGAGACTTGAAGTTTTCAGAGTTATGTATGTGATTGTTTGTTGCTTTTGAAAATGATTTACTTGGAATGTGTTCGCAGACATCGTGGTCTGAACTGCTGATCTGTTAGGAGCGAGGGCGAGCTGCTGCTTTCCAACACAACTGTGTCATGGCTGGCCACAACTGAAGCAGGGATGGGAAGAAGTCAGCAGGTGATTGTGGAGGGGGTTGGTCTGTGCTACAGCATTCTGTGCCCCCTTCTTGGGGGGCTGATGGCCTCCTTCCTCCCTCTGGCTTACTATAGGAAAAGGTGCCTATTTAAATGACTTTGCTAATATAAATTAGGCAAATAGACTGTTCTGGATTAAAAAAAGAACCTTAAATAGCAGTACTATCTGTGTTTGATGCTGTTTAATAGATGTTTTTTCCTGCTAAGTGTAAGTCTTCATGCTTCCTGGTAGCACTTCAGCATCATTCACAAGCTAATGAGCTGCTAATTATCAACCCTGCCCAGGCTAATTAGTTTTGTTAAGAGTGTGTTAATCTAGTCAGAGCTCTGAACGAATGCAGCTTTGCTTCTTATAGGACTTGAGCTGATGTGGTCAGAACTGGGATGTAGATCTCTGACGTGGGGCTGTTCTGCATGTACAAGCTATAGGTACTGTGATTTTTCCTAGCAGCTGAGAGAGCTGTTCTCCTGCTAGTACAAATGCCCAGCCTCCAGGTCCCAAGAACTTGCCCGCATTTGACTGATTTCCCCAATTTAAACATACTTACCCTGTACTTCCCTTAGCATGGCAGCACTGTGGATGGAGCTTGAAGAGGGAAAGGTTAGAAGGCAGCAGGCTTAGTGTGAGAGAAGTCAGCAATGAGACACCCCTTTCCTGCGCCAGAGGGAACAGAAACCCCTCTTTCTTCCTCCTCACAGGCGTGAACTCGGGTGGGTCAATACAGCTGTTCAGCAGGTCTGGCCTTAAAGCCTATCGCTATTATGTTTTGCCCAGTGAGTCAGTTGCTTGGACATAAAGATCTGTAGATTTGTGACGATGCAGGACACGTTATATTTTCATTTTGCTGTAGGTTGCTTTGTCTTTCTGGGGCTTAGGTTGCCACATGGTTTCACTTAAGTTCCCAGTGATATTCTGGAGAGAAACTACGTGCAGTGCTCTGCAGCAGCCTAATTGCATTGATTTATTAGGCAAATATCACAGTTCTGTTTATGTGGACAGGCAAAGCAGGTGTTGTGAAACTCATGTTGATCTTCTAAAATAGGAAGTGCACGCCATCTGTGAGAAAAGGGCAAACTATTTGAGGCTGGCTGGCCTATTTTACTAACACTTCTTTTTTCAGTTTCTTCTTACAGCCCCATGGGAACCTGTACCAAGCATTTCCTAGGTGGCTGCTTTTGAGATGTTAGTCAGTACTGCCTCGCAGTGCTGTTTCTAAAGCCTGGTTAATGAATGGTGTTGCTTTGGTTCCCCTTTATCTGGTGCCCCATCCTGCTCTCTGCAGGTTCCAGCTCAAGAAGTGATAATACACAGAGTTCACACACAGTGAACAACAGAAACCCCAAAGGGGTTCTTCATACACAATAGTGTTGGTGCCAAATGAAGGAGAAAGTCAAATCAAGGGGACTGGGACTGTGAAAGGACTGATGTGATTAAACATATTTATCTGGGGAAAGGCTCCTACTGACGTGATGTTTTGCTTTGCTTTACAGGTACTCTCCATCACTATGAGCTTATTTCATAGAAGGGCGGTAGCCCACTTGATCAGTGAATGTTAAGTCTCCCATCTGAATGTAGGTTGATTTGGTTCCGTCCTACCACTAAGGATCGTGGTTAATGTATGAGCCCCACCATCTCTAAGTTAGTGGTGTGCCAAGGACAGATGTGAAGCAGCTCTTTCCTTAGATATTGATGTGGTGTCTTCTTCACGCATCACGACGCCTCGGGCCCACCGGCAGCACAGGATATGGAGGCTCTTGAAGTTGATGACATTAGCCCTGCCTTGGAAGTGACTGAAGACTTTTTCAATAGTTTCGATACTAAACTTGAAAAGATTGTACAGCCCTCTGAGGTGTACGGTGTACAGGAGGTCCCTGAACTGGTTGGGCATGAGGTATTCGATCAGATAACAGAGAGCAGGAATCTGAGGAACGTTGCCTCCTTAGCTAAAAGTAGCCTCATCTGGGATCACTGCAAAAATGGCCTCTTGGAAACCAAAGCTCAGACAGCATTCCCTGCCAAAGACCAGCGCATGGTGCAGAGGGGAACAGCTGCGGACAACCTTGCTTGGGCAGGGGAAGGGGAGACCACAGCTTTTAACATCTTCAATATCTGCCAGCGGAGGAGAGACAGGCCTCGCTCGGTGAATGACATCCTGGTGCAGAATGAGGAAGCCTCCACATTCAAGCCAGGACACAACAGGTCACGCTCCGATATCAGCCATGTAAACTGGGGAGTGGTCTTCACGGGCACCTCCCTACCTCAGCCACCTGCGCCAGGTCAGGACAATAACTGCGCTCTGCTCTCTTACCTGGCATTGACCAAGGGAGAGGACATCCAAGGGAACACAGGTTTGTGCTGATGCTTTATTGTTTCTGTTGATATGAGCCCTGTCCTTTTTGTTTTTAGTATTTATTTTGAAGGAGGAGCTGTGTGTTTAAAAAAAACAAACTCACCCCCCAAAAAACAACTGTGTGGTAGCTCTTAAGATGATAGAAAACATCATGGCTCTGTTGGCTTTGATATAGCTCTGTTTGCTTGCCTAAAGATCAGATTTTAAATCGATCTTGACTTCTGTTCCTTTCATGGTTTGAAAAACTAAGCTTGTTTTACTTTTTGCTTCTATTTTGTTCAGTTTGACTTGGGGGAAAAAACCTACTTGTTACATATTTCTGATAATTTCCTTACCTGATTGTCCCGAACTAAAAAAACTTTGAGTGCTGAAGGTATTGGGAGAATGGCAAATCCAAACAGAGGCAGTTTTCTTAAAAGTTAAAGAGCAGCCATTTAAAAGGGGGCATACAAAGCTTTACTGTGAGGTCTGAGATCTCTGCTGTTTCTTTAAGAAATGCTGACTATTCAGGCCATAAACAATTAACAAAAACTCGAGCTTGCAGTTTATGCTTCTCAATATTAAGGCATCTCTGCCAGCGTTGTATGGGGGACAGAAAGTCTTGTTATCAGATTGAGGCAGGTGTCTCCGGTGAGCCATATGATGCAATATTTTAGCAAGTAATACTTCCTCCTTTTCCTTTCTCAAGCACTGCACTGAAAGAGGATTGTGCTCAGGGTGTTGGAAACACTGAACCACTGTCTCCATCTCCATGGTTTATTTTGTAGATGCCAGAAGTGAACTGGGCACTTATGGAAAAGAAAAGTAGTTAGTGCCACAAAGGGTTTATAATCTAAATAAAGGCAGGACTTAATAGGGGAATTCAAAAATCAAAGAGTTGTGAAAGCATGTGTGTGTGTGCATGGTGAAATGGCCCCACTTATCGATAGGTAGCCTCTTTAGGGTTAAAAGAAGCCTTTTGGGTTAGGTTTTTCAGGTAAGTCGGTATTTTGGAGCATGAAAAGCAGGTGCCTAAGTGGTTGTGTTTGTGGATTTGTGCATATATAAATATATATGATTTGTAGGTATATGTGTATGTATACATCCGCACACAAACCTGTAGGTTACTGTGTTATATTGTGATGTATTTGCTGTATCCCAAAGAAGAGTCCTCTTGGGTTACGAAGACAAGTATACCTGCTGTTATTTTTGTTCAGGGAGATACCTTGCTTCCTGCAGAGAGGGGTCTCTGTTCTGTGTCCTTCCCATGGAAGGGGTGCAGAACAGGAATGCACCCAGAAGCCTGGAGACAGAGCTCTCAGTTTCTGTCAGCTGTGTCCTGGGCATCTCATGGGTTTAACTTGGCTTGCAACACCTTATGTGCCCACAGAAACACCACTAAAATCTGACCATTTGAGGTCAATACATGTCCCTGCTGGTGTTCGAGGCTTAATCTTTTTGGCCCAATTTCCCCGTGCAGCCCTCAGAAAATGAGGACTGCGCAGAGCCACTAAGATGATCAAGGGAGTGGAACATCTCCCTTATGAGGAAAGGCTGAGGGAGCTGGGTCTCTTTAGCTTGGAGAAGAGGAGGCTGAGGGGTGACCTCATCAATGTTTATAAATATGTTAAGGGTGAGTGTCGGGAAGATGGAGCCAGGCTCTTCTCGGCCTCACTAAGCGATAGGACAAGGGGCAACGGGTGCAAATTGGAGCATAGGAGGTTCCGAGTTAACGTAAGGAAAAACTTTTTCACTGTGAGGGTGACAGAGCGCTGGCACAGGCTGCCCAGAGAGGTTGTGGAGTCTCCTTCTCTGGAGACATTCAAAACCCGACTGGACGTGTTCCTGAGTGATGTGCTCTAGGTGGCCCTGCCTTGGCCGGGGGGGTTGGACTAGATGATCTTTCGAGGTCCCTTCCAACCCTTGTGATTCTGTGATTCTGTGAAAGGGGGGTTGTTACTTATACCGTTTATAATAAGAAATACCTAAGTTATTCTGTATTTGAAGTCTTGTTCAGTGAGGCTGATTTCAAGCGGCCAGTGGATCCCCAAGCTGCAAGAAGCAAGCTGCCAATCCAGCTGCTCCTTCCGAGGGCAGACGAGTCTCCCTTCTGTCAGTCCAGGGCTGAGGCAACTGCAGGAGTATGTTGGGATGCACCCTAATGCATTGCGTCTCTGTCTGGGGTGAAGCAGTTATGTTCCCCTCTCTCTTACGCACAAATACAAGGAGTGTGATGCAACTGTTCATAAAATGAAGGAAAATGAAAAATGGCAACAGTTATATAAGTTTTTCTTCCCTTTCTGGCAAACAAAGCAACTTTATTAGGAACTGCAGTTTCAACAGCTGGGGCACTGTTGCTTCCAAAGCCACTTAGAGACAGCAGACCCCAGGGAGATGCACCAACCCTCTGGAAGCCCTAAAAGGACCTTACTGTGTCCAGAGTCAAGTCTATAGCAGGACTTCAAACCAACATCTAGAGCAGCTTGGTAGAAAACCTCCCATGATATAACCATGAGAGGAAAAGACAAGAAATGTGCTCTGTGTCCAGCTGGATTCCTTAAGCTAAACTGTGTCCAGGATTCAGTCACCCCCTCAGAGCGTGTACCCAAGACAGGCTGCTTTGGTGGTAGCAGTGGAGTTCAGTGGTACTCTTCCTACCGTGTGGGCTGCTTAAATGCAGTTAATGCAATGAAGTTTTTCTCCATACAGAAAAAATGAACAAACTGTTAGTGTGATATGTTATGATTTCATGTTAAAGAGTTTGTAGTTGTGAGGTATAACTGTGTAGACCTCACATCTATAAAGTAGTTTTGCAAAGTATAGCAATATTAGCTCTCTTCAGAAAAACAGAAATTGACAGATTTCCAGGAAGAAAACTCTTGCTTTTATACTGTCTGCAATAATGTCAGGTGTCTTATAGCCCATCTGTTCCTCGATTTCTCTGTGATACCAGGAGCAAGTCCCATTGCTGTGCTCAGTGTTGCCAGAAATGTGGGTCTCTTCAAAATGGCTTTTTGCAGAAAAGACTCAGTATGGTCAAGTTCTGGGATCTCAGAGGTGAACTAAGTGAGGGAAGGAAATGGAGTGGCTGAAGAACGTCTCCCAGTACTCACCTGTAGCCCAGCAGCAGTCAGTACCTTTAGGGTGCTCAGCCCACGCTTTTTCTATTGCTTTTTGTGAAGTTGCAGGGCATTTGTCTTGCTGTGGGCCCTCCAAGAACCTTTCTGCATGAGAAGGCAGTGGTACCTTCTTTGAGGAAGAAAAACTTCTGGGCTCTGAAAATGCACTCTTTTAACCTGTTTCCTTAACCTGTTCTGTTCAGCTGCTGTGCAGGTTTTAGAAGGTAGCCATGGTATTTCTTCCCTCTGTGTTTAGACGAGAGCCTGCCATAGAGTTTGCTGGTACTGTGAGCTGAGCCAAAAAGAGAAAAGCAAAAGCAAGAAAGTACATATTGCTGGTACGTGTACCTGGAACTCGTCATTATTCTCCACAAGAGACTGAAAAATGTATTTTAAAGATAGCTAAAAGCTGCTGCAGTGGTTGAAGGAGGCATAGTGGCCACAACCTGTGGAGACATCCCTTTCCAGGGCTTTAATACAGATTAAACAAATGCATATGAGGCACTGAGAGCAACTTCAGCCACTTCTGCCAGTCCTCACTGCAGTAAAGGACTTCCTTCTGGAGCCTGCAGAGGTCTCCCAGTCCTCTGAGGCTGGCCGAGTTGCTGTATAGATTAACTCTTCACAATTTTTTTTTCCTTATCTGCGTAGTATATTTATTACTATGAGTTTATCTGTTCCTACTATTTGTTTTTTTATAATAGAAATAAAATGAAACTGGATCCTTTCCACAGGCTGTGAAAGGAAAGGATCTGAAAAGAAGCTGTGCCTTTTGGAGCAGTATCTCCTTAGGCCTGCTGGTAAAACAGCTAGTGGACTAGAAGTGAGTGCTGTTTGTGCTATGGAGCAGTGTCAAGCCATAAGTGGAGCTAGCAACGACAGAAGTTGTAAGCAAATTCAAGACAGGCTTTTATATTTCTGGGCATGTGGTCTGGCAAACAGAGGGAGAATGCTGCTTCTGTAGTATCCAGCAGAAGCTTGCTTAGATCATTAAAACACAGTGTGTGAGCAGTTATCTTTGATAGTCATGTGGATGTTTTCATTCAAACACAGGCACTCCAGAGAGTGTGGGTGCTATAGTACTTTTCCTGGGGAGCCGTTTTGTTTGCCTCCCATGCCTGTGAGCTTAGGGAGCTCCAGAGCTGTCACTGCACTGAGCAGCTGCCCGCTGACAGACTGTCCTTCCAGCAGAAGGCTGATGCCTTGTGCCCCCCTCCAGCAAGCAGCTACGGAGGTACTCAGCCAGCCCCACTGGGTTTTGGCAGCCTGCTCTGTCAGGAAGCTGAGCCTGCGGGGTGTTTGCATCCCTGTGGCATGGAAAAATAGACATACGGAGAAAGGTGACTGCCTTAAAACTCGCCAGCAGGCCTGAATTCTGCCGTGTCTGATCAAGGCCAGGATTTCACCATCCTTCAACTGACTGATTTTAAAGCAAACAAACAAACTTACCTCCCCGCCTCTCTTCACGTCTTTTTATCTGGCTGGGAGCTTAACCGTCATATGGCAGACTTCGAAGGTATGATCTTGTACTCAGAGTTTGTACAGGGGATATTTCAAGAGAGGTTTTGGCCCCTTTTCATATAGCTCTTGTACATACTACATGCTTTTCCAGTGTGTTTTTAATGGAGGTGAGACATCTAAATCTGTATTCATGAGCAACACGCCACTGATTCACAGGTTGGGGACTGGGGGTGACCCTTGAGTTCTGAGGAGTCATTTTACGGTGCTGCTTTCTCTTATTCTGACAACCACACAGACTTTATGTCAGGATTTTTTCTTTCTTTGCCAGATACCTTCACCTTTGGCAGCAGTAGTGGTGGCTGGTGCTAGCTCTGTGCCTGTGACATTGGGTCATGCAGCATTTAGTGCACCTATCAGTGTGCTGAGCAGGGTTGTGGTGGTGGGTCACAGCAGCAGACAGCAGTGCCGTCAGTTGCCACTGTTCTGCTCAGGGAGGAGCTGCGAAGACAGCTCGCTGGAAAAGAGAGATGTGGCAGGGAAGGGAGCTGCTGCAGAGGTGGAGGTGGCCAGAGATCCATGGTGTTGTGCAGAAGATAATGGCGCTGTCCTCTGAGAGGCAGATGTGTGGAAATGACACTTCTGCACCTTCCTCTCTGGAGAGCAGGAAGCCTCATGCCACTTGAAAATAATCCCAGAGGTATCAAGCCAGTTGGAGAACCAGTGCCCACCCTGTGGCCAATTTATTTTTAGCATTAAAAGGTAGTCAAGGAAAAGGTGGCTGTACCAGAGATTTGGGGCCTTTCAAGATTTAAGGAAGCAAAGATGTTATTTAAAATCCAGTGTGAATTGGATGCCCTCCACTGTGGGGTCCATAAGTGCCAGGTGCTGTCTGTGCATCTAGCAAGAGACAGCCCCTTCTCCCAGGAGATGACAGTTCAAATACATCACACAGTAAGGACAGGGAGGGTGAGCAGGGACAAAGAGCAGTGAGGCGCTTTGCCCGAGATCAAATGGGAGTATAATTTGGATCACCTCACTTCAACTCATCTGCTGGATACTTCCCCTCTAACCGCCCCAGCTAATTCGGGGAGTGCTGCACTTGTTCCCTGCAGGCTCACTCCTGGTTGCTTCTTGGGCTTGGGCAGCCTCCGAGCTGGAAGGGCCACAGGGGGCTGGCAGAGAGCAGCAGCAGTGGAGGGGCAAGGCTGGGCAGCTGCCTCGGGTGGAGGGGAACCTGACCTACTCTACTCCCTTGCCTGGGAGGCTGTGGGAGGGTGCATGGTGATGGAGAGGGGAGTGCAGTGAGAGGCGATGGGAGGGGCTCACGTGCAGGGCGGGTAAGTTCACAGTGCAGGAGGATTACAGTAAGCAGCACTGATGAGTTTGCTTGTGAAGCTGTTCTGGTTAGGAGGGTTATTCTTTATGGAGATTTTTGCTCTGGAGTTACGACACTCCGTAAAGCTAATGAACAGAGTTTTCATCTCCTGGGGCAATGCTGATTGCTTCCAGTGATGTTGTGATGACTTTCATAACTGAATTTTCAGGTTAGTTGCTATTATTCCCTTAGTGTTGTCAGCTAACTCTCCTCCTAATGTGAACTGACCCCGTTTTCGTAGCTTGGACAGTCACTTCATACCCTTTCTTCCTTCTTTTTAAAGCGAAATTGAGTGAATTTATAAAAACAATCAGCAAATCCATCTGTGTGTGATATTCTCACTTCTTTTGCAAGTGCTATTGTTTTGTGCATCTCCTAGCTGGTGGTCGGTAACCACCTCTTTCAACTCATAATACTTCTGTCTCTTCCAGAGTCGAGTCCTGTTCTGGCTTGGTCTTGTGTGTTGGCTGAATCCAACCTCCTTCTCCACTGCCCCCTTGGCACAGGCACTGTGTCAGTATGCACGAGTTGCTGGTGGTCAGCTCAGCAAACGCTATATGAGTGTCTGACTTGCTGTAGAGGAGCAAAAGAGATTGGATGGAGTGGCTGGGCAGCTGGGATCCTGTAGACTTCAGCAGAGTTTTTCAAATGTTTCTTGTACAACGCTACACCTGAAGGGAAAGACATAAAGAATAATTTGTTCAGGTTCATTATCCATCTGTTCAGGCAGTTCATTCAGTGAGAAGTTTTTTTTGGTGAATAACTAAGCCAATCTCACTATCAATGGATAAATCTAAAATTAAGAGTTTTCAAAGTAGGTTTTGCTTTCCCTAAGCCTAAGAAAGATGAAAAAAGAGTGAATGCCCCTCTGGTGGGGAGACATGCTGTTTCTTTACATAAACTAATGCAAACTGCTACCTAGTTACAGGTCTCATTGCTGCAGCGGTCCCTTGAAAGGAGGTGTCACTGGGAGAAGCAGCCCGACTTGGCTCCAGGACAGCCATCTGCTGGAAATTTATGGTTAAATATCAATGCCGTTATATCAGGACCAAGTGGAATGAGATATACTTGTCTAAAAGAGATGTACCTGCAGGGCCAGATGGGAAAATAAGTAGGAAGAAAAGACTGTGTTTTTAAGTAGGAGGGAAGCCTACTGGGTCTGAGTCACACTGGCTGAGGCACAGTTTGTCCCTGATCCAGCAAACCCCATCAAGCAGGTGACTCGTGCAACCCAATTCGAGAATGTTTTAGGTTCTTAAAGGGGCCTGCTAAGTTCTATGAAAATCAGAGAGGACTGTTGACAAAAGCTCTGTAATTTATGTTCGTCTCTTAGTAAGCATGAGAGAACCCAGAGAGGAGTGCCACCTCAAGATACAAACCCCTCAGAAACTAGGCACCTCTGCTTCAGCTCTTTTCCAAGTTACTTGGTATTACTGTCATCAGAAATGCTTCAGTGGTGGAAAACAGGGCAAGTGTTCCTGCCATACCAACAGAGATGCAAGCACAGTGAGTTGTTCTGGAGCGTATGTCTTCTGGACATGCTGAGACAACATTTGAGCTCTGTCTCCTGCGGGACTGGTTGCACCACCTACCCCCCCAAGTGTCTGTGGGAGTGTGTGCTTGGTGCAGGGTTCCTTTCTGGAAGAGTGGGCAGTTCCCAAAGGAGAGGACAGATGCTGAGGAAGATACTGCTCTGTCCCCAGCTGTTGAGTCTCTCTTTGTTTCCCTCTGCCTCCTTCCCCCTCTTTCCTTGAAATTATAACTCCAAATGGCTCAGACATGGACCATTTACTGTGATTATTTCCCTTTTTTTACTCTTCCTCAATTTACTCGCCTGCCCTGTCTCTATAGGGAGGAAAAGAAATGCAGTTTCTGTTTGGAAGGTGCATGGAGAAATGGTAGCATTTGCTAAGTGGAGAGGTATTGTCTGGCACACTGCACACTGAGGAAACTGTGGAGCAGAGGGTTGTAGGGGGTGTGTGTGTACGTGTAGCATATGGATTCAACCTGTGTCTGCCAGCATCTATTGCCCTGACCTAAACAATACAAGTAATTTTGATTTTAATCAAGTTGACTGCTTGTTCTGTCCCAGTTAGAGCGAGAGCCAGTGGAGCCAATTCATGGGAGCCTGAAGGGGAGTGGGGCGAAAGAGGGAGAGGCGGGTGCCCCTGTGAAAGGCAGGGAGGGACAGCCTTTCTCTAACTCAACAAAAGACTAGCAAACCTGTGTGCAGATGAAGGAAGGGTGGCTGGGGGCAGGTTATGAGTTGTCTTATTATGGAGAAGCTTGAACTGTCGTCTGTACTTGATGGAAGCGAGAGAGATTGCAGTTGGAGCTGCAGAAGCGCTGCCTCCCTGATTGGATTAATAGAAAGGGAAGATGACTCTAGAATGGCTGCCCATTATCTGCACTACAAAGGGATTAGTGTGGGTTTCAGAGAAATTAATGGCTTTTGAGTTAGCACAGAAATACTAATGAATGTCAGGGCCAGAGATGTATGGTGAACAAAATTGGTTCTCTTTTAACGTGTGTGCGTGTGTGAGTGCGTACCTATCCATTTGGGCTGTGAAAGTGTGCTTTTTCTCTACCATTTTGAGTTTTAGATTAGACTTTCAGTTTTCATATTTAGCGGAAATACTCTTGAGTAGCTTATTTGTCAGCAAGGTATAGTTACATTGATTTCCTTTCTGCCTTTTCAGACCTAGTGTCAAAGTAGCAATTTTTAAATTGTTATGATTTCAGTCATATATGTAGGAAATCTTTGTAGGTGACGTGTAGCGTGCTTTGAACGTGGTGTTAAATGCAGGCTCCATTCTGAGTAAGTGGGCAATGTGGGGAAGCTGAGGCTGAGCTGGTGCCTCCTTTTTGTTAGTGTGTATTGATGGTAACGTCCTTCCCCCATTTTTTAACCCTCAAGAGGTTTGTGTACTCACATTAAGTGTATCAAGCAATTAATTCTCATGTACATTCATTATGTTTAGCTGAAAACTGTCTACCTAATCCTTATAAATCCTTAAAGTTGGTCTTCACTGCAGAGCTAGCTAAGGCTTTTACACTGTTGTCCTTAATCCACCTCCTGACCACACTCAAGACTGTCACAACCAACTACAGCAATGCTTTCAAACAAGGACAAGAGCGTCTCCTTAGGTGGTAGGTTACAGCCCAAGATCTGCTTTCTCACTGGTTGGTATCAGACACCCTTTGGACAGTCACTGAGTCCCTCAAATACTCATCGTCTCCTTGTGCCCCTGGGAGGACAGACAGACTTGCCTGTTAACCGGCAGTGGTGTGATCGGCTTGGCCAGCAATCCTAGCTGTATGAGCTGGGGAGCCCAGTACACACGGGGATCTGGTGACTTCTATACAGGCTCATCTTCGCCTCTTTGTTTCCAAGCTTCATCAAGCCCAGATGCTTCTGTTCTCTTAGTCCTGCCTTGAAGACATCCTCGATACACTGGGAGGTGATCATGTCTAAAACTTTGTAGAGCATGGCCTGTTAATGTGAGTGGTCGCTGGTTAGGCTGAGACGCTGTCTGCCCTGTCCCTCTTTCAAAGGTTGTCAGCCCGAGGGCAGAAGCCAGAGTGAAACAGCTCCTGTGTTGCTGCTGTTTGTGATGCTCTGTGTTAAAGTCAATTGGTGCGGATTTTGTTTTGACCTAATTGTGCTGGGCAGCGGATGAGGAGCTGTTTCCAGGTGCCTACCTTTCTCCCGCCTCAGGAATAACAGTCTCCAAGGGAGATTACAACTGGAGTCAGAAACCTCTTTCCTTGTGTCTTAATTGCCCTGCTGTTTGTAAGCCAAGACCCATCACAGGTACCCTTACTGGGAAGGTGACAAAGTCGTCAAATGGGAGGAAGAATTTGTTCCTCAGGGCTGGATTGTTTTGGGATGCCAAGTATTAATGGTGGTGGTAGAGTGTAACAGTGAATACCACTGATTTTACACAGGCACCAACAAAAATTGCATAGAGCCACATGTCCAGCGCAAGGAGGAAATGTGACATTTGCATGTATTAGTGGTGGCTGAAGTGGTGCAAATCAGAGGGGAACAAATTTTGCATGGAAACTTTTTTAAAACTCAGAAATGCTTTAGATAACTCATTTAGAATGTGTATCACTTTGGTGCCTGGAGTGGTTTGTGTCTGGGCTGGTTTTCTCTGGACAGGAAAATTGCTTTGTTTCTCTGTCCCTCTGTTTCCCTGTCCCCTTTTTGTAAAGTGTTTGGGTACCTCTGGATAAAAAAGTGTTGTTGGCTCATATGTAGAGTCAGTGCTCGGTTTGATAATTTTAACCTATTGGGCAAAGGCTCTTTCTGTGATCCCATCTTCCAGATATATCATGTATGGGTACGAGAGACATATAAGCCAGTATCATGTAGCAAGTTGAAATGACTTTTAAAAAGAATTAATGCCAGTGTTCTCATTTTGTTTCCTCCAGAGCACAAGCCAGTGTTCCCAAATATTCTGAAGAAGGGATACTTAGAAATTAGAAGAGACAATGACAGCTACTGGCAAACCTGTTACGCTGAGCTCTCCCCATACAAACTGTACCTATATTGCTTGGACAGCAGTGGCAACCAGACTCTTCCCACCGTGTATCCACTCATGCATTTTCAAAGGGTCACTGTTACAGGTTGCATTGAAACCAAGGTGGTGGACGCTGTCCTGTCTGACAACTCGCAGCTACAGCTGAAGGCGGAATCCTCATGGGAGGCTTTGGACTGGGGACAGAAGCTCTGGGAAGCGGTACGTGCTTCTGTGCCTGCTTTCATGAGACAGCAGGAAAAACTGGAGAATGTGCCAAAGCCTGAAAGTAACAGTGACCTTTCGCAAACCAATGGATTGTTAGAGAAGCCCATGGAGCTCTTCCTGTCCATGAATTTGACTGAAAGCGCTAAAGAGTACCAAAATATTCTCAAATCAGGGACTCTTTATAGGTTAACTGTGCAGAATAACTGGAAGGCATTTACGTTTGTCCTGAACAGGTCTTACCTCATGGCATTCCAACCGGGTAGGCTTGATGAAGATCCTCTGCTGAGCTACAATGTCGATGTGTGCCTGTCAGTCCAGACAGATACTCAGGATGGCTGTGACTCTTGCTTTCAGGTAATTTTTCCTCAAGATGTCCTCCGCCTGCGTGCGGAGACCCGTCAGAGGGCCCAGGAGTGGATGGAGGCACTGAGAGCAGCAGCCAATGCTACTAGAAGTTTAACTCAGAACCCACAGGTCACGCTTAGAAACAAATCTGGAGATCGACCCTTTGGAAACGATCTTAGAAAGAGCAAGCGTCAATCTGTGACCACCAGCTTCCTGAGCATCCTGACCACACTGTCTCTAGAAAGAGGGCTCACAGTTCAGAGCTTCAAGTGTGCAGGTAAGCAACCAGACCGCAGCATTTGCACCCACTCCCCTTCTGCAGGAAAAGAAAATCACTTGGAAGAGCATGTATGTGTTTTAGCAGCACACAGCCGTTCCCTGCTTCTCACTGTGGCCATAGACACTTTGGTGCGTTAGCCTTTCTTTGCTCTCTGTAAAATGTGGAGAAAAGCATTTGGGGTATTTAGGGTTTCACCTGCATTTCACGAGCAGAGCTGAAACATTAGATCCTGCACATGTAACACACTGCACACTACATGGGCCAGGGCTGTCTTACAGAGTGGCTGAGCTGATTCCTTGCTTCAGGACACTGGAAAAGTGGTCCAGAATCAAAGGGATTTGAATTCTGGATACAGTGCAATTTTCCAACTTGTAGCAGTTTTGCTGCCTTTTATTACTATTACCTCCTCCGAGTTGTTTTTGGAGCTCTGTTTCAGCTCTGGGTCTTCTGGTGAGAGTCCTCAAAGCATATATACTTCCCTGAAATACTGCCATGTGGTGACATGTGTTCTAGTACTGAGGCTGAGGCATGAGCATATCTGCTGGGCTCTTCAACTGAGACAGGGGTGAAAACATGACCTTAAGCCTCTGCATCTAATTGTAAATCTCTGTTTATTTGATTGCTGGCTCTAGTCTGAGGCAAGAGCATGATTCTATCCACTTTGGAAATAGAGAGGACCTGTGCGAATGCAGTTCTTTTGTCCTTCTGCTTCAGCAAGGACATGTTTGAGGACCAAATTTGGGAACTTTGTGCCTAAATTGTACTCCATGGCTGGCTTTAGTTACTTTCACTTAGAAATTGTCAGCTGCATCAGAAACAGCTTTTCTGGAGACTTCTCTATTGTCATGGGAGCTGTGAGGGTCCTGCCTCATTCCTACTCTGCTCTGGGGTGGGGGAGCTGTCTGGTGTGGGCATCTCCTTTTGCTCTGGAACCACACATGACTCAAGGGTGGTGGGGGGTGGCATGTCTGTGTGGGCCCAGGACTTGCTGGCTGGCCTGAATCCCTTTCAGGGGAGACCTGGGACCCTGAAGTACTGGGTTGCCCTCAGAACCGGCTGTGGGCACAGCTGGGTTCCTCCCTCTCTGGTAGTCCCCCACAGGCGGTGTTCCTGCTCACTTCTCCACAGTGCGTGGCACCCACCTGGTAGCTGGAGCATCGTGAAGGTTTACCTCACTGCAGTTAACGATTTGGTCACACTATGGGGGCTTCTGCCTCAGTTCAGTTCTGTTCTTGGCCACAAAGTCTTTGTGTGACTTCATGTCAGTTTTTTCTGGGACTAATTGTGTGCCACATTACTGCTGAAACTGAAGGTGCCTGGGTCCTCTGCCAGCCTGAACGCTGTTAGGCGATGGTCATGCCTTACCTTTAAAGGCAGTCGTGAGAGTGAAGGCTGCAGGGAGACTCTGGGAATGGGTCAAATAAGTGTCCCAAAGATGAATTCAGCCCAGGGCGTTACCCAGCAGATAGCCTTGTGAAACTCAAGAGGACAGCAGAATTACAGCCTCATTCTAAGATAATGTCCCAAGCAACATTAAAACTTTCTTCTTTTCTTCTCATTTCTCTTAATTCAGAGCTCAGTAGAGGAAAATCTTGTGATTTTGTTTCATCCTCTGACTGAGGTTCAGGAGGGTTTCGAGTGAATGTTCCCAATGACCTCCTCAAAAGTAGCATTGGGTCCTGGGATGGCAACAAAATGCACGTCTCTCATGTGAAGTCGTTTTTAACTTGCATTGTATAGTATGGGAGCAGAGCTTTCTGTGGGGAAGGGTGGACTTCCTCTCCCAAACACGGGACGATTCATCTGCACTCACTCATATTCCTCACAGAAATAAGGTGTTCTGACTGTGTCAGGGTTGTGTGGAGTCTTTTCCTGATATATATGGGCATTCCCAGTGCTCATGTGGTCTTCTTTCGGTCTGCAAAACTGAACAAACGCCCTAGTGCGGAGAAGCGCGAGCTGTGGAGAGGCTGCGAGAAGCCAGCCGCTGGGATGCCCGTGCCTGCGGGTGGGGATGCCCGGCACTCACCTGGCAGGGACCCTTTGCCGTCTGCCGGAGACCCTTGCAGCTGGTTTTTAAGGGTCGGCTGGGACTTGTGGCTGTTACCATGGGGCAAAGAAATGAATAATTGCAGTTATCACTGGGAGAAGCTGGGGAATCTTGTCTGGCTCAGGAGAGCCTGTGCTGAGGAGACTTTGGAGGCACACCGGCAAGCTGGGGCTCGTCGTGCCTCGCTCCCTGCGGGCAGGTTGTGCTGCTCCCTGGCGTGGGCTGCTGTTTAACCTGAGGGGGCTGCTGTTGGTAATTACAGCTTGCGGGCATTGAAAGCCGGTTTCCCCAGGGCTGCTGGGAGGGGTGAGCTTGGAAAAGGATGGGGAGGGGGGAGGAAGAAAAGTTTTGCTGTGAATTCTTCAGCCATTTAGTGCAAATTCCTGTAATTACCGTCTTTGTGTCCTGTCCCAATGGCACATAATACAGCAGAAGCCTTTCCTAATTGAGACCTTACAGGAGGTACAAATCCCTCCTTTGTTCGGCCTGACAAATTAGTGCCAGAAAGTGGCAAGGTCCGAGTGGGAATCAAAGGCAAGCAACACAAAGATGGAACTTAAGGCTACAGTAATAACCCCCTCTAGTCCTGCAGGGGTGGGAGGGAAGGAAAAGTAATGACCAATGAAAAATGAAGGGGTTTTTTGTTGTAAATTCCCTTGACATGACAGCACCTCGGGGCTGCTTTATTTATTTAGGAAAAGTGATTAAATAGTAATACAACAGGGCAGACCATTGTCTCTGGAGCTACCCCCCTTCCTACAGACCCCTGCTGCCTTGGTTAATTGATTGACAATGAACCTCTGATAAAGAAGGTTGTTGGGAGGACCTGATGGGGACAGCTTTTTTTTTTTTTAAAAAAATTTTCTCTTTGCTGTCTTCGTGGGGTTCCCCTCCCTGATTTTTTTCTGTTTGAAATGCCCTTTGCATCCCCCTTTCTTTTTCTCCCTCAGTAAAAGCTTTTCAAGGAACTGCTCCCAGACAAACAGCTGACACTCACAATCAGGTAGGGAAAGAGTCCGAACGTCTGCACCTCACTATTGACAAGGTTATCTTGGAGTCTGACTAGCACTTTTCAACTTCTGATACAGCCAAGGTGGTGGTGTCAGATGTAGTCATGGGGCAGGGGGACAAACTGTTGATACACTGGAGTCAGAAGGGCAGCTTGGAAAGAGTTTTCTTTTGCTTGATCAGCAGATATAAAAGCTTTTCCCCAAATTTTTAACTCTTTGTCTTACTGTGGAGGGCAAAACACGATTTCTCATAATTTCCAAAAAATGAACTAATAGGCCACTCGGTAACAGTAAAAAGCCATATTTTTATAAACCCTTTCGCCTTTGCTGCCATTATTGATATTTTTGGCTTGGAATAGCAATACATGTTGAAGTGTGGAGTTGACTGGAAACTGCTGACACTGGACTGGAAGCCTTCTGTGTCCTTTGCATGTTCATGTAACTGCAGGCTTGATCTTGCCCTGTTGCCGGGGTACAGCGATGTTCCCGTGAAAGTGTTTGGGGCTCTGGGCAAGAGTGGCATTTGTGTGCGTTGATCTGCGCAGGTGAGACTTTGGAGGGACCTACCCCTTGTCTTCAAATGGATGTGAAGTGACAGTTGTTTGCAAGTCCAAGCTGCAAAATACCAGGTTTTATGATTTGTTCTTTAATATATAGGAAATAAGAGACATGCATCATTTTAAGATGATCTGTTGCGGGGTGTGTGTGTGTGGTGTTATTTTTTTTACATATTTATTTCACCTGAATTGAAGAGAAATCCCCAAACTGTTCATGTTACAAGTTTGGGATGAGGTGACTTGCATCAAAACATGTGTTTGGCAAGTGCAGCATCTTGCAGACAGTGGTAGCCATTTGCAAGTACTGCAGTGGCTGTCCTGTCTCCCTGTTGGGTTGTCTGTGGGCTCCTAGGGAAAAGCAGGCGCTTCTCCTGGACGAACTCTCCTGGAGGTCTGTAAGGACTAACTGTCCCCAGCTGCCCTTCACTATTGCTATTCCCTTGGCATGTGCCTTCATCTTCCCATCGATGGAGAAGACAAATGGTCTCTGCCCTTGCCTCTTGTTTTTGCATAGCTCCTGATCTTTTGATGTCTCTCTTCCTTTGCACCTTCTATTTTTTTCTTTCCCTGTCTTTTATTAAAACGAACATTTTTTTGGTGATGTCAGTTGTGTCTGCTAGGAACTCTTACTGCTTAGACAGCAAGTCCTAATGGATGTGGGAGTTTTGCCTTCTGCAAAATGTGCTCTGCACCCTTTTGTTTGCCTGTGTGGCTTTCCTTGCTCCTCTTCTGGGGTGCCTTCTGTCTTTTCCTCCTTGCTTTCTTCATGTCTCCTCACTTGCCAAAAGGATAATACTGCTGCTATTAGGGCACTGCTGACTAGGCTGACTGAAAAGAAGCCAAGGTTAGTAAATGGGCTATTTCCTGAGCTTGCAGCCCTGTCAAATGGAGCAGCAGGTGGAAAGCTGTTGGCTTTCAAGGAGTCATTCTGCCTGTAATGCTGTTACCATGTGTGTAGATGGAGGACAGTCCAATGCAACATGCCCAGCTCCTGCAGCCTCTGCTCCAGCTCACCCCACTAGTCTGAAACCAGCCCCTGCTGAGGTAAAAGTAAAATTGCAGCCCCCCTTTTCTTTTTGACCCCCAATGAAAAGGAAATATTTTCCTAATAGCTTGCAAACCAGAAANAAAAAAAAAAAAGGAAAAAAAAAATCAGCCAGGTGTGATGTCGACTGTTCAACTTCTCAAAAAGCCATATAGTAGAAACTTCTCAAGTCCAGATAGCTGGAAAGCATGGGTACTCCTTCTGTGAATTTAGCAAATACTTTGTGAACTGTCATCACACCTAGCACCTATCTGTAGCATGTCACTGAAATAAGAATATTAGAGGGCAAATCTTAGCAAATGTAACACAATAATAAAATATCAGAAGGTCTTTTGGAAAGTTGTCAGCATTCTTGCCACATTTTTAGTCCCAAATAACAATTGTTCTCACCTGTCCAGGGCTTTTAAGCTTGTGCTTTCAAAGTGCTGTATGCATTTTGTGCTTGGTTTCATTTTAATTGATCTCTTTGTTCCAAGACTTCAGCAGCTTTTTGCATTCTCTGTATTGAGACTGTAAAATCCCCTGAGAGTGTGTTTTGCACTGTAAAGGTTTCATTGTTTAAGTATCTTCACCTTAGACCATAGTCTTCCACTCTTGTGTGTACTTTCACGCCTTGTTTCTGTTGATTCAAAAGTAAAACTTCCACTGCTAACAGTGGTATTTCTAAACTCTTACTCTTTGTTAGCCAAAACCAGCTGAGAACTGGGAACTCCACTGTCCACGGCTAAATTAGTATTTGGAAAATACACCATGTCTAAACAAGGCCACTGACTTGTTGGAAGGAGTGGGGAGAAGGTTTCCAGACAAGGGTGACTTGAATTTGTGTAGCAGGAAGTACTTGATTTACAGTGGACCTCCATGTTTCAAAACACAAGGTTGCTGGTCCACAACGCTTTGCCATGTGACAGTTCTTGTTTGGAGAAAGATCAGAAGATACCACATGGTATCTCTTTTACTTACTTGAGTTGATTAAACCTATCATCAGTGGTCAATTATGATCACAGAAGCCATTTAATCTTCAGTGATGAGATGAGTGAGCTCTTCAATTTTAAGATGGCTTGACTAGGGGAAATGGCAGTGGAAACTATTAGCTTTGTCTGAGCTGGTAGAAGTTAAGTCCATCACCTTCCTGGGATCTGGCTGGCACCTTCACAAAGTGGGATTTCTCCTCTTTGTAGAATTTGGTTTGGAGCTGGCCTGCTGCTGCCCAGAAGGGCAGTTTAGCTGAGTACTCGGCCAGTTCAGCGCCTGCCCTGCACCCTGGTGTGCGCTTTGCAATCCTCAGCTGGTGTTTTACTGACTACTTTGCTTCAGACCTGCAGGCAGAACAGCTGATACAAAGGCCTTGGCTGGTAAATCCACATATTCCTCTGGGCAGGTTTAAAGGGCACCTGCCCTGCCTGTTTGGGGCTAGGTGACCCTACCGCTCTAACCTGCCGCTGAGAACAACTCTGAACGTTTCAGTATGTTCTTTTTTTTTTTTTTCCTTTTTTTTTCCATCACAAATAAATACTTGTGCTTATTCCTTTTACTGTTAGAGCTTAGTTCTGCCGTGTGTGAGCATGTCTCTACTCTCAGCGTAGGCTCTGTGTTTGTCCTTGGCTGTGTTTGTCCAGGGTTTCTTCCTGGCTCATGAGTGCTAGGTATTAGTTCCACTGCCCCCAAAAAACTCTTGGTTGCTTGGGTTTTTTTAAATCCATTTACTGTGTGAAGCCAGTCTTGATTAATCTTTTGGTATAAAGTTCAAGGAACAGAATGCCAAAAAGAGGGAGTCTGAATGTCCAAGTCTCACCTTTGTTGGGGTGGAAAAACCTATATTTGGACAAAAGGAAGTGTTTTCAGAGCTGAAAACTCCAACAGCCCCATCCCCCAATTCTCTTCTGAAGAACCCAGAGGTTGCCTATGAATTGCATTACAAGAGACAGCTTTTTTTGTTGGGTTAGCATCTTTTAAACGTCAAGACAGTTTTTGCTAATAAAGGCCTTGCCTTTATTAGCAGTTTTATTATTATTAGAAAAACAGAGACGAGGTATATCTGCAGAATGCTTTTTCTGCAGTTTGTAGTAGGCCCCTGAACTGGTTTGGGACACGACTGTTGACTTGGTTTCCTAAGAAAACAAAGTTTATGTTGTAATGGTGTTTGCTTACAGTTTTACCCCTGCCCCATAAGATGTGAATCTACCTGGTTTAACAAAATTTTACAGAGAGAAGAGGTGGCAAAGATGTGGGAATCTTAGAGGTTTCACAGAAGTTGGCATCACAGGGAGCCACTGTTAACGCTGCTTCGTGCATTTGCTTGGCATCAGAGCATGCATATGGGTGTGCAGCCTTGAGGGACAAACGTAGAAGAGAAATAGTTCCTTTAGGTCCACTACCATGAAACTAGGGCATTTGTGTGTGTGTTGGTGGGGCTCCCCCCTCGTCTGTCACGTGCCCGAACAGTGTATTGTTGGCAGAACTATTACACGTGGATCAGATCAGGGGAATGTCAAACAAGTTACAGAACAAACCACGGGCCAAGTGGTGGGAAGGTTTCAGGTTCTGAGTCTCACCTTCTGCAACATCAATAGACCGATACATACCTGTGCTGCATAAATCTGAATACTGCATCTGCCCACGGTTGTGATATGCAAGCAAGAAGAAATTCAGCCAAACAGCATTAGCAAAAAACCAGATAACCACACTTACTGCACAGTTGTTCCTCGTGTTAAAAGGAGGTACAAAACCAGCTGTGTATTCAGACAGAAACAGAACTGATTATTTCTGAGGTATGTTAATAGCTGCTGTACCAAATAAAACTTAGCAAACCAGGTAGCCTTCAGTGTAAGTAAATGAGTGAGCAGTACAGAGGTAAGTGGTCCTCAAATTAACTGCGAAGCAGAAATAAAAACTGAGTTAAGTGGAGACTCCTTTTGCTAAATGACCTGCCACAGCTGAAGATGCTGGCACCAGTGTTTGCTCTGATCACCCAAATGGCTGGCCTGCTCATTGCTCTGTTCTCTTGTCTACCTTCTCAGTACATAAAACCAAGCATGAGTGTAATCAGCTGTAGGAATGGGAGTACCATTATTAATTATGCTCAAATTATCTACTTACTCCTAGTTGGCAGACTTTGAGAGCTGGCCCAGAGGGTATTCAGTTCCCATTCCTGGCTAAAGAGCTGGTGAATTACTGAACTCTGCTAATAAGTCATAGAGCTCCCATTCCCTTCTGTCAGGCAGCGCTTCAGAGGCTCAGCAAAGCACCAGGTATTGCAGAGAATAATCCTATAAGGGCATGGGGGAAAGAATAGCAAATTAGCTTGAGGTGTGTGGTACTCTTTCTCAGCGTTGTTCTGGGAATGGGGAGAAAGGAGTTGAAAGGGTGCACTAGGAGAATGCGAACTGGCCATGCATTACAGGATTCACAAGCTGTAACTGTGTCAAGTGTGTCTTTATAGCTGTTTATAATTCCCTTGGAGCAAGTTGCAAGGGCATCTTGGCCCCTCTCAGCCTTTGACAGTAAAGGTAAAAGAACCTATGTTGTGGTGAAATTTAAGTGAGGAAATCCAAGCAAATAAAAGACTAGTTTCCAAAAGTATAGTTTTGTTGCAGCTTTTTGACACATAGCTAGTATTTTTTGGTCCTGATTTACTGATGAAATTTTGTTCTTGACTTACAAACGCAAAGTGCAAGCTTACACTTTGACATTTATGTTTTTCTCAGTGTTATATTTGCAGGCTTAACTACTATTAGTTTTACTGGGAAAGCAGAATTAACTGTGTAACCTGCAGCATGCTGGCACGGTATCTTCTACAAAGGATAATACAAACATGCAGAATGTTGTGTATGCATGTATATGTGGTATCACCTGGCTTGTTTCCACAGTGATTTTTTTTTCTTTATTGTTCATCATCTTGGAGAGGATCACAGCTCTGTGTGTTCAGCATGAGTGATGTAAAAAGTGTTGTTTATTTCACCTACCCCTAGAGGTCTAAATATTGAATGTCTATACTAATCCAATCTTCTCTGATTGGAAGAAAATCTAGGTGTCCAGAGGATGATTCATCTCCTCTGCCCTGGGGAGATGCTCTGTGACAGTGTGCCTGAGAGACATGACTGGTAAGATGGGATGGGTCACTTTCTGGGCCTGTCTCCCCAGAGCAGGCTAGAGCCTGTATCCAGCAAGCCTAGACTGGGTAGGCTAACTTAGCTGAGCTGGATTCTGCGGACAGGAAAGACAGGGCTGTGCATTGAATCTTCAAATGGCACTAATGAAGATGGGAAGTGTGTTAATTAGGGCTTAGTCCTGAGCTCCAGCATTGTCTCAGAATGGCTGGTCCATCCTTTGGAGTCTATTTTTAAAAAATTGAGTCTGGGAGTTGGGGACTAGTGAACCATTCCTTATTTCTGGAGAAACTGGTCCAGATTATAATTCATAGAATCATAGAATATTCTGAGTTGGAAGGGACCCATAAGTATCATTGAGTCCAACTCCTGGCTCCACACAGGACCAGCTGAGTCAGAGCATATGACTGAGAGCATTGTCCAGATGCTTCTTGAACTCAGTCGAGCTTGTTGCTGTGACCACTTCCCTGGGGAGCCTGTTCCACTGCCTGACCACCCTCTCGGTGAAGAACCTTTTCCTGATCTCCAGCCTAACCCTCCCCTGTCTCAGCTTCATGCCTTCCCTCAGGTTCTATTGCTGGTCACCAGAGGGAGGAGATCAGTGTCTGCCCCTTCACTCGCCCTCCTGAGGAAGCTGTAGGCCACCATGAGGCCTCCCCTCAGTCTCCCCTTCTCCAGGCTGAACAAACCAAGGGACTTCAGCCTCTCCTTGTACGTCTTCCCCTCTAGGCTCTTCACTATCTTTGTTGCCTGCCTTTGGACACTCTCCAGTAGTTTTATGTCTGTCGTGGTTTTAGTACTGTGGCACCCAAAACTGCACACAGTACTCGAGGTGAGGCCGCACCAGTGCAGTGTGGAGTGGGACAATCACATCGCTAGAGCGGCTGGCAATGCCTTGATCCACCCCAGGACACCACTGGCCTTCCTGGCAGCCTGGGCACACTGTCGGCTCATGTTCAACTTGCTGTTAACCAAGACCCCCAAGTCCCTCTCTGCATGGCTGGTCTCCAGCATCTCATCCCCCAGTCTGTATGTACAGCCAGGGTTGCTCCTTCCCAGGTGCAGAATCTGGCTCTTGTTCTTGTTAAACTTCATGGGGTTGGTGATTGCCCAGTTCTCAAATCTGTCCAGATCTCCCTGCAAGGCGTCTCGACCCTCGACAGAATCAACAGCTCCTCCCAATTTGGTGTCACCCGCAAGCTTGCTCACAACACCTTCTAGTCCTACATCCAGGTCATTTATGAAAACATTAAAAAGATAATTAAAGTGGGGTTTGTACATTGCTGACGTAAATAATGTGGGATTTACGTGTTGCTTAGATAATTATAACTGAATAATGTCAAACCCACGTGGCTTCAACAGGGAAAATTTTCTGCCTTTAATCTGTTAAGATTTTGGGGTGTGTTTGGTTGGGTTTTCTTCTTGTTTGTTTTTTTTTTTAAGTCTGTAAGAAGCTCACAAAAAAGTAGATAAGGTGAGTAAAGCGTGAGACTTTACCTGGAGGTTTATGAATTTTGATTATTTCTTTAGAAAGATAATTGCTTTGGAAAAAAAATAATTTTTTGGACAAAGTGTAACGCCAGTTCAAACCTGGGTAGGCCTGAGGAAGAAGGGAGCTGGATTGTTAGTGTGTCTTCCTTGTGAGTATGAGTTTTCCCATGGCAGAGTGAATAGGAGTAGAAGTGCAAAAATCCAAAGCCAGCAACTGAAGTAATTCTCACCACCTCTTCCTGCTTGTGCTGGGCAACTGGAGCCATGTGGTGTGACTGATCCAACACTCTGAAAATTGGTTGCTGTGCTCCATCTTCTTACTCTGTTTTATGGCTTTGTCAAGCTGAAAGCCTTTTGAAGTCTGTGGGTCATTTTCTTCATATTGTCTGTTGTTTCTAAATGAATTAGCTTCTAAGATAATCTGTCACAGATTTAATTGTGGTACACAATCACACAGGAGTTGCTTTTTCTTGATACTGAGCAAGGAACGTTATTGAATATGGAAAACAGTTGTGTACTTAACTCTAGTTTGGGCCTAGTCCTGGTTTCGGAAGGAATAGTTAATTTTCTTCCTAGCAGCTGGTGTAGTGCTCTATTTTGGGTTTAGGGTGAGAATAATGTTGATGACAGACTAATATTATAGTTACTGCTGAGCAGTCAAGGACTTTTTGGCTTCTCATACTGGCCTGCCAGTGCGAAAGCGGGGAGTGCCCAAGAAGCTGGGAGGGGACTCAGCCAGGGCAGCTGACCCAGTATGACCAAAAGGGATATTCCATACCATATGACATCATACTCTGTATGTAACTGGGGGGTTGGCCGGGAGGCAGCACAGCTCAGGAACTAGCTGAGCGTCAGCTTTATGTCTTTGTCTTAATCCATGAGTTTTACCTTTTTATTTTCTTTTCAATTCTCTTCCCCCATCCCTCTGCAGGGGGGGTGAGCAAAGGGCTGTGTGGTTGTTTTAGCTGCTGGTCTGTTTAAAGCATGACGGGCTTCCGCTGTGTTTCGCTGTGGAGCTACTCACATTTTTCTTTAATCTTTTAGCAAGAAGAGATTGATCTGGATAAAAAGAATAGTTGTGTGTGTCTTTCTTGACCCTAAGAGTATGCAGCACCCTGAAAGTGGCAGCAGTGGTATTTTCCATACTTTGCAGAACAGGAATTATATTCAAGTGTCTTGGATTCTTCCTCCATACTGTCCTTACCACCACCTTCAGTCAAGGACAGAGACTTGTTGTAACTTTTTAACCTCATCTTCCTGTACTTCTATCCTCCTGAAGTCTTAGCCCTTGGAAATGAGCCGCTTGATGTTGATACTCCTGCTCTGCCCACAGACATGTTGTTGAGAGAGGTTCATCTGTGCCCAGCAGCACTTTCTTGCTGCGATTTTTTTCTAACCCCTCTTTTCTTTGCTTGATTCCAAGGCTGTTTTGTTATATTTTCTGTGATGAAAGGTTTGGGATTATTCCTTTCCTCACTTTGCTAACAGTATACCTACAGCTACACTTCTTCCCTCTGTAGTTTGCTCTATAACATCCTTTAGGTAGGGATGATTTAGGGTAATAGGAGATATCACAGTATTCTCCTTGCTCTCAGCTCAGGGTTTGCCAGACTTTTGTACAGATGTTACAGGGATAATATTCTGTGTGAGCATTAGGAGTAGGTGAAAGAGGCTTGGTGAAAGTTGTGCTGCTTTTTTCTCCCATCCTGTGGAACAGGCAAGTAAGTGTTTTCTCTGCAAACATGAAATGGTCCCTTCCCCCACCACAAACTATTTGTTGAGTTGTGTTATCGATCTCTGAGGTGGTCAGCTACATCTGACTATCTTGCTGGGAGGGCTACTCACGAGTTTAAAGCCAGGAGTCTAGTACTACCTTTGCTTCTGGTAAACATGATGGCAAGTTTATGTACCAGCATGTCCAGGTGCAGGCCTTCCAGGGGCATTAAGCCACAAGCTATTCCTTCCACCTCTTCATTCTCTCTCTCTCTTGCTCTTTTTTTTTTCATCTTAAAAAAACAAAGTAGCATAAATGGTCTATGCCACAGAAATATGTTTGTCACACTACATCACTTTGAACAGCATAACATCAAAGAAAATCAGTGCTTTGATAACTTGATTTGAAAGGATTGTAGAAATAGCCGTCATTATGAACCACAACAGATAGGAATGGAAAGGATGGTGATTTTCAAACAGCAAAGCTTGTAAGGTAAAGGTAAATATAAGGTAGGTGCCGGTGCCACGTTCCCATCTAAAATAGCCCAACCTTATAACTGTTATGTGGCTTTGCAGAATATGATTTTCTTGAATATGAAGAGGAATGAGAGATACTGTGTAAAAATGTGTCTCTGAGGAATAAGGAAACAAACATGGGTTCAGAAAAGGCTGGAATAAGGGAGAAGGCAATGCATGCTGCTTGGGTAGGAACTTATTCCACTTTCTCCTCTTTATAAAACCGCCCTTCCTGAAGGGAAGGGCACCCAAGATCGCTTGCTGAGACCCTCTTGACCCTGGACACCTTCAGTTCTTATGGGCTGGACACAGTCATCTATAGGGAGGAGGAGGGAAGCCCCTGCCCCCAGCACTTCTGTGCTTTGTCATTCCTCTCCTGAAGAAACTCTCTGTGGACTAGAATGAGTTTCTGGCTCTAGGAGGTTGCAAGAATTTAGGCCTTAAAGTGGTGACTTCTCAACTGCAAATGTTTCAGTTCAGGATGATGGCAGTTCAAATTGGATTGCCTGCAGTCTGAAGGACAGGAGTTTAGGGCTCTGAGGCGAACTAGCAGCCTGTGGAGTGGCAGAGATTGCACTGTGGCAGTTAGGTGAAACTGGTGTGTCTCCACACCATCTCTCCCCCACTCTCAGCCCCCAGACGAGCAGTGTCGGCTAGTGGGGAATGTTTCTGAAGGTTTCAGTGGAATTGAGTTAGGCGATTTCAGTCTCATTCAGACACAGCTTTACCACTAGTACTTCTTCAGCTGGTCCAAACACACTGAGCTAGAAAATACTACATGTCATTTAGCAGTGTCTGTTTCATCCAGAGGCAACTTGTGAGGAGAAAGATTCAGACCCTTCCCTTCCTTTAGCAAGGCTGGCACAGAAGAGTGTGCTGTACTGAAGTATTGCTAACACAAACATCCTTTCTGAGGGCTTGTTCCGACTTAGCTTGGGAAAGGGGAACATTCTCTTTCGCAGATTCCTTCATCTGGCTGCATGAGGAGAGGAATGGGCATACTCTCTGTTTCCTTTACAGAGGAGCAAGATTTACCTCTGTTATGCTTTTAAAAACACGCGCTCCATAGCAACAGTGCGAGTACCTTCTGCAAGCATCTTCCAGGGCTACTACTCAGATGAATGTCACGTCAGATGAACAGGACTGGTATTTCATGTCTTGCCAGCTGTTGAAAACCTTCACCTTTATGAATGCATTTAAAAAAATGAAACAATAGTTCTGTATGTACTGCAGAGCACTGATACTGAGCTCACTACCAGGCGTGCCTGCTGACTTCAACTGTAACAGCACAGTGGAGCAGGACTGCATGGAAACTCTTAACTGACTAGTCAGGAAGCTGCTTTTTTTGAAAAAGAAAAGGAACAGGAAAGGAAAGGTGGGAAAATATGTGCTTTGCACGGAGGGAAATGTGAAGTTGTTGGCTCCTAAGTTCTGATCCCAAGTCACAGGCGTAGATAATTTTTTTTGGTAACACACTGCTGAATTACTTGAATTGACTTTACCCTTAGAAAAGGCATACCTGCATTCTTCCTGCCCTAAAAATATTGCTGTGCAGAAAGTTCTGCTAATATTTACCATACAAAAATTATTTCTACAATGATAATAGTTTACAGTCATAATGTTTTGGTTTTCTGTTTGTTTGTTAGCTAAGATGAGAATACATTTTTGCATTACTTATGTTGAGTAATATCACTTGAGATATATTTGTTTATACTTGTGCTCTGATCTTTTGAATAGTAAAGGAGAATACATTAACCTAAGTATTTCTGTCAGCAACTAGCCTGCTTATATATTTGGTTTTTTTCAAGAAACTGCTTCAAAACAAAAAAGGAAAGAGGGAGAGAGAGAAGACAGGACATGTCCTACACAGATTCACTTGATAGTCTGTATTGCAGAGAATCAATGGCCAAATGGAAGAGAAGAAAGTGAACTAACTGTGTTGGTCAGGTTATTGTAATTATTTTGATTAGAGCTGGGGGTCATGGTAGCATCAGCTAATGGGGACAAGTTTGATTTATGCCTAGACTAGTTGAACTGCAATCTCTCCTCAAATCAGGGTAACTTCTACTGGGGAGAAAAAGATGCCTTTGGTGGGAGAAGTTGCATAATTACATTAACCAAAATCAGTAATGCTCACAAAAGCAGTCAGTGAGTTGACTTCTGCCTGAAAAACTCTGTTTAACCAGTACTTTTGCCATAAAAGCGACGTACAAGGATTCTGCTAATCAGCTCCAGCACAGACTGTCTGAGCATACAGCACATGCCGGAGTGGGGCTCTGGTGCTAATTGTGTCTGTAGCTGTAAATGTCATATGGGGACACTAGCATTTGAAGGAAAAGCAGAAATACTGTCACGTGTGCTGTGTCAAAAAGGTGTTAATAACAACCACAGACATCTCATTATATCTTATCCAAACATTCTTAGCCTTGCTTCCTAAGCAGGTTGTTCAACGTGACTGTCCTGTCTGTCTTCAGCCCTCCACTCTAATGTTATTTGAACCTATTGGCTTATTTTAGCCACAGTTGAGAGAACGACGGAGGTGTCAAATACATTGAGTTTCTATGTGTTTTGTGAAAACAGGTGGTCAGATGAAGGAGAGCTCTGTGTTAGTTCTTTCCAACTAAAGCAGCAGTTTTTGACTACGTTGTTTTACCCCAGGCACTCTACACAAGAGGGTACGGGAAGAGCAAGGGATCCAGTTGTGAAAAGCGTTTCAGGCGGACCTCAGACCTTGTAAGGCACTGGGTAATCCAGTCATCAGGAGAAAAAAACCAAACCTGTAGGAAACTGAACGTGTCACTACTGCTAGTCACGGACTACTCAATGTGACTGTTGCTCACAGTTATTATTCATGGTCTGACTGTGGTTTGCCTTGGCTGTGCTCATTCTGTGGCAGAATCCTACCTGCCAAGTCAGCATCCCTTCTGGCTGTCAGCAGGAGCTGGCTTGCGCTCCTTCAGGCAGCCAGTGCTGGCCCATGCTGCTGTGGGGAAAATAGGAGCTGTCTGGAGCGAGGATGCAGTACTTCTGTGGTGTGCTGTTTTCTGTCTAGGCTTCAGGTCATGGTTTTCAGATGGCCATGGCTTTTAAACACCCAGTGTCTCAAAGTTGGTCTTCTCCTTTTGTTTCTTAAGAAGTGATAAGTATCCTCTGACTGTGCTCTGAACTCTTTGTCATAGATGCCCAAGTTAGTGTATGCTTGCTCAGCACTAGTGCAGGAATACTGGTATTTATTCCTCTGTTTTTAAGGAATGAGAAGTGGCCCATTGGTAAAATAAATACATTTTAAGAAGGGTCTCAGATGGGGGAATAATGACTTTTTTTACTGCATCCGATGTGTACCTCTGGTATGGTGGACAAACCAAGACTTTCGCCCTCTCTCTTCTCCAGGCTGTCAGCGCTCGATAGGCTTGTCCAATGGGAAAGCCAAGGTGTGCAGCTACAGTGGATGGTATTACTGCAGCACCTGCCATGTGGATGACAGCTTCCTCATTCCTGCACGGCTGGTTCATAACTGGGACACTTCCAAACACAAGGTAATCTCTCTTCAGGTTGGCTTGCTAGCAAGTGAACTGAATTGCTTTTTAGGTAGAAACACAGACATTGCAACAGGTTGAAGATTACAGGCAGTGACTGCTAATACTGTCGTCTTTGTCCCTCTTGCCAGAATGAGCCACACTCTTTCAACAAGGTGGACATCTTTGTCACAATTTCTTTAGCCAGACCTAAGGCGTTCTGCCACATGAGCCTCGTTCTTGATGGTGTCTTTTCTATCATTGCTTATCTGGTTGTTCGAGAGACAGGGAGGACAGGACACTGAAATCTCTCTTTTTAGCCCTAATCTTTGTAGTTATTGGGCCCTTGAGGAGCACCTGTCTCATGAGCACTAGGGACTATGGATTGGCACTGCTTGGTGATGGTTGCCAAAGTTGTGGAAATGCCCACAGGAAACTGGCATACCCGAACGGAGTGTTTGCAAGACCCACTTTGTCCTGTCTCCTGCACAGATGTTTCGAAGACACTGGGACGATGTTGCTATAGCACTTGTTTGGACCAGACAGCTGAAAGTGACATAAAGAGAAAATTCTACAATTCTACAAGCTGCCGCTCAAGCAGCTTTTCTAAAACTTTAGTAATCTACTATTTCCTGCTGTCTCGGTGGCTGGTTGCTAGGTAGGGGCAACCGATTGTGTGTCTCAAAGCATCGTGCCAGCAAACATGGCAGCAGTGGTGTTTTGCCATCTCAGGGAGCATATGCTGAAACAATAACAAACTCATAAGGAATCCAGACCACGCTAGAGCTTCAGAGCTAGCAGCCAGTGGTAGGAGAGGCTGTTTGATGTTTTGTGTCTGCGAATATTATTATTATTATGGGCTATTTGAAAAGGAAAAGAATAACCAGTAAATGGTTCTTATTAGAGGAAAAGTAGCTTTCTTGAAGAAGAAAATTTGTCAGATGGGGAGATTATTAAAAGGTAGCCAGAGCCTGCCATCAGGAAAATTATAGTCTTGCACCATGAACTGCAAGATTCTTCAGAGTTACAAAGCTTCTATATATGGAGACAAACTCCCCCTCCCCTTCCTAGAAGTTAGGAATAAGTAAGATTTTTTTCTTTGGCTGCTTTTACCCAGGACTAAACTTGCTAGTCCACCGTAGTATAGGTCGTCCTGATATGGGGCAAGTGAACGGTAAGGCAAAGACCTGATATCAAGCTGTCAGTAATACTGCCAAGAAAATAAACTGTTTCATTTTCTAAACCTGCAGGGTAAATATTATGTTCTGTACTATTTCTTGTGGTCTTTGTATAGGCAGCTGAGGCACTAAAGGAAATGGGACTTTTAAGCTAAAACATTCATTGTAAACTTAATCTACTGTAATCTTACTATAATAGTGAGGAGTTATCAATTTGTACTTTTTTGGAGACAGGCAGAACAGCTATGAGGTGGCTTGGGAGCACAAGCAAGTTCTGCGCAGATACTTCACCAGTCTCTGTGCCAAAGTGGTCAGAGAGGTGGATTTAAGAAAGGAACACTGTCCCTTAGGCAGGAAAACACTGCAGCTTCCCTAACTATTAGAGCAGACACTAAGGCAGGGAGGGAAGGCGAAGAGGACATCATGTGCCGCAGTGGAAGCGTGACAACTGAGCTGAGATCACTGGTTGGATCTCCGCAACTCTGTCCCATCCATGTGTAGCATTGAAATAATGAGTAGTTCTTGTTACTTTTGTGAATTCTTTGGAGTTTCCCCGTTCTGTTCAATTCTGCACACCTGTGCTTTTATTTCTGTTTGTGCTATAGCTCCATGGGAGGTAAGCAGTACTTTTCTGAGGCAGAACACATATTGCCGGCACTTTCACATCCACATCTCCTTTCTCTGTTCACAGATAAGGTCTAATATTTATTTCTTCTCTATGGTCTAAAAGGCAACTTAGCGCTGACTGCTGCGCTTAATAGTAATAATAAAACTGCATGAATCCTTAGTAGTGTATTGATTAAATGTGCTGATTTGGCAGAGACAGGTATGTTGACCCACTTTCATGAGGTGATCTCGGGTAGTAATAATGTTCTTTGGGCTCATTTTAAAAGGAAGGTCCCTTAATTGGCAGCATTTTACCTCCTGCAATTAGCCAGCGTGCCCACATAAAGCCATGCAGGATCATCCTGAAGTGAAGCTACACGGCAGTGCTTCTCCGAAGTGCACAGCCCTGCCCCTCACAGGTGGTGCAGCGATGCATGAAAATGGAGGTGCTGTGGTGGGTGGCCTGGTCCTGGCCAGACTCGGAGCATACCCCTGAGAGCTCCTGCAGGAAACCACCGCATGCCGCATTCGGTGGTGGCCTGGTTTCAGCTGCGATAGAGTTAATTTTCTTCGTAGTAGCTGATGTGGGGCTGCGTTTTGGATTTGTGCTGAAAACAGTGTTGATAACACAGAGATGTTGTTGTTACACAGATACATTTTTGTTGCTGAGCAGTGCTTGTGCAGAGCCACGGCCTTTGCTGCTTCTCACACTGCCGCACCAGCGGGACGGCTGGGGGTGCGTGGGGAGCTGGTCGGCGGCACAGCTGGGACAGCCGACCCAAACTGATCAAAGGGGGATCCCATGCCACATGACATCGTGCTCAGCATAAAAGAGACTTGGGAAAGAGGAAAGGGGGGCAGCGGCGTTTGGAATGATGGTGTTTGAGTTTCCAAGTAACTGTTACATGTGACGGAGCCCTGCTGTCCTGGGGATGGCTGGACACCTGCCTGCCATGGGCAGTGGGGAACGGATTCCTTCATTTGCTTTTCTTGTGCACGTGGCTTTTGCTTTACTTATTAAACTGTCTGAATCTCAACCCAGGAGTTTCCTCACTTTCACTTTTCTGATTCTCCCCCCACATCCTGCCGACAGGGAGCGAGCAAGTGGCTGCGTGGTGCTTAGCAGCTGGCTGGGGTAAAACCACGACAGATGGACAGAACTGAAACAGGGCTTCAGTCTTCAAAAGTTTCTGTGTTTCACACAGTCTGAAATGTGTCTGTCAGTCCACCAAATGGAAGGAAAGTGAATGAAGAGTTTGAAAACCTGCACTCATTCCCACTGCCACCTTTTCCCCACCTCTGCAAGGATTTCTGGGGTCTGTCCTGTCTGTCTCTGGCAAAGCAAGCACCAATAGGTACTCTAGGACATGAGCTTGTATGATGACACAATGTAACTGGGCATGTTTCTCTTCTCTACTTACCTGTTAAGTAAACTCTTGCATCAATTCAGTAAGTTTTGCAAATGGAGAGGTTTTCCTCTGCCTTTGGCATGACAGGTCATGAAAAAAAACAGAAGCAGTAGAAATCTGCTAGAGTTGTGTCTTACTATACCCAGCATCTTGAAAAACAACAATGCACTTAAAACCTGAAAACACACAGGTAGAAAAATAAAAATCCCCTTGACTGCAATAAAAGCTCTTTGAAAGGACTTGGCAGTTAGGCATGTTTCTTCTGCCATAACCAAAACGGCAGTTCAGTCCCCAAGCTCACTTTTTTTTCCCTGTCTTCATACTGTTTTCATATTTGTGTTTTTCACAAATATGTGAAGGGTAAAGAAGAGAGGCAATCTTGTGAACATCCTTTCTTCCTTTTACTTAGGCCAACTGTTTTCCCTGTTTGCACGCAAAAACCGGTAAGTATTGCAGTTTGGTTCAGGTGGCTTCCAGCCTGAACAAAATGCCAGACAAACACAGCAGGAAATGAACTCCTTGTGCCAGAAGGCTTCAAGGGAGACTGACTTCTGGTAAACTAAATTCTGAACTGTAAGTTTGCAGCCTCTAGAAAAGAAAGGTCTGGAAATGTTAGCATCCATCCTTGTATGACATAGAAAGCTAAAACCCTATTGCACTTTGCATCTTCTCATTCTGTCTGGCTTATTTAATAGGATTGTCTAGTCTGCCCAGTAAAATTGGGGGACTGTGAGTGTGCTAGTACATGTACTAAAATATTGGCAGGTAGTAAGCTGAATTATTATGACCGCCTAACCCTTTCCATTACAGGACTGCATTTCAGCTTCTTGTGACTTTGCTATGGTTGGCAGTGTGAGTTAATGTTTTAAATGACCTGTGTGTCTGTGTCAGACTGAACCGACACCTGCCTACCTGTCAGCCAGTGATGCTGGGCAAAGCTACTTTTCCTGCAGCCAACAATCCACAGGTACATGGTATTGGCAAGGAGAGAGAAGGGTTTGCTTCGCACCTCTGCCCTCAAAGGCTGCATTCAGACCATGCAGCACCAGAGCTGCACAGTAATGCTTTGTTACCATAGTGCACATATGTTGCAGAGTCACTCAGGTGATCTCAATTCTGTCATCTTTTTGTTTCTGTACTCCTGACGTTTTATCCTCAGAAGGGTTGCCCCATACAGGTACAAGTGTGCACAGGTGTGTGTGTAGTACTTAGACAGTAATTGCCCTCTGGTTCCTGAGACAGCAGGGCGGGTGAATGGAGGAGCCCATCACTTCAGCAGGGCTTTAAGGCAAGGAAGTACGACTATAAAGAAGACTGGGCTCCAGCTCCTCCTGATCGGAGGTGCTAGTCACTCTACTGAGCGTTCATGTCCTTCCGAGGGAATCGGTGAACATGTGCCTTAATCAGCTCATTGGTGGAAGAGGAATAACATTTACTGTAGATGCAGCAGTTGTCAGGGGATTGCTGAGATATTACAGCCAAATGGTTTAATGATTGTAAAAACAGGTTGTTTAACTGCAGTCTCTTTTATGCACTGCATTTAGGATGTCTAGTAAAACGTCAACATTGCTAGTGTTAGAAAGCTTGACATATTTGGTGTTTATAGAGTTTTGTTCTACAAAATCCAAATTGCCTGTGCTGCTCCTTACACAGCATGTTACCTGTGCTTCCATTCAGGCAGCACAATTCCTTGTACTGTTCATTATTTAAAAAAAAAAAAAAAAAGAAGAGAGAAAGACATGAGTGGTATTTTTAATACAAATATGTAAGATATTTAATACAGCTTCAGGGCCTGGGAAACTTGTGGAGTGTGATTTGCTGTATTTAAAATTACACATTGTATTATCTGTGTAGTTGTTGCTGGGAAGGCTGGCCATGGTATTATTTCATATATTTTTATTATGCATTGGGAAAAGGTTACATTTGGGGCTGGCTTTACCTGTAAGTAGCTAGTGACTCGCGTAGCTACTAACTTGTGCTGGTTTGGGAAGTGGGTGCTGTTTATAAAGATGTATATTGCTTTCACCTACTTCCTACCTTAAAGCACCAGAAGGAAAATAACATCCTGAATCTCAAGAGGCTATGGTGTGCCCTTTCTCCTTTTGTTAGCCTAATTCATCCCTCCCTCGACTCAGTCTAAACACTGATTTAAAGGTCCAGGAGGACTAATTGAATTATGGAATGAATAGTATTTCTATAGCACAGTTTCAAGTGATTTGCAGCTCATTTCAGATAATCCCATCTTCCCTTTTCCAGCTGTGATAAAATGCAGAAATAAGGAATGAGAGGGAATTTGGCCTTCTTACCTCAGAAACAGGAGTATCTTTTCTAGTGGGAACGAAAGTCCCATTAATTTATCAAGATTACAGTAGCTCTTTGCAGGTGGAGATAGAACAGAGCACTCGCATGAAAAATGCATAAGAAAAATTTCTTGCAGATGAAACATCACTCGTGGGAGTGACTAATACCAGTAAAATTCAACTTTATTTATATGTATTTAAAAAACCTACAACAACATGATAGATGTACTTCTGATTATTTTCTTTTTACATAATTTTAACTATACTGGCTGAGCATGAAACAAATAGGAGCAGTAATTTACGCTAGAGTTCTATACCCTGGGATAATATAATGTGATTGGATGTGCAGTGTGTATGTTTCCTTTTGTAATGTTGTGCTTTGACACTTACCTGATCACTTGCTTCTTGCCAAAAAGAAAACAGCGAACAAACAGAAAAGTATTACCAGGAAAGAAACTTGTTAATCAGTTTTTAGACTTGAAAAACATGTAGTAAGCTATGTTACCCTGCAGTGAAAACATGTGGCTGCAAATACCACTGTTCTTTGGGTTAAGTTAGCAGTTATCTCATACACTCAACTCTGATGGGCTTTATGAAGTTTGACTTGGCTATAAGCAGAGACAGTTGGATCTCTCTCAGCTCTGTCTTCATCTGTAATTGGTAACAAAGGAAGTTTTCAGATACAGAAATAGCTGACAGATCACAGAGGAGAAGATGTGCTTGAAAAGAGTTGGGAGGAAAGCCTGGCTAAACTGGTTGCTTTATTTTTCAGGTATCAAAGCAAGCCAAAGAATTCCTGGAATATGTTTATGAGGAGCCATTGATTGATATCCAGCAGGAAAATCCCATGTTGTACAAGCATGTTGAACCTCTGGCAACTGTTGTCCGCCTGAGACAGCAGCTAAAATCTCTCCGAGCCTACTTGTTCAGCTGCAGAGCAGCAGTGGCTGAAGATCTGCGTAGAAGGTAAGAACCACAGACAACACAGAGCGCAAGGATGTAGTTTCCTTGTCATGTTGTGCTTTTTTTTTTCCTCGCAATCTAATTCTGAAGGTATTACCCATTTAGAAAGATGTCGTGCTTGTACCTGATTTCCGTGGACAGCTGGGTTATCTACTGCCAAAGAAAATGGTTTTATAGGGTCTGACTATGTGAAGTTGTTGTTGACAGCTGTTAGCCCAGAGGTCATATGTTGTGGTGAGCAGCTTTAATTCCTCAGGTTTCCTGGCTGTGCATGAGTAGTTTTAGTCAGGTGTAATACCTCATGCTCCCTGCCATGGCATTGCAGTGTGGTAGGCGCTGTTGGGACCCTTGAAACACCTCATAGTAGGGCAAAGAGATGAGGGAGGCCAGAGACCTGTGCAGCGCTTCTGCCCCCTTCTGTGATACAATTTTGCACAAAGGCAGAGTGGCACGTGACCCAGTGTGTGATTTATGTGACACCAGAGCTGTTGTGCTCTTGCTCAACCACTATCTTTTCCATCCATGACATGGCTGTGCTGAGTGCTTTGTTTATGGGAAAACACATGGTTACAGCACAGCAGGTGTTTCATATTGAGTTTTCCGTGGTGAAAACAGTAGTGTTATAAAAAGTGAACTTTATTTTGGAAGTGCTGTATCTTAGTCCATTCAGCTGCTGTTGCATTTTCCTAACAAGCTAAAAAAATGAACAATCTTCTTAAAACCATCAAGCCACTTGTGATCTTAAAAAAGCCAAGTTGCTTTTGTCATGGATCACGGAAAGAGATGGCCTGTGCCATACTGTGAGGTGAGTGGTTCCAGGCACATGCAGCTGACCTGTTGGTAACTGTATCTGTAAGCATTTGTATACCCCGAGTTTGTAAGTAAGACAAAACCGCAAATAGGAAAGCCACTGCTTTGAAATTATGAGCTGCCGAAAGGCAGCCGATGATATCAGTGACTGTATTTTGAGCATGGTGTTTTAGGGGTGGGGAACCTGAATTCTCTGGTAGGGGGAGGAGGCTGCACTACTGTCTTTATCCTAAGTAAGGAGTGAGGCAATCTGCTATTCAATACACATCCTATGTCATTGCTTTGGTGAACTATGTAGAACTTCGAGAAGGATGTAGCAGCAGGTTTCTGGAGAGCGCTACTGAGTTCTTCTGTCAGACCCACTGTGTGTTAATACGTGTTTGTCTTACTGCTCAATTCTTCTTATTTGGTAGGGCAGCTTACAGCATTTTAAAAATTAGGATGATTTTTCTTTTATTCTAGAGGATAGTATTATCATGAAGACCTGTTTTGCTATTCAGCTGTAAGAACTTTCCTATGCCATCCTCTTCAACTGCAATAAAACTAAAAGAATAAGATTTGGGAAGGCTCCTATTCAGAATAAGTGGCAGAAAAGAAATTATGCTTTCTGATTAATGCTGAAGAAAAGAATACCCTGATTAAAATAGACAAGAGGAGGTCTGAGACTGAATGGACTTCAGTAAGAGAGTGAAAGCAGAGAGATCAAAGGAGGCCTAAGCAGATAAATCAATAGACGGGAGACAAAGGAATGAGGGATAGCCAGGAGAAGGAGGAGATTCCAAGAGGGAAGGGACCTCAGGAGTTAATGAAGAAACCAGGACAAAGAGGGAACCCAAAAACCTACCTCCAAAAAGGAGAGATGACAAGCACTGAGGAAATGGAGAGAGAATGGACAAAAATTAGCACAGAAATGTGTGCATGGACTTTTCTTGGGGTGGGGAGGAGAGAGAAGAAACTCCCTGTATCAAAATGAAACACCTAGAATGGCAGAAGCGGAAACTGGGAAATACTCCGAATGCTCTCTTATTTAAGGGTTCCTTCACATTGAATCCAGCTAAAGCTCTCTGTGGTGGAGAGGAGGACCCAAGCCCAGGCAGGCTTTGCTTTTCTACTGGGAAAGCATCTCCAGTTTGGTAGGACTTGTTAGAAGTGCCATAAAAGCCACTGAAGGAATGTACAAATCACACCTTGGAGTCCAGCTCCTTCTTGGTCTGTGAAGTCTTCATTGAGGTGGATTTGGTCCTCAGCTGGTCCCTCAGATCTCCCCTAGGAGATCTGCAGAGATGGAAAGGAAGAAAAATTCTTCTTGCAGGAGGTATTCCTTGCTCAAAACTGGTCCCCATGGCTTTGCTTTCTGCATGCAGTATCGCAGTGTGCAGACATTCACTATCAATGTGATGGCTTTATAGAGCAAAGCTGAAAAGTGAACAAAGGAAATAGTGATTTAAATATCCCTTTGGCCCATCACATGGGCAAGTTGCAAGAAAAGGAGTGTAAACAATATGGTGAGACAGCATTCCTAGTACTGTCTCCTAGTTAGAAATGAAAGGCTGGGGGAGAGAATCCAGTTATCTGTCCTACTCTAAAAACATTCTTTTTCTGCTTGGTCTTCACCTTAGTATGTGAATCACTATTAATCACAAGAAGGTGAACACAGCATCTTGAAGACCTGTCAGACCCATATAAACAGACTGAAACAAACTGTTAATATTGCTGTCTAGGGAGAACTAAAAACAGACTGATTAATTGTATTGGCACCTTGCTGCCTTTGGGACACTGATAGAGCCTGCCTTATTAGGGAAAAGCAGATCACTCTGATGTTTCTTTTATTAATACTATTTGCATTATCATCTTCTTTAAATCTATACCTTGCTCTTGAACCCAGATCACAAAATGAAGATGGCAATGAAGTTGGAAACTCTCAGTGTCCTCTGGGAAGACAAAACTGTTTACAGTGCTTACGAGTCACTTTTTCTGAAGAATTCCAGATGGCTATAAACCAGGTTAGCTTAGGATCCAGTTGGCTTAAATGTGGAAATGTTATTTATAATGGTGTGTATAGATAGGTACTTTGGGAACTTTGAAACTTGGCATCTAGCAGAGAACTTGGGGCTGAACCACACTGTGAACTTTGAAGAAGCAAGTAGAAAGAAAGGAAGAAAAAAAGGAAGGAAGGAAGAAAGGAAAAGAAGCAGAAGAAATCCTAAAAGTAGCTAGAAGGCCCGCAATAAAAGTAGCCTTCAGTTATAATAATTTGTTCTCACCTATTGCTCCACTGGATTCTAAGCTCTTTTTATATTTGCAAGGGAAAAAAATAAAGGCGCTGAGACTTGGCTGGGAAGAGAAATAAGGCCCTCCACCGGTGCCTGTCAGCAGCGTTCCTCTGAGATTAGCCAGCTGAGAATCTGAGCCTGTTGCTGAGCTCCCTGTTTTACAAGGGACATTGTTATGCCTAGTTTGCTGTGGCTGTCGCTTCAGTATTGCAACAGACATAATTTGCCTCAAATGTCTTTACTCAACAAGTTTGTGCTTGTTTTGGTTCCCTTGCTTGCGTGGATGCTGTTCAGGCAGAAACATACAAGACCAAAACCTAGAGCCAACAGAGAATTAGTACCAGGGGAGCTGTACAGATCCCACCACCACCTGCAGGTTGTGGGATGATGAATGAATGGCACAGATAAACAAAATGGAGTCAATAAAATTTATAGCTAGGAAAGAGTGAGAATCTCTGAGTCCATTAAACAATGAGGTTATTCTGTGAAGCTGTGCTGAATGATGCAAGTTTTATTCTGGTTTGCTTTCTTGCTTTTATCTCTAGACATAAAACACGCTAACAGTGTGTCGTTTTGCCACAGCCTCTTTCCCTCTGTTCTGGTCGTGGTTGAAGGCTCTTCAGGTCAAGGAACTGTTAGAATGACTTTTTGGGAAGTCTTCAGGCACCTCCATGTCAGCTGTAGGATAAGCTAACCCAGGTCAACCATGGCACTGTCTCTGGGCTCTCTGCTTTCTCAGCTATACACCTAAACTTGCAGTTCAGGTGTTGCTAGCCCAGATATTTTAGACAGGTGGCAGTGACACAAGGTAAATGTTCTGCACCGTATTTCCCTGTACGTCAGTGCTTGTTGGAGTGCCCTCGCTTTGTAAGTAAATCTTCTGAATAGTGGTGAGAAACTATACGGAAAAATTTCCGTCTTGTTACTCATCTCTGTCCGATACCATTTGTCTGTCAGCTCTAGAACAGCAATACATCGGTTTTACCCTAGCAAAACTCCAGTGCTGGGTATTTTAGTTAGCGTTGTACAGAGCTTGCTGTTGCAGCAGGAGGTTAAAGGTACACCTCCAGCGCCGCAGACGTGTGGTCCTGGCTGAGCCTGCCGGTCTGTCAGCACGATGCAAAACAAGCCCAAATTCAGTTATGCTGAACAATAGAGTCCTGTCACTTCCTACAGTGAGGCCTTGGACATATCACTTTTGACACAGGAGTAGCTTACTTTCAAAATATTTGTGTGGCAATTGGGGAACCTGTCTAAACACATCACAGGAATCCTGATTGATCTTATGCAATCACTATACCACCAAATACCTTATGTATGTGAAGCTGGAGCTATGTCATCTTTCAGACCAAAGACAACAGAAAGTCATTAAGTCATGTCCAGATTGTCAAAGGAGACTGTTTTCTCCATTTTTCTTTGCAATGGGTAGGCCATTTGGAGAGTGGGAAATCCCAAAGCAGAACAAAAGATCCAACTTGTGCAAGCAGTAGACTGCAAAAAGAAAGTCTGAGTAGGAAAGAAGCAGAAGGATGTGGTTTTGTAGCACTTGAGGCTCTGATTTAATGGCCGGACCAATAGAAGAAAATTTGTTGTGTGGGTGATTGGAAAGAGGGTGAGAGAGAAACTCATTCAAAGAGGATATCTGGATGTCCTGAGAGGATCCAGTGTTAAGACCAAACAATACCCCAAAGTGAGGAAAGGTGAGAAAATAAATGCAGAGAAGTACGCATGAGCCATTCGTTATTTTATATAAATCCTGCAGGCATGTAGTCATTGCAGTAACTGAAATAAAGCATGCCTGTTGATGGAGCAGACCTCCTCTTTGCTTTGACTCGTGTCTTTTTGAAGAGGTCGTTGTGCATGCAGGGCCCTTGCAAGTTAACATCTTAAAAAGCGTTTGGCTGAAACTGTAGGGGATGAAATTAAGGTGCTTCGAGCGTTTGTTTCAAGTAGGAATAACGAACAGAGCTGGAGCAACAAGGTGTGTGCCAGAGCGGCCAGAGTGGAGACAGAACTGCTGTCTGTTCAAGCCAAGGGAAGGTTAAAGTACAAGCTAGTGCTCTACCATGGTAAGCATCCAGCTGAGGAGCATGCCAGGGTATATATGATAAGTTTTCCGGAGGACAGGTGAGTCTTTCAGTTTCTCTTGGCATTTTCCAGTCTAGGGGCACACCTGCATCTCCTTGCCAAGCAGATCAGTAATATTAGACATCTTTTAAAATGGTAGTTTCCAGTCACCTTTTGAGACTAGATTGCTTTAAAAAAACCATAATGATTTAAAAAGAAGTTCCTATTCGATGTGGACACCATGTTAAATATCACTTGTGCCATTTTTATCCCTGTGTTTTTAGATTGAAACTTCCAGCAGCAAACTGCAAGGGTTCAGAAGTGCCTGACAAAAACAGAGAGCATTTTCTTATTCTTCATTTCAAAGGAATTGAGGCATCTAAGCTGTTTTGATTTAAAAATGGATCTGTGTGCCTCTAATGCTTTTCATTGCGCTTTTAGTGACAGCAGCACTTGATTCCTGAGTTTGATCTGTAGTAATTCTTGTCTTTCACAACGCTACTGTAACCTTGCTCAAGTAACCACAGAAGAGAGTGAGTTAGTGTACTGCATTTTAGTTGAAAGTTTATATACTGGTTCAGGTTTGCTGATGGATGATAAGAGTAACTGTTTTAATGTAGGGATGCTTGTGGGGAATTTCATAACAGCATGGAACAATACCTTACCTGGCCATGCTTGCTAATAAATCTAGCACTTAGTGTGAGCTGAAGGTATTTAGGAATGGCTGTTCCCATAACATCAGCAGAAAAGCGGTCGTACCTCACGAATGTGAAATGGTTCACAAACATTTTTTTTAGCCAAACCCTTAGAATTAGGTAAAAATCATTAATCTAATACCACAGGAATTAGATAAATAAGTAGTGTTTTGTTTTAAATTCATTAATTTATTATTATCTTCTGACTTTCGAATCAGTAGGTTTCCCAGGGTACCACTTTCCTGAGTACCTTTTTTGGCTGGAAAGTTGGGGTTCTCCTCTCCCAGCTTACTTCCAGTAGTTAGGATTTTCAAGGAAATACAAAATCAAAAGCCTGAATAGAACTGCAATTAGCAACACTGGAAAAAAAAAAATCTACCTTTTCCCCTCATCTCTGATGCTGTTCTCTACCTTAAATTAACAGATTCCATGTCAAATGAATTGCAAGACAAAACCTAGCAAGAGATGTTATTGACACTGCCACATATATTTGGGATCACTGGCAATTCACTGATATCCCTCTGTACTTTTTAAATCAAATAACTCTGAAAAAATTTGAGCTCCTGTCAGTGAGATGGGAGTGCATCCAGTTCCTGGTGGTGTGCGCTGCGGGGTCTTCGGGGGTCCTCTTGTCCCTCATCTAGCGGGCAAAAAACCAGTAGTACCGGAACAGCAGTCATCAGCGTGGGCTTGCGTGTCTGCTGCTTTAGTCTGCAGCATGGTGCAGTAGCTTAAAAGTGAAGTGGTGGTGGTGAAGTCGCAGTGCGGGAGTATGAACTGTGCAGGCTGAGGACATGGACTTGGTACCTGTGGTGCTGTGCCAGCTGTGGGTGTAGCAGCTTCCTGCAGGGGGGTGCAGGAGAGGACGTCTGAAAGTGGCTGCGTGCTAGACTGGTGCATCTGCGTCTGCCGTGAGTCAGAGCTCAGTCATACAGTTCTCAGCCTGGTCAAACAAGACACTCCTGGCTGGCACATGAGATTGTGCTGCCAGCTTCCCCTCCCCCCTTCCTGTCCTAGGTTTCAACAGGCTTTTTGGTACAAAAGAGACTTGGTTGTGCCCACCTGCCAGCTGACTTGATTTCTTTTGATTGCACTGTAAAAAGAAGAGTTCGCTCTGCTTATCACGTTTGCACTTTGGTTATAGTGTCAGGCTTGGACAGATGAATTGGTTGTAGCTTTAGCAGAGCTGTCAGGGTATTTAACCCACTGGAGAAAAATTACCTGAGCTGATGATAAACAGGCTTTAAATGCAGAGCAATTACTTAGTGCTAACAAAGCACCATGACTACACACTTTGTCCAAAGGCAAAAAGCAAAGTCTTATCAGTGGTTCTGTTTGTAGGAGGACACTAAAAGATAACCTTTGTTTGTGCAAATACTTACCTGATAAGATAATCTGAAAGGGAACGGATGAAATTTCTGGTTCTATCTTGCCTGAAGGTTGTGCTTCAGATTACAAAGTATCAAATGAAAAAGAATAATAATCACAAACTGAGAATGCTCAATTCTCTTTTTTAGTTGGACTGAAAGTCTCCGATGGTAGGTTTCTTTCCTGCTTGCATTGATTGCTTTTATTTCTAGCATGTAACAATAAAGCAGTTTAGAGACCTTTAACCAATAGGACTTTGGATTTCATTGCTAACAGGAACTGGCAAAGCTAAAGGGCTGGTTAGCATTGAACTTGGTTTGTTCCCTGCAGGCTTCACGCTGACTGGTAGCCAGGGTTTACAGCACAGCAGTCCTGTGACTCACAACTGTTCTGTTTTGCATCGATGGTGAAACTGGTCCGGGAGTTTCCAAACTGTGAAAGCTTAGGAGGTGCTTTTAGTGGGACGTGCTGTTGATACCATTTGCCTCTCAAGGGTCACAGGTCACATTCTGAAGCAGCAGAGGTTTGAATTTTTATTGTGATGAGTCTTAACATCTTGCATTTGACCTTTGTCTAGCTTGCTCCAGTTTTTTTCTGTGTTAAGATTTGACTGAAAGGACATTGTTTATTGAATGCTTTTAATTGACCAACTTTAAAGGAAAAATCCAGTTCATTATAGCACATCGATCAAAAGATTTACAAAACTGACATATTTTATTTTTCTTTCAGGTAACTTAGCAGAGATTTCCCATTTGGTGTTTATAAAGGACATTTGTATGAAGGGAAAAATAAAATGCAAGCACGTTTCAGTTTTTGGGGATCAAGGCCTTATCTTAACCCAAGCATGCTCAAAGCTCCATCTCACACAGAAAATGAATATGTATTTTCTAGCTGAATGTTTGTAAGTGTAGTTATCTTAGCCTGCTCCGTGGACTGTGTCAGATTTTTAGACACGGGTGTTGATTTGGATGCTATGTAGCAATTTGTCTGGATGCTAGTGCAATGGCATGGTGTTTGTGCGAACCCCGTCTCACCTGCTGTGCTCTACTGACTTCGGCTTCCTTTGGCCAATTTCGGTTGCAGCTGACAGAGGGATGGAGATGGCGAAGACATTGCGTTCCTAAGTTACGTGAGAGGAAGTGTCTGGGTCGAGAAGCAAGAGGCTCTGAATTAGTCCTGTGTGCCCCCTGCTGAAAAAGACTTTATGTAAGCCATCACCTTGCTAGGCTCAGAGAACCTGCGCAGACAAGCAAGCCGTTGGAAACCGGACGTCATTCATTTTATTGCTTACTGGACTGCTTGGTCTGCATGGATTTCCTGCTCCAAGTGATTTGCTTGCACTTTACGATGAGAGGTTTTGAAAATGTGTTTTGAGTTTGATATTCTGGTGCCTCTTATGCCCTTGTTCCCCGCCCGCTAAAGGCTCACAAAATTGGCAGTGAACAGACGTGGTTTTGGGAGGTGACTTCACAAGTTAGGTAGTTGTTGCGTTTTGTTTTTTCTCTCCAAATGGGACTAATAGAAGTTTTCTGGAGGGGAACTTACTCGCAGACACGCAGCACAGCAAGATGTGGGTTTGCAACAGCAGCTCAGCTCACCTCAGCTGTGGTGAGGGCACATCATTTGTATTAAATGATCAGGGACTGAGCTGCCTACTTTTAGGCTACCTCAGTGGTTTCACACTCAGGGAGCTGTGTGCTCTCCACCTTTGGTGGTGTGAACAGGGGTTGAGTGAGTGTTTTACACCTCCACATGCATTGGAAACTATACAGGAACTGGTCTGGTTGCTTCATAACAAATTTTGTAGATGCTGTTGTACATGCGAGCTCTGGCTGCTCAGCTCTTTTTCTGTGGCCCACCACCACCAAATTTTGATTTTTTGAGTCAATAGAAGGATTGTAAATCTGAAGCTGGACCAACCTTACTCAGGGCTTTTTAATGCCTCGGTTTACATGGCAATGGAAATAAGCACTCCTCTCACTTGAGTGCCACGTGTATGCCTGTGTATATGTGTCTTGCGTAAGACTGGGAGGCAGTGCCTACTTTTTTTCCTGGAAATAGATTTGGAAGGGAGGAGGAGTGTTGAATGATGGCTTTGCAGAGCTGCTGCTGCAAACTAACATATCTCAGGGAGGGGGACAGGTTCAGGGAGAGGATGACTGTCACCAGGGCCTGTGCTGGCTGAGACCCCCCCTGCTGACAAAGGGAGTCCCTCAATCATGACTTTGCTTTTCATCTACACACTTTTTATTAGGAGTTAGAACTTGCAGGAAATAAAATGCAGTCCTTGAAGGCAGGGGAACATGGTGTTAGTCATCGATATTAGATGTTGACAGTTTCTGCCTTATGGGCTATTCAGGTTATTTTCTGAAAAAGGAAATCTTTCATTAGCTAATTATTTTCCTTAGCAGTGCTATAAGGGCATCAGCAAATAATACAGTTCCTCGCAAAGCTGCCGCACTGTTTAGTGCCTGTGTGATCAGGGGATTTTAACGAAAGAAATTCTGTCAGAGCTGAAAAATACTAATGGCTTCAAAATGCTGTTCAGAGTTGACTCCTTGGCAGTCAATTTTATTAAATACTCTGTATGCAAAGGAGGAATCCCAATGTTACATGTCATCTGATATCTGGATTTTGACTGTTTTGTTTCTGACATTGTGCCAAATATATTACAAAGGTGTGATGCAGCAGAGCCACTGAAACTCGTTCACTTCTTAGGAGTGACTGTATAGCCTACAGAACTGAAAAGGGAAAATGCAGTATCCCAGTGAGACTGTGGCTGAGAATTAGGTGGGTAGAGGGGACATGCTTGGTGAGTCACAAGGAGCCAAGGGCATAGTCCTGCTGCAGAGTGCCGTAAGATTGGTAGTGCTCAGTTGTCGGTGCTTTGTTTGCAGGACTCTTCCTCTCCCACTCCAGTAAAACTTAGATTTTTCTTTTTTTTTTTTTTTTTCCCCGAAAACACAAAAGGAGTATGAGGCTTTGTACCACTTACTCTAACAGCAATGAAAAAGTCCTAGTTCCTTCAAGAGAGCTTTGAAAGCATGAGTTTAAGGTGGTTTAAGCCACCTAATGGAATAGAATGAACTGAGGTGCTTCCATTATTTCTTAGATTCAGTGTTCTGTCAAAGATTGCCGTTGGTACCGTTATCCCTGCTGATCTATGTTCTAGCTAATTGTGTTGTCGCAGCTTCTAAAATCTCTTCTTTGAGCTCTTGTATAGTTTCTCATTAGTCTCATACCATAATCATTTAAGTTCGTATCAGCCTTTCAGTGTCATCATTTTTCTGAACATGCCCAGTGGTCTTTCTGTTCACTGCCATTCAGTTCTACCATTACAAACCAATCTTTGCCAGAGCTTTGTTCATGCATTTGGTAATGTCACGATACCTTAGCATGGTGTTTTATTTGTTCTGTGTGGATGGAAAATAAAACTGGTCAGCTGGTTGTTTCTCTGTGTGTGCACACAAAGATAGCCATTTTAATTAGATGCACTTTTTATCTTACATCTTTACCTTACATAGGTTTTCATAAACTTTCTTGCTAATATCCACTTACCTTAACAAGGTTCATTTTTCTCTATAATGTTACTTTAACCCAGTTTTTCATTTTACTGCAAATCACTCTAATTAAGCCATCTCCATTCAGGTTTCTGTAATTTAGCTTTACCGAACAGGTCTGTCAGTGGATAATCAATGGTTTTGCCTGAAACCTTGGTGTATGTAAGGAAAATATGCCTTTCTCAAATAAGTCATTACAGGGTCTATACCAATACATATATTTCTGGATGCAAAAGGGAATTGGTATCAGTCAACTTTATGTTGGAAGAACCGTATCTGCATGACATTTTTACCAATATAGCTATTTTGGTTACAAACCCATAAATCACATCTGAAATTAACTGTTGCAGCTTTGTAGCAGACCAGGAATCTTGTACTAAAAACCATAAGAAGTACTTCTAATGCGCAGTTGTCGTGGTTTTACCCCAGCCAGCAGCTGAGCACCACACAGATGCTCGCTCAGTCCCCCTCATTGGAAGAGGGGAGAGAATCAGAAGAGTGAAAGTGAGAAAACTCGTGGGTTCAGATACAAGAGTTTAATCAGTGAAGCAAAAGCCGCGTGCACAAGCAAAGCAAAACAAGGAATTCATTCCCCACTGCCCACGGCAGGCAGGTGTTCGGCCATCCCCAGGGCAGCAGGGCTCCGTCACGTGTAATGGTTACTTGGAAAGACAAACGCCATCACTCCGAATGCTGCTGCCCGCCCCCCCTCTTCCCCCCAGCCCCTTATAAACCAAACATGACGTGATATGGTATGGAATATCCCTTTGGTCAGTTGGGGTCAGCTGCCCTGTCTGTCCCCTCCCAACCCCCCGCACACCCCCAGCCATCCCACCAGCGGGGCGGTGCAAGAAGCAGCAAAGGCCTTGGCTCTGTGTGAGCATCGCTCAGCAACAGCAAAAACATCTCTGCACTATCAGCGCTGCTTCCAGCACAAACCCAAACCACAGCCCCATGCTGGCTGCTGTGAAAAAATTAACTCTCTCAGCTGAAACCAGGACAGCAGTTTGAATTATTTGGTTTTATTACTGGGTTAATTTTTTAAAGAAACACCTTCTGTGCTCAGGATGAGCTTTCAACAGCTGTAAATGTCACAATATCTGCTACCTGGCAGCTGGAGAATGACACTGGCACAGCATTCATTCTTACTGTGGAACTGTTGTGCCCACATGGAATGCTGTAAAAGTAGCTGGTGCTTAAAGGGTGATGTAAATCCAGTTTCTGACAGGCTCACTCTCTAGCATCATTGTTCTGCAGTCTTGGTGGGAAGAGGATATCTTTGAGTTTCCTAGTCAAAAAGCCATGACACACATCCATTTTTTCTCTTTTCCAGGATCTTTCCCAGAGAGTATCTTCTCCAGCAAATCCATCTTTATTCTCTCGCAGACCTTCAGCAGGTAAGTTTCTTCAACCAATTCTACCTGTTACACATCAAAGCTATTCTCATCTTCAAAGCTAATTGTATATTACCCCGTCTAGCTAATCATAGCAATATAGCTTTACTTCCAAGCCATCTCTGTGGTTTATAGTTTAATATAAAAACAAGTTAACAGGGGCATCAGTTAGGGATGAGAGAGAGAAAGCCTAGAGCGTCAGTGTTGAAATGGGGCTGGAAAGAGGCCGCAAAAGAGAACTGTACTCTGCAAAGAGAACTTTGCTGTGAGAAATTTTTCATCTGATCAGTGAAGGCTCATCTAAGGCTCAGCCTACAGGTGACAAGTCGTAATGATTTCTTTGCTTGAAAGAATAGTTATTCAGGAATTTATGAGCTTGTACAGTCCCTGGTGCAATATGCCTGGTTACGAAGTCTGCTAGGCATTACCACAAGATGGGGAAAAAAATTTTAAAAAACCACGCAAAAATCTTAGCAAGCCTGTTACACAGAGTTAAGCCATGCAGTGTTACGGTGACAGACATGACCACAGAAGAGGTAATGTACCAGCAAAACTTGTCTTTGCATTGATATTGTTTGAATTAAGCAAGCACCTTGCAGTACACCTGCCTGAACACCAGAATTTATTATGTACTGGATTAAACAAGAAGAATTTGGCAAAAAAAAAGAGCTGAGAAGAGAGGATAGGGAATGTAAGGTGAATATGCTGCAGCACGCAGATGCACGATGGAGGAAGCAATGAGGTAAGATGCGCTAGCTGACCTGTGTTGACACTCTAATGCCATTGCCAGAGATAGGTAAAACACATTATTTTAAGCTCCTTCCACTCGTGTTCCCATTGTTTGGTTGTGCTGCTTCTGCAGGACAACAGGTAGCGTAGTCAGTTCTAGATGTTGAGGTAGTTCAGATGTCCCTCAGAGCTGGAGACTACAGAACTACAGGAAACATGGCTTTTGTTGGCTGGTGAAGTCACGGAGTAGAAATGGTTCCATATGTTAAACAAAAAGGCCAGTCATCTGAGGTCTAAAACTGTTTCCACATATTTTCAGCATGTTCTGCTATCTCATCTTTAATAAGCAAGCCATGAAAAAGCAAGCTACTTAACTCCAGAGATGCAGTCTCCCTGGTGGGCCTGTCTATTAGCCCCCAGTGCTTTGTAAGCTGCTTAATCAGTTCCTAACATTGGTAGTAGATGTTTTAGAAGCAATCAGCAGCTTATCAAGCACCCTGTGGGAGGGAGCGAGGGTAGAAGTCACAATTCATCCATTGATTTAGCAGTTCCCTTTAGCATGTTTCTTTGTGTTTGTGTTTGCAAGACACCTTCTCTTCCCCTGAGGGCCCCAGCCCCAAACTTATCATATTTAGAGGCAATATAATTTGATTACCATTTCTGCTGGGGTGGGTTAAATTGCATTTACCTTTTAATCTAGCTGTATCCTTGTTGTCTGCCTGGAGAGGGTTTTCCACATTTCAGAGGCTCCAAGTTTGAAATTGGATTCCCTGTTTTTGTCAAAGTGGAACCAGAGTGGAAAGGGGAGGAGGGCTCCATTGAGAAAACGAATCCAGCAGCCAGAGAAACCCGTAGAGCCCCTGCCTCCTCCCTGGTTTGCCCCTTACCACTGCTTTCTCCCGACTGCTCATCATTTTCTACTGACCTGCAGTTTGGGTATTTTTTAATCCTAAAAGTTTCCCCTCCTTTTGATTCCTCTGCTGCCTATTTTCTCACATCCATGGGCTGCTTTTGCACTGTGTCCTGCTGTCATGTAGATTGCCTGTGTTTGGGGAATTAACTAAAAGGTTTATTAAAGATTAATGGAAAGATAAGGCATGGTGAGTGAATTAGAAAAGCAGAGAGGGGTAATCTGCAGATATAAGCAACCTTTACCCTGGTTAGTCTCAGCTCAATTCTGATTTGTTTCCTAGCCAAGTTCTCTTTAAAGATCCTGTAAAACATGGGTTGTTTCTTACCAAGCAGCTGGGTTTCAAAAATGTGGTACGAGTGTCTCTTCTTAGGCACAAAAGAGTTGAAATGCTTATTTGTCAGTAGATGAAGCAGCATGTAAAACTATTCTAAAATTAAATCCAATTTATATCTCTTTTCAAGCTTAACAGAGCTCCATGCCTAGACCTTATGGATGTGGCAGAGCACATACTTGAGCTGTCTGATGGTTTGGGGCTGTTTGTCACTTGGATCCATTTGGACAGGGCTCTACTCGGGAGGACCTTAACTGTGAGGTTAAAAGCAGAGTGGAAAAAATTGAAACAAAATGTCCTTATTTTTGGAAACTCACCAAATTCTGGTGAGGTAGTGGTTTTGGTAGTACTTTACTCGTTAACGGAAGTTTATAGTGCAGATATGAACAGGCCTGATCTTTAACCAAAGAAGGCAGCAAGTGATGGTCTTTATTTGTATGTGCATGTTTATTTAAAATAAACACAAATGCACACATGTACCCCCAGAAGGTTTCACTGCAGACCAGGACCCCAGGGACAGCATTGAAGTTTGAAAGGCATTCCCACGGGGCATGTGTTCTTAGAATCCTCTTGTCATTGTTATCAGAGTTTTTAGCAGGCAACATAACTAATTAGCGCATTCAAATTTAACAATTTAACAACTCAAATTTAACACACAGAGTGTGACAACTTGCCTAGTCTGCCCCATTGGCTACACTTGCTTTCCTTTCCAGCCCTCCCTGGCATCATCTGCCCAGAGAGTAATCTGCCCTGTGTCACCCACACCACTGCATCTCTGTTAGCCAGTTTATCCAGGACTGTTCCAGTCAATTAAAGCTGTAAAGGGGAAGGCTTCTAGTTGTTAGGAAGCAAGTATTCACTCCTGAAATCGATGGTTTTAGCAGACATAGTACACTGGAAAGATGGATTACTCTTATTTATGTGCGGTATAGTCCCTGATGGTGCAGTCGCAATGCATTGTAGCTTCACCCTAAATCTGCTGGATTTGTGAACTCTCTTCTCTGCTGACATTACTAGTGGATGTATCACTGGTTTCATGGACGTGTGGACACAGTTCATGCAAGCTGAAGTTAAAAACTACCCATTCATTTTGTGACTACAGGCTGCTTTTGGTGAGAGTGACAGTTTTTACACTGTTAGCACTGATTTGGACAGAAGCTGACTCAGATGGGTCTTGCATTTCTTAGGAAAAGTAATTCTTGCTACGTACACTAGATTGTTTGTAAACGGGAGCTTTTAAAGTACAGGATTTGAAGTGTCTATTGTGAAGGGTTCAAAATTCAGGTGCTTAGTCCACACAGAGTTAACTATTGTCTTGCCTTTTTTTATGGTAAGTAGCAAGATGTACAAGTGTACAAAGATCATTGCAGTGATAGTCTTTACTGCAGAAACACTCTTAATCACAGCAGTTATTTCATCCTGGTTATACTACCCCCCAAAAATACGGTAAAGTAAAAAGGATCCACGTAACGGCAGAAATGACTGGATGTCAAGAATGGAAATTTTGAGTGAGATCTGAACACTTGTTTACATGGGAACACTCAGGAAAAAAAAAAGAAGTGTCAAAATATGGGAATTTAAAATGATGAGTTGAATTACATTGAATCACTGTGTAAATACCGTTATTCAAACCGTAAGTGGCTTTCATTTGGTTTATCTCCATTTACTTTGGAAGCAAAGTGAGCTAAATTGTATTAAGGCCATTTTCATGCTGAATGTGTGTGTCCATACAGGGATTTAATGCAGTATAATTTATCCATTTTAACATTGTAGATAAACTAATCCATTAAAATTTAATTAAAACATCCATTTACTTCAGCTCAACTTTCCTGACTGCCTACCTGTAGATGAACCTACAATGTGAAGAAGAGTGGAGAGAAAGGATGAACAAGAGTGCCCTATTCTCACAGTAATACAGCACGGGTCGTACAGTGAATATGAGATAGGCTTAAAAATCCTTAATGGAAATGCTGCTTTGCAGAATACACAGCGAGCATGAGGAACTTAATGCCACAGTAATATTACTGAGGCCAGAAGTTTATCATCTTTGAGAGGATTAAGTATCCATAATGAGAATGTCCACAGTTACACTACGTAAGATAAAGAGATTATAAGGTTACAGAATAGACATATTATTTACTGAGGGAATTAGGAAAATGTCTTCCCTATTGGCAGGTGAAGCAATGATTTCATCTTCTTCTGACGTATATAGTACTGATTACAGCGTCTGATAGGGTTTTGGACGAGGTGAATGGGTGGTCTAACAGAACCATTCCCAGTAGGAAAATCTTGACAGTTCTGTTCAAGATTTTGTGCATGTAAGGTTCCCTAACAAAAATGTGGGGAATAAATGAACTTCAATGGAACACAAGTTCTATGTGATTTGAGCCTAGTATGTTGTTAGATCAGAATTAGGAAGCCTTACAAGAGCAAAGAAAGGGTTAGGTCTCGTTCTGTTTCCCAGCCTTTTAACCCATGCTGTATTTTCATCACGCTTCCTTTTCCCGTGGCAAAACTGGGTCCTCCCTGTATTTTCATAGACAGAGGAGGAGACTGGAGATGCTCTTTCTAGCATTTTTGCATGTGCAAAACTTCAGATTGATTTATATGTGTTGTTTCATGAGCCCCAACAATAGGAAGAACTGCAAGGAGATGTGGACTTTTTTTTTTCTCTTTATTTGATGGATTTTTTTCAGCAGTAAAACTTGTGTTCTGCTCACTGAGTCCTCATACAATTACTGAGAAATGCTCAGCTTAGATGTATAACATACAGCCTGAAGACTTCCAAGCCCATTAGTGGTGCCGTCCTCTCCCAGCAGTTTCTTTTTATCCATGCGTGAAAAGGATGGGATGTGGCACCTGGCCCACGTGCCTGCGCTGGTAGTGTGCATGTGGCTGTACTGACTGACAAAACTGGGGTTTGGCTAACGTACTTTGGGCTGGCTCAGTTTTAGAAGTGTTACTGGGATAGGTGTATGGCAAACACCCCCTACTCTGCACAGATACAGCCGTACCTGTAAAAGCATTACCGCAAACTTAGTTATAACAAGAAAGTCTCTTGCTGTCATTTGTTTCATTCAGTGATTCAGTATAAGCTGTATCAGCTTAAATTTGTTTTTGCCGAAGAGTTTTACCCACGTAGCTGTACCAGCAGATCCTTTTGTGTTTAGGCAAGCCCTTTTTTTTGCTTGAGAGGCAGGAGGTGGGAAGTGAGAAGGAGAATTAGGCTTTTGGCAGGCCTGGCTGTGCTGAGGTGGCTGAAGGTTTGTCTGTCGCAGTTCTCGGCGGGAGTTTGCTGTGCTCAACACGGGCAGTGAAATGCCAGGCACGCCTGTGCCATAGCTGCCACAGTTTGGAGTTCAGCACCATTCTGAAAACATTGATTTACATCCCCAGCATCCCAAGCGGGGGTTGGCACAGCATGTGTGACAGGTGAGTCCTGCAGTGCATTGCGACCGGTAATCAGCTGACCATGGGTTGGACGATGTTGCTCAGGGTAGAGCTGGTTTAAAACAGTGGTGGGTTTTAACTGATGTGTCAGGTACAGCCCTTGCTCTTAAATGTTTGGTAGGAGGTAGATGGTTGTGTGTGGAGGCCAGAGGCATACACATTGTTATTTTGTACAGTGGTGCAGTTCTCATCCTAAGGCACATGAGATGCGGCCTCTCTTCCCAGCTCCACTGCAGGCTTTCTCTGAGACACCAGACAAGTAATTTCTAATGGGATTAAGGTAAAATGAGTCCCACTTTGCTATATGCATGTTTAATGTAGGACATCCTAAGCACAGTGAAGTTCAAAACAGGAAGACGAGCACTTTGGGAGGGGTAGTGTCCATCTGACCTATTTAAAATATGTTGTGCAATTTAAATACATTAAGATTTTGAGACACTTAGATATTTCTCTGCTTGAACTATGTAAACAGGCATCTTAGGCCATAATGACATAATGCTAATAGCCATCTTTATGTCCTTCCTGTACAACCTGTGCCTGTGTGACTGTAGTAACTGTATTAGCAGAAGAAGGTGAAAGTAGTCCTAAGATGGGAAAAACACACACTATACATTTCCATAAATATTAAAAGGTCTGATAGCAAAACAGCAATTAAACAGCTTGTCTACTTTCCTGTGGCTACGGCTCCTTTATCACTCATTTCTGTCACTCCCCAGAGTTTGCTAGCACTGAGCTGCCTTTCAGCAGAACAGGAAACTTCAGGTTAGTTGATATTCCAGGTGTGTATGTAATTCCCCAAAGTGCTGACAGCACTGCTTACAATTAGTGGTAATAGCAATGATCTTCCTGGCATTTCCTTTTCCGCAGTTGTTCTGTGAAAGGGAGTTGCTGTCATTCAGAATGACTCTTGGTCAGGCAGAGAGCATGGCAGAGCCAGCCAGGCTCGTGGGGGAAGAGCTGGCCAGGAGCGTTTTGGCAAGTGGCAGCCAGGAGGACAAGTTTGTCTGAGTTAGGTGTGTTAAAGTCTTGGAGGCAAGGTGTGAAGATATAGCAAGGTTGTTCATAGATATTTTTAATAGCAAAACTGGTCTTTGCACTGCTTGAAAACAGAGTTTTCAACAGGGCTTATTAAATACGTGTGGTGCTTTTCCACATGAATATGTAATCTAGGCCACTTGGGGTAAGTGTGGCTTTTTGGAATGAAACTGTTTAAAACAACCCAGCAGTGGTGCCGGTGGCTTGCAGGAGCTTCCGAGTTGAAATCTCCAGAGATATTTTAATTTTTTCAGCCCCTGGAAGAGGCGGTAGCAATATAAGCTACCCTTTTTCTAGTGCTTTGTGCTAGCCAGGTTTCTTCCATTCTTTTTTTGCTGGGCAGAATGAAAGGCTCAGTGCTGGAGTCAGGGTTAGCAGTGTGAAAGACTGGGCTTTAACCTCACATAAAATGTCTGTTCAGGAGAGGCAGCTGGACATACCTCAAGGAATAACATCCCAAGAAACCAGATTTCCCAAGGAAACAAAATATGATCTCAGGGCTACCTGCTTGGACAAGAGAAGAAACTTTTTTAGAATGTTTTTGTTTGGTTTTTTTTTTTAATATACTTTGTACTCACAGTTTTTTGGTTTCTTTTTCAGAGTAACCCTAGCCATTTTCTTGATATGTCGCTTTCTTCTTCTAAAATCCTTCAGAGCACTCCTCCTTAAAATGCCCTCATCCAGTCTTGTGCAAGGCAGGAAAGTTCTTAATTCTGTGATATCACTCATGAAATAACGTCTTACTCAGTGGGCATGTAGAGTCAGTTAATATCTCTGCATGCAATTGCCTCCTTAATCTTAAAAAAAAAAACAAAAAAAAAAACAAAAAAGCCCACACATATAGTCTCTGCCTAAATGCATATTTGCTTTTGTGTGTATTTAGAGTCATGTATGTTTTTAAGCTAAGGCAAGTGCTTTCTGTTCCCTACCAGCTAAATTCCTGGTACTCTTCCAGCCTTGTTTGATTAAAACAGCCTTTAACCTTTGCTTGAATACCTGTTTCTTAAAACAACCTATAATTCATCCCTGCAACAAGATTAGGAGAGCTTGGGGTGTGACAAAATTGACATGTGGCTGCCGGGAAACCTCAGGGAAGTGAGAAAGAAGGAGGATTGAAACACAGTGAGTGTGAAGGTAGAAGCTGTGGGGCTGGAGTCTTCTTGCGGGGCTGACTGGGGAGCTGGCACAAGTGATTTCCAGGTGTGTTGTTTATACTGAGACAATTCCGTCTCTTTCTCGCTTGTGTCAGCTTGCACCCAGAGACCTGCTGAAATTTTAGGCTTTTGTTCCATCAGAGGAGTGGGGGAGGACTTGGAGAGACCTTGTCATCCTCTCTGCCTCCTGCTGTAAATTCACTTGGACTGTCACCAGTTTGTTCCTCTCCCCCAAACAATGTAAAACGGTCTTTACCTTGCCCCCTGCCTGTATGTGTGTGTCACAGATTAGCAGCACATGCTCTTGATGTTGTTTTGGTTTTTGTCCTCTTCCCAGTGCCTATTATAGCTAGTGGCTAATTTGTGGAATATCACTGTAATACTGAATTAAAGTGCAGTGTGTTGGGTGGTCTGGTTTGGAAGGACCACAGACAGCAAATGACTCTGCCGTCAGTGCGGACTGCCTGATGCAAAGAAGTCAAAGGGAGCTTGTAATTTCTCTTTATTCAAATTCTCACTCATTTCTGCTTTAGTTTGATTTTTTTTNTTTTTTTTTGTGGTTGGCTTTGTGGGATTTTTTTTGTTCTTCACAGTGTTTATTACCAGGTTTCCTTTCGGGATGTTCTCTGCCCTGCATGGGTGATGACTTAGCACCACACAATGTGTGGCTGCATAACATTGCTTTGTGCGTGTCAAGGTCATCTATGGCAAAATGGTGTCATGTGTGTCAGAGCCAGCACCGTGTGCTGGTGTCGGCAGTGGATGAACGGAGTCCCTGGCCTCACCCGCTTCCGTCCACCCTGCTGCCACCCATACCACCGGCTGAACAGGCCTCTGGGACAGGCCTCTGGGACAGCCTCTGCAGAGGCTGTAAAGGGAAGAGCAGAGAGAGGATGGGGTCGTCTCACCCTTACTGTTGGGAGCTGTGATTGCGGCCCGTAGCACAGCTGTAGCAACAAAAGGTGGGGCTCTCCTGAAGTTACTGCTGTGTTCTTTTAGTTTGTTTTACAGCAGTGCACAGTGACCGATTCTAGTGTTTGTGCACACAAATATTAAGAAATCTTCCTTCCCTTAAGTCACTTGCAATTTAAATAAACAAGGCAGGCAATCTGAAAGAGATGACTGGGAGTCAAAATGGAGCAAGGAAAGCTGACCAGACCAGTATATTGCACAAAAGATGGGGCAGAGCTGAGATCTGATATCTCCCTCCCTGGGGCTTTTACTTCATGATCATCCTTCCTCCTTCCATTTCCCTTTCCTCTGGACTAAAGATTAATTGTGCATTGAAATCATAACAAGAATTTGCAGTGTTAAGAATCTGGCAAACGGAAGGGAAAAAATCCTCAAGGAAATTAGCAGTCCACAAGGCATTGTCTGTTCCCTAGATATAAATGACTAGGAACTTCCCAGCCAGGGAATGTTTTCCCTTTCTTTTCTCTGCAACTTGCATTATTCTTAGCTAAGCATATTGTAGCATGCTTGTCTCCATGTCTGTATAGTCATCGCAGAAATCCTGGCCCTGCTGAAATCTATCACAGGGCAGAGATTCCATTTTCACCCTCTGCACTGTAATGCCCAGTCTCCATGCTTGACACAAGCTGAAAATACCTGCTTGGTCTGCAGTGAGCCAATAGATAAGGCAGCCATTGTAGCTTTCCTGCACCCCAGTCTGCTCTTACTCTTCCCATCTTGCAACAGAGATCACCTGTGACAGAGAACGCGTCAGAAAAGATTTCTGAGATGGATTGCGCAATGCAAGGATAGGAGGTAGAGTGTGAAACAAAGACGGTCGACTGCAGCAAAAGAGATCTGAGGCAGGCGTTGGGAAAAACTTTCCAACTGGAGAGCTGTGGGATCTCTGCAGTGAGAGGTTTTTAAGCAAGCCAGACAGTCAGTCATCTGTCAGTTGGTTGTGCCGCAGGGTGAGGAATAAACTGGAGGCTTCTGGAGGTGTTTTTTCTAGCCCTATTTTCTTGTATCATTGGTAGTTCTTTCAAAAGCATATTTCTTATCTGTCCTGGAGGTGAAGAAAGGTTACTGGGTGTTTAGTCCTCCTCTACAAAGCTCCAACTGGTGGAATTTGGAGGGCAGTGAGCGCAGTGGTGAATCGAAGCCAATCTGTTCTGAAGGAGTTTGTATTTTCCTGTTCATTCAGTCCAAGAAGCCCATTCTCTGTGGTACTCTGGAGTCTAGGCAAAGCTGGAGCTTACCTCTGAGCTTGTTAGCAAAAGGCTTGACTCAGACTAGCTGTTTCTGGAGAGGTGGAAAGAAAACTATCAGGAAGAGGCAGGAACCTTGACTTTAGAGGATGGTGGAAAGCTGTGCATGATTGTTGATGGCTCCTTTGGATAGCTTCCTTCTGCCAGACATGCCTGTGACACTAATCCAAATAATTACAGGACTTTCTAGCCCTTCAATATATGTAATTGGGGATGGCGAATGAGCTTTATGTTTACCACCCCTTCTGTTTTCTCAGTGCCTCTTGGCCTTTTCATGTCTCTTCTGCATTGCGTCAGTGCCTCCTGGCAAATTCTGTCTGTCTCTCAGATATAGCAAAGTGTGTGTCTGGCCTTGAGAAATAATCATAAATTTTGTTCTGTCACAAGGAGAGGCCGAGACAATCCAGTTGAGGTTTGAACCTGTAGTTCAAGGTGTTTTAGGGATTTCATATCACTTAACCCATCCCCTCCAGGCATCGCTGGTGTCTGACATGTAAATCAGAGTGGAGGAAGAAGTGGAACAGATTGCTCCGTGCTCCAGAAGGAGGTTATGAGGCAAACCTGTGCCTTTAAAGAGAGTGCCTTCTAATAAATGTTATCTGCAGAGAAATACACCAGCCCCTACATAAGTAGTTAATGTTACTGCTTCAGTGTTGGCTTATAAAACAACTTTATCACCTCTATGACGATAATGATTAACAAGCAGATTTTACAGGGGTGGGGTCACAAAGCCATTTGGCAAATTTAGCTTGTCTCACAGCAGCAGTGGTACAGTACCTGAGTTTTACAGTATTTTCACTACTTTACCTGGCATACTAAACCCTGGGGGCGGGGCTTTTAAGCAGAGCAGTAGCAAGAGATACTCCTCACTGAGGATAATAGCCAGGCTTTCCTTCTGTGCTTCTTGTACATGAGAAAATTACAGGTCCAGGTCTGAGAGTTCAGGAGAGTTGCAGACATTTCTACCTCTCTTCTCAGTGTTTATTCCCTGATCACTTAGCCACAGTGAAGTGGCAGTGTTCCTAGCCACGCTGTTACATGATGCCTGCAGTCGTTGCATGTCCTTCCTGCCAGATTGGCAGAATATACAGATGTGGAGTGGATTTCTCTTCCTTCTCTTAGATCCTGGATAGCTTCTGTTAAAATCTCCTTCATCTGCAGATTCTCCGTTCTCTTGGATCTTAATATAAGAAAAAAAATATTTTTTTAACTGCTGCTGAATTTACTTTCGTTATTATATGTTGGAAATTACTCAAAGTAGCAAATTCAATCCTATAATTATTTTAATCCAAAAACCCTTGATGTGGTTTAACGTATTGTCACACTTTTAAGAATTTGGACTTCTTAACCTTGGCCATTCCTCACCTCAAGCAGAACAGTGTATCCGAAAGCTCGGCAAGCAATAGCCCCTTTACTGCCTGTATTGACAATCCTCATGTAGGTGATCAAAGGTATTTATGATCTCCATGCTATGTAAACATCTACCACACTTTTGGAAGTTGCTGAAAAATGCAGAGACAGGGTAGGAGATTTGATGACACTCACTCAAATTCACAACATAGGCTCCTGCAGGGATGGAGGTCTTGCTCCTTACCTTTTAGTTCTTAGTAAAAGTATATTGCTGACAGGAGCCCTGCCCTCAAAACAAACATTCTCTGTCTTGAGCAATGTCTGGAAACTGTACTGTTTTTTTTCTCCTCTCCAGAAAGTTCAGTGTGTCTGATAGATTTCAGTGTTGGTTTATGTGGCCACGATGCAAAGGTTGGGTATTTCTATGGACCTGGTCTAATAGGTTGGCGGAAGGCCACGGAGGTGATAGTTGTCGCAACAGTGGATTGCAGCTGACTCATTTTACCTCCTTCTTCCGCGTACATCCCCTTTAGTTCCCCCTGAAGCCCCTTTAATATTACTTCTTCAGGAATGACATGGCTTGACTTTGGAGGGGACTTCCACGCTTACCTTGTCTAGTCAATATTTGATCGCTTTTCAGTGAAGCCCAGTCAGAGATTGCTATTACGTTTTCTCTAATTTGATCAGCGTTCAGGGACTGGAACAATCTCTAACTAATTTTGTAGTAGGGTTGGGGTTTTTTGTGCATTTCGTTTTGTCATGTTCTGTTTTCCAAACAAAGTTATTACAAGCTGTGAGTTTAGATTACCATCTCTCTGGGTTAGAACTTTCAACAGGGACAAGAACTTCTGGCACTATTACCTTGACCGCTTTTCTAGATTGGTTTTTAATATGAAAAAAATATATATTCCAACACTGTACTCAATACATTGCTCTCCTGTGGGACTAGTTTGTGCAGCCCTCCCTGGGGCTCGTAAGTATGTTCTCACACAATGAGTCTTTGTTGACTGAAAAGGGAAAACAGAGTGATTTGACTTCTCTCTGCTGTGTGTCATGGGCTGGAGTTTTGGACCCCCTGTACTGTGCTGCATGGAAGGGAGGAGGTTTAGAGGCAAGGCTAGGGCTGGGGAGGGGGCGCCTTCAAATGTCAACTTCTACGAGCATTGTTGCTTGGCCCTGAGAGCTTGGATGAAGGATGGAGTCAGGACAGAGCTCTAGCTCAGCGTGTGTCAGAGGTGAGGGGACTGTCTCCTCTCCAGTGCAGGGCAGTGTCCTGGGCTCAGAAATGTGTCATCAAGGTAGGGTACAGGGATACTCGTGAGAAATCCCTTGGGTAACTCATGCTGCTTGTGGAAGTTGTCTGTGGGAAAGAGCCTTGTTGTGCGCATAGTGGGCCACTGAGGAGGAATTTTCGCCTGTGGAAGATGCTGTGGTCCTTTCCAGTTCTTATTCTCTGGAGACAGCTGGCTGCCCCCTTGTTTCCGAAAACATCACCTTGACAGAGCGAGGGAACTATGAGTAACTTCCAGTCTTTGGCTAGAAGGATTGGGAAACCTCTGGGGGCCAGCAGTCCTCCTGACAAGTAGTTAAACTTCGACTGATGGCACATTGCCCTCATGATCATATTAGTGTGATGTATCCAAAGGGATTTCAACTTGTACTGTAGCCCCTGTTGCCTTTCATCTTCCCTGTCTTCCTGCTCAATCAGGAAAAACATAAGCCAGTGCATGCGTGTCACATCTTCCCGTTGCCCACAGCTCTTGCAGCTATTGCCGACGTTGGCTTGTTTGCTAGCGTTCAGCAGTCCCCAAATTTCCCCCAGCCTCACTCGTACAGAGCATAATTGTTTCTTTGGATTTATGCCGCTACACAACTGAGCAGTAGCATGAAGATATACAGAGGAGAAAGTTTGATTTACCTTTATTCATAACTTTGACTTGTATGGAAAGCCTCTGTTCTAGAAATAATCTAAACCAATTGTCCCAACACCCCTTTGGCAAGTGTTCAGATACCGTGCACCCCTTTAGTTTCTCCTACTGCTGCAAATTAGTCTCTGTCTTCCCCTCTTGCTTGTTAATACCACCCTCAGCTTTCCCGAGCCGGGTGTAGGAGGCTGGGCGGAGGGGCAGTTGGTGCTCCTGCTGGCTCCCCTGCATGTCCTCTCCATCCCCGGCAGTGCCGGCACCTGGAGACACGTGCTGGCTGGAAGGGTGGTCCCTGCAGTGCGCGCAGGGAGCCTGTATGGGAGGCTCCTCCAGAACACGGTTCGTCCCATTTAGGGTGGGACATAAGTGGCAGTTACTCTAAAAAGCTTTGTTCCTTTTGCTGGTTTAAATTGTAAGTGCTCTGAGGGCAGGGCCTGTCTTTTATGTGTGTACATGTGGGTGTGTATTTTTATACAATTCCTCACGTGAGACATGCGGTTAGGAGGTAAATGTGCAAAGCCACGGCTTCCTGTCCTGTGGTAGCTCGGACAAGCGTTTCTCCAGACCCACAGATTCTCCAGCAGTTGATGACCAGGATGCCAGTATCAGTCACCTCTCACCCTTCATTTTGGACAGTGTGCTTGCACCACAAAGAACTGGGATTAGAAAACAGACCTTGCTCTTCATGTGTGCAGTAGGTAGAAGAGAGTCTGAGCTCAGTAACATTTTAATTTCTTTTAAGCTTGATGATTCTTATTTATTTATTTAAGAGACAGGAATATATTTTTAAGCCTTTGCAGGTGCATTTTGAGGCTATATTATGTTACAGGGAGAAGTCACTGATGAAATTTTTGGTTTCTGTTCCTTTGGCATACTCTTAACTTGGTTTTGTGCTAAATTTCCACATTTCTTATGAAATGTGATGGACTATTCTGCAGCTTGTAGTGTGTGCTTTTCAGTTTCTCTATTTTGTAAACTTATTTTGTACATTTATTTTGTAAACTGAAATGTCCTTAGGAAAGGTTTGAGTCAAAGCTTAGGAATGACTGCAACAGTGAGAGCAAACGTGCTGGGATGGACCAAATGGGGCCTGTGGTCTCTCCGGCACTGAATGGCTTTAGTAATGGGTACAGCTGTAAAGAATGACATATGTATTGCTGGCTCTGCCAAGAAGACCTCTTGAGGTCTTTTTTTCCCCCTGCCCATGGTTTTCCTGATATCTGCATAATGCATTACATTTGTTTAACACACTTCTATGCTTTAATCGCTTGTATTTACTTGAAACTCAAGATCAGATTCCAGCATCAACTGGGAGAACATCCTGGGGCTCCACCATCGTGATTCTGGGATGCCTAAACTGACTGACTCTGGACCTCTGGCTGTCACAGCAGAGTGCTCAGTCACAGGAGAGGTGTTGACACCTTTGATTACATGTCCTGTACTCCTTTCCCCAAGCCATAAAACACTCACTGGGGAAGTGTTACCGTGAAACTCGGCTTGGGGACAGCAAGTAGAAACCATCCTTTTTGCTTGTCAGGGTAAATGGAGATGAGGATTTTATTCTTATTAGCTACAAACACAAAAGAGAGAAGGCTGCAAGGAAAAGTCATACGTGCACAGCCCTGAGGTCTCTGATGAAACAAAATGACACAAAATTTACAGATGCTAAAAATAGCGATAACATCGGTTTGATGTTGCATTTTGTCTTCCTCCTATAATACAGTAAAATGGCCCGTAATTCACATTGCAGAATTGGCATGCATGGCTCTTTGAAGATATCATCTCCGTTGTATGTCTGCAGTGGCTGGTGTTACAAGCTGACCCGCTCCAGCGCTACGACGAGCCATACAAATACATCAATAAATAGGGATAAATAACACCAGCTCCTCGGGGGCAGCTGCCCACTCTCACTCTGTCTTGCTTAGGTTGCGAGCTCTTCCGCATAGGAAACCTTTTGTGCCTTGTGCAGACTTAAATTCACCCCTGGTGCTTAGGAAGGTAATAGATTATGTTAATTTTGTTTATTACATTATACAAAATGTGATTTTAATTCAGAGATAAAAACTTTGAAGTCCTTGCTGACAGTGGCATCAGTACAGACTTAGAGAGTTGGTTTGCAGCTCTGTTTTTTGCAGCCTGGCATTTTAAGTTGAGCTCTTGTGGCCTGTCAGGGGCTGTAGCTGTAGCATGAAAATGCTTTGGAGAATATGTATATATTGTGGTTTATTTACTGTCTTTGTATGCGTATTTCACCTGTTAGTGCTAAGCGGCTTTTTGGGGGGTGCCTGTAGCCATGTCACTGGCTGGGTGGCTTCGCTGTTCCTTTCCTGCTGTTTATTGAATACTGTCAGCGTTCGTGTCTTTCCCCCACTCCCAAGTTGTTTGGCTTTGAGTCCCTCTGACTCTGGAGTCTGCAAGCAAAAAACGTCTTCCTTTAAAATGAAAAACAAACTCCAGCCTAGGGGAACTAAACTAACTTCTGACCATCTGTTAGAATGTTAGTGATATCAGTACCTTGAACTACGGCTTCATTTTTGTGTTTCATACAGCAGCTTCTCTGCAGTGTTTATATTCTGGTTGAAGGGGATCTTCCTATACCAGGATGCAATCGGAGTGTCATTTTTCCTCTAACATGAGCAGATGTCCTATCTGCAGTACTAGCAATAACATTGCTGCTTCCTGCTGTTGCAGATGTTGTTAGTGTGCTGGAGCTGGGAGCAAAGAGGGGGCACATTTCAGCCCATGCCATTCAATGCCATCAATGCTATCCATGTACCTCCTTTGCCACAAGTACTTTTTAATAGTGACTGTCTTGGCTGGTGGGCAGGAAGTTGCCCTGGAACACAAATTTATTTCTTTTCTACTTTACATAGAGGAGGAGTGCTTCTGAAATCTCTGTTGTTGTTCTCTGCCTTGACCTTTGTTTTCTCTAGATTCATTTGTACTAAACCGAAATGACAAGTGGTGTGTTATCATATTTAGGGAAGGGGGATCTGAACTGAATCTGGCACGCACCTAAGTATAAATCTCCCCACTCCTAGGTTTCAGGGCACAGCCCTGTGCAAGCCTTCAATCAGCAATTACTGTATTATTTTTGTCTGTTATAGGAGGTCACTATCCAATCCCCTGACAAATTTCTATCACTAATCTGGCAGGCTGCCATTCAGACCACAGGAAACCCCGGGAGAGAAGAATATATACTTAGGGCCTTGTTCCATCTTCATTATTGCCTACACCAGCAGAATTCCTTAAAATCTCTGAAAGTTTGATCTGAATGGGGAAGTATTTTGCCTGAATAGCACCTCTTATTGAGGCATTGTCACTGAGTCACAAATTTAGATGAGTGTTGTGGCTAGCAGTTTAATCTATACTGCGTGGCCTTTTTTCACACCAACCCGGGGGAGTGCTAATCACTTCTAATGGTCTAGTAGGATTGTCTGGCAGTGAGAGGGACTTCTTGATTCGAGAGCTGGACACTGAAGGAAAAAAACACAGTTCCTATTCAAGAGTTTATCTGAGAATTTATTCATTTTGCCATGAGGGGAATATTGTATTTTAATGGCTTTCAATGGGAAACACAACGTCACTAAAGGAGGGAAGCCAAGGTTCCATTCACAAAAAAAAAATCTGCAAAAAAAGTTATGGTTTGGAGGAAAAGGAAAAAAGATAAAAGTGCAATTTGTGCATAAAAATGAACAAGAAACAAAAGTTGTAAATGTATGGAAGTATCCGTAGCTGTCAGATGATCACATGGAAGCCTTAAATTTTTTTCCTATTTACTTTTTTGTGCCTTAGTGTATTAATGCATTGTTGTTCTTAAAATTATTACTAATCTTGCATGTTTTTGCCATATGGAAACTTACAGAGAGATAGGTAGTTTGTTTTCACTTTTGAATCATTGCCAGTTCATTGGCTGCTATTATCACTTGTGATTTCATGAAGCTGTACTTGTTGGGAAGTAACTTTCCTGTTGTTTTAACCAGCAGCACTTAGCTGCATTTCTATATTAATAAATATTGTCTTAGTCCTTCAGGGAGTTCTAGTAATTTTTTTTGAGTTCATTCAATATTGTCTTCTCATTTCAGGTTATTGAAGGAAAGCTGGCTCCTTTCTTGGGGAAGGTGATCAAGTTTGCCACCTCTCATGTGTACAGCTGCAGCCTTTGTAGTCAAAAGGGTTTCATCTGTGAGATTTGCAACAATGGAGAAATCCTTTACCCCTTTGAGGACATTTCTACAAGCAGGTACTGTAATGTAATGTCAGTCATACATTTAACTCACATATCATATCCTTGTGGATTCTCAGCCGCCTGACCGCTTATTTAAATAACTAGGGACTGGATCCCACTAATGCACATTTCTGAGAAGCTACACTAGATTACTTACCCAGGGAGGCCACCACAAGCAGACTTGGAAATAAACGGGAAGAGATACTTCCCAAAGCCCTGTAAGTCTCAGAACAACTGTTTAAAAAGGGAAGAGTCCCCAGCAACATCATGCAGGGTGATCTATCCAAAGCTCTTCTGAGTTTGTAAAGTGTCCTGAAAAGCCAAACGGATTTTCTGGAGTGATCACAGACATCTTTCTGGTATTTGATGTCACTGGGCCCATGATGTATTGGGATTGTCCATTACAAAACAACAACTGTCTATTCTGAAGTGTTTTCTGCATGAAATGGCTAATTCTCTGCTTTCTGTCTGCATACTCCTCTCTACCTTTGTATGCAAGATTATTTTTTTTAAATGACATTGCAATTCTCAAGTGGTTGCAAAATAAACATAAGCATATGCCAGTCCTAAGCTAAACAAAAGAACCTTTATTTCATGTTACATGGAGTACTGGATGCCAGATCAGGGACAGCGGTTGCATGGAAAACGTAGAGGCAAAATGGAGGAAACCAGAGCAGACTTGGCAACGCAGCAGTGTTACTACTCTTTTTCAAAAATCTCTTGGATTTTGAATAAAGGCGATTTTTATTATTCTTTTTAATTCAACAGAAAGACAGTATATCTGACAGCACAGCGTTTCTCCATAGATAAGTATTTTTCTGACTGTTTCAAATACAGTCATTTTAATTTGTTCCCGAAAGTGTTCTATCGAAGGAGAAAAAAAATTGACATGCCACCTTTGGAAACAATCAGGACCAGCCTATTAATGGGTTTTGTTAAGAGTCTGATTCCCCTGCGTGCACAAAGATGTTAAATTACAAGTAACCAGGGACTACTCTTCAGGGATTTTCAGCCTGACCTGAGTTCCAAAGACTGCACATTCTTTTTCCAGACTCGCATTCTAAAAAATGCATTGACAAAACAGTGGACATAAGCTAAACAAGGTGTGCAGCTGGGCACTATAAACAGTTTTCAATAAAGAATGTATCTAGGGTGCATGGTGAGATAGGCTGAGTTAAAAAGAGAGAGACTAAGATGACATAAAACATAAAACATAAGATGTCTATTGAGACTGTATAAAAGACGATTGAAGATATTCCCGAAAGATTGATGAGAATGTGTAAGAGCGTTTGGGAAGTCAGGTTTACTTGAAATGTCTGTGCATTTGCTTTGTCTGGGGGATTTTTGGTCACAAAGCCATTATTGTGTGTATATTGTTCCCCCGTCCTTCAGCTGAGATCAGGCATACCCTGCAATTACAGAGTTTAAAACCTTCTGGAATCAAATAGTATTTGTCAGCAGTTCAGTGAAAGCCAAAAGAAGCTGCTCTAGCTCCTGTTTTTCTGTGAATTAGAAGCCAGAAAGGACTTTTGTTCATGTTTCACAAATGTGAAGTTGTGGTTGATGTCATGCCAAAGACAGCGGTCTTTGTCAATGATTTTAATTAAAACACAATCAGCATGAAAAGTTCTCCAGTAATTCTCTCTCTCATCGTGTCAGGGGTCATTGTGCTTACTCCTTTTGTACTCCTTATCACTAAACTATCCCCAGCATTTTCCATTTCCCTTCCTAACTAGTTTTCTCATCTCATGACTGCTCCGATGTGCACACGCACCTCTGTGAATCTAACCAGATTGTTTCGGTTCCATAGTTTTGCTCTTTTCCACCTTCAGGCTGGAGGCAAGTCATGCCGACAGAGGAACTAGTGTGTTTTACTGTGCAGCTCCATCAGCTGCAAAGCAGTGAGGGAGAAGGCAGGTAGAAGGGTTTTGTGTCTGTTTCCATCTCTTATGGAGATCTTGAGAGAGATGTCTGAGGTGGGTGTGCTGACCACTACAATGACAGGTGTGAGGTGAGGAGGCTAGTTAGAAATAGGCAGATGTACAGAGTAACCCATGGCAGATGGAAAGGCAAGTCATAAAACGCTTGTGTGAGCACTTGCAATTATATCTGAAATTTCTGAAGATACCTGTTCAGCTGTCCTTGTTAGTTGTGTCATACAGAGCTCTGAGGAAGCAGCTCAGATTCGTGATTTAGTTTTACTATTCCGAGTCCACAGTGTGCAGTGAGAATTGACAACAATTCCCTTTCTTCATCCCGGTTTTCTGGAATTGCTGTCTGCAGCATAGTATCCACAGTTTGTACTCAGTACTGGACTGCCAAGAACGCTGGCTGTAGCTGTTGACTTAGGGAGGGAAGAGCAGCTGAGCTCTGAAGACTATGCTTTTCCTTCTTGCTTTTGAATCTTACTCATTCACTTTCGAGCATGCTACTAATTCTACCAGCAAACTGAGCAGTTAGGTTAGAAATATTTGAAGGTGGGTGCATGACAGCTTCTGCAAACTTTACCTCTCTATTGAATGTGTGAAAAGTGAAGTCTGTGTGTATGGGGGGGTGTGTGTCTGTGGTGAGCTGGTATTTGTTTTTCTGGTTGTCTCCCTGACCTTTCTCACTCTTTGGAGAGAAGAGTGACAGCTGTCAGAGAGGCCATTACAATTCCAAGGTAGTTCTTGGCTGGCTCTTATACTTTCCTTCGTCATGGTCTCTTAGGTCAGCTTTGAGGTGGAGCAATTGTTTCCCTCCAAAATATGCTCAGCAGTCTTCAGTGGGAATTTATGAAGGATGGGTCTTCCTTAGATAGATACAGCTGAGAGAAAAGGAGGGCCCCTCTTGAGGGTTGGAGTTTCTTTTTGGTCAGGTTATTTGCCTGAGAGTCATTTTTGTCAGTCCTTGAGCAAGCAGGGTGAATACCTGGGTTATGCACTCCTCAGGGTTTGAATACACATATATTACATACCCTTCTCTCACTAATCAGCATGACACATTCCTTTGTTGGCAAACGGTTCCAAAACAAACACAATCAGTTCACTTAATTAGCAGATCTGTGGGCTGTGCTTGGCAGGCTCTTTACATCCTGCTCAACAATACAGCGCAACAGTTTGCTGCCTTGAATGTAAGGGTGGGCTCACAAAGTCATAGGCTTTCTAATGATATTTCCTTTCTGTGGCTTTTCTTGGGAGGTGGCCATTCTGCACAGAGCTTAATGAAAGCCGTGATTCAGTAGTTAAAAAATTTCTTAAAATTTGTCCCATTCTTTTGGATGCCTCTTCCAGTCAGTTTGATTCCTCTGTCCCCCATTTTTGTCTTTTCTGTTTTACCTGTATTTATATAACAGTTCATCAGGGTTCTTTCTAAATTTCACAATTTCAACATCTTTTTGAAGGCCTTTAGATTATGAGGACTGTATTTAAAGCCTCCTGAGTTAATTGCACATTTTGTGCTGCAAATTGCCAGCTAATGTAAACTCTCACAGCTCTGCTTTTGCTGGAGCTCTCGCAGTTTAAACAACCTGAACATCTACCTCCTGTGTTGCCCTGGGCTTAAATTTAGCAAATAAACATATAAAATTATCCTATTATATCACTAATTTTATTTTTACAAGTGTTGTGAAATGAGTTTAAATATCCTGGGTTATAAATTGGCTTGTTAGAGCTATCCTTGCCCATTTGTTAGCAGCCAGGCACTGCCCCTTAAATTGGTCTGATATTGCTTGTTCTTCATTAATGTGCTAAAAAGTTTTTGTTTGTTTCTTGTAAAATCAAAAAAAAAAGCAAAAGTGAAAAGAAAATGCGTGATTAGTGGTACTGTTGTCTATAATATGTGGCCGTATTTGTTTTATAACATAGAACAATTTTTAACAAATTTTAGATCTTAAGGAATACTGAGAAAAATACCATTGGAATGAGAATAGACTTACTCATTAGAAAGGGTGTTCCGTCCAGTTAGATAATCAAATAATTATAGTTATGGTTAAGATTATTATATGCTACCCAGTTAATAAAGTTTTGGTCCTGCCTGTGTATCAGCATCCTAGTGACTACTTTCACAGGGAATTTGTTGTGTTTTGCTAGTGGAACTGCTTGTTTGGTTAATAACTATTCCGTCAATTCCTTGCCTTTTATGTGGTGGCTATAGATGAATGTGATCCATGGAGAGTTGCTCTTTTGTGTTTGTATTCATTTATCAAGGCTAAACTATTTTCACTTTGCAAAGTTAATTTGTTCTGCAGATCAGTTAAGACATGTAGACCTTTTAAGATACAAACCAGAAGACCCAAGTTTAAAATAGATGTGCCACAGAACAGGCTTGACTATATCAGCCAGCTTGGATGCCTCTATAATCTTTGGCCACCATCCTGATAAGACCTGTGAATGTACTTAACTTTACACATAGCAAGAAGCCTTACTAAAGGCTCTGGGGCTGTGCTTAGCTTTATGTGCATGCCAAAGGCTTGGCAAAATTATAGCTCACTGTGTTATGGATGCTGTGTCACTGGGCAAACCCAGCTTTGAGCATTTGCAAGAATGTTAAAGACAGAGATTAGATGGAGAGACTGAAATATGTAATATAGAGCATTTCCAGGAAATACCTTGGCACAGGTCAAAAGCATCACTCCAAGTACATCACTTTCCCTCTTGCTTTGATTAGTGTGGTTTATGCCAGGCAGCCTTTCCCCAGGCCCAGTTCCCCTGAGCTGTGCTACTAGTTTAGTACCGAATTTTTGGAAGAGTTTAGCTTATCAGATGTTGATAGTTGATTCAAAGCACCCTGAAGTGATCTGCTCAGCACTTTCTTTAAAGAAACTTAGGCACCTAAGTAGATGCTAAGTTCTCTTCGTAATTTAATTTCACCTGAATCTGTCAAAATAATCTGGCCCAGATCATTTGATTTTGTCTGTGCAGGGTAGCACAGTAATGTTATCTAAAATCCGTAAAAAGAAAGAGATAAAATACACTGTCTTTTTTCATCAAGAATTGTATTTTGGAACCGAGTTAGCTTCAGAGGTTGGTTTTATGTGCCTCGTGTCAGAGTGGTGTTAACTAGAAGGTTCAGCGTAAAGGTTGCTACTTGTTTCAAGCAGGAAGGTCTCTGCGGTGCTGCCTTGTGCTCTGCCCTGCTGGCTGAACATGGCAGCCATCTCGCTTTCAGTTTCTGTTTTGCAGCTTCCCTGCTGCGCTGTCTTCCTCACTCTAGATGTTTTCAGCTTGCCAGTCAAGATAATTTTTCCTCCTCCTTGCTCATGCAAATTCCCCTTTTGAGATAGACTTCTCCATCTCCCAAATATGGTTCCTTGTAGACCAGACAACAGCTTTTCAGTTGCTTTTTAGGCCAACACAGGCAACTGTTAGCGCTCAACAATAATCTTGTTGTTTATATACTTGCTTAATTTTTTAAATGTTAAGTTCCTTTTGCCCGTCTTGGGTCCAGGTAGGCATGCCTTCAGCATTACAGCAGAGCTATGAAGTCCGAGTGCCTTCGCCTTTATTGTCTATTAAAAGCATAAATCCTGGCTTAATCACAGGATTTCCAGCCTTGAGACTTACAGAAAAATGCAAAATAGTAGAATCACGCAGTCAAATTAGAACGGTTGAGGGTAGTATGCTAATATTGCTGTTAATAGTATTGCCTGACTCTTTGCTTTTAGGTCTTCAACCGCCACTTTGTGAATACAGCTCATTAGTAATAGGAGAGGTAGAGGGATGAAGTCCAGTTCATAGTGTGGCAGCTAGTAGGGACAGAAAATACCTGTCTGAGCAATGTAAACACCTGAATCCCTGTGGCTGTGGCCTGCGCTGTGATTTCTCTGGGTCTAGCAATGGAAGGGTTGACACTGAGGCTCCTTCCCACCAGCAGAGCACTGGTGGTTTTCTCTCCCCTCCAGTGAGCTGCCTGCTTTTCCCCTCATCTGTGAAGTTTTAATATCTCTGACCACTTTGCACATCTGTTGGATGCAGTCGACCTTGGCAGTGGGTGTTGTAGCATGACAGGATGAGGGGCAAGAGATGGTGCAGATCAGGAGGCACCCAGTGGCAAGCCGTGGGTGGCCAAGCCAGGACGGGGGCTTGTTCATTCATCCTTCCCGACTTCCTGGGGCACTTCTCTAGCAGCTCAGTCTAACCTATGCTGGGTGAAAGGGAGCAGGCCCTGGTCTGGCAGTTCTCGTGCAGGGACACTTGGTAGCGCGTCATTCAGCCCTCCTGGGCTGCATTACTAGAGCAGCAGTGGTGGTGTTGGTCACAGACGCTGTGTCAGGCTGTGTTTGGGTAGGTCCCTGCAGCTGTTCGGAGGTGCAAACCGCTCTACTCGTTGAGTCCCGTCAGCGCAGGCCAGTGGTTGCTGTACACCCCTTGCTAGCTGCCACCTGTAACCAGCTCAGTCCTCTGCATCGGTTCCCCAGCAGTGGAGCTGCGCTGGTGGTTGGCGGTTACAGTTACTTCCGCTGTTTCTGTGCCCTCCGGGGCCAGCCCAGGACCAGCCATGCCATTAGAAGTGGGGGCTGTCTTCAAGCTCTGCTGGCAAAGCAAGGGTAACCCCTGTTTGATGAGCAGGTATATGGAAAGGAAAACTGTGATTGTGCTTTGAATCCCTGCTGGCTCCCTGAACACTGAGTTAGTCACTTAGAGTGAATTGCAGACGTGTAACAATTTGAGGCACTGGGTAGCGGGCTCTGTTCTGGTTTCGTTTGGCCTCTTTTTTTCTTCTTCAGAGGCAATTTTTCAAAAGCAAATCTGAAGTATTAACAGTTTTTAAGTATGGTATTTTAAAAAACCCCTGTGTCTAGTAAAGCCCATAAGTGTGTCATACAAGGCATTATCCTAACAAGCTCCTTATAGGGACAAATCAATGTCATATTAGTGCCAACTTTCTTCCATTCATTTACTGCATGGGTGTCCCTCCCTAGGCAGGCTCCCTGTGCTGGTTCCTAGGCAACTGTAATAATATTGCTGCACGTGTGTGTCAGGCATTGATTGCCTTTGGGGCTTTTTTTGTGCTGTAAGTGAGCACAGGCTGGTCCGTTTTCTTTTTCTTTGTGTTCTGCTAAAGTTTCTGAGAGTTTTGAAGGGCACATCTGCGATATTCTCAGCTGAGCAGTTCAGAAACGCTTGCAGAGAGGCACATGTGCATCGCGTGGGATGGGGATCATGCTAGAATCCCTAGGCAACACTTACCCACAGCTACTCTGGTTTGCTCTTCGGGGTTTTTTTAATAGCCCGGTTACAGGTAGGTTAGTATTTTGGATGCCTGGTGAATGTATAGCAGCATCTAAAGAAAACACAATGAACAACCTTGTTTTTCCTTGCGTTTATTCTGCATGGGCAAAAAGAAGAAAAAAAAAAAACACCTGAGGAGTTCTAGACAATGAAGGGTTCAGCCCTAAATCAAATCCTTACTGAAATTCCTTTCAAGGGATTATTCACTTGACCAAATGTGTGCAAAGTTTGGCACAGAAGAAGTGGAGGGTTTTAAATGAAAAAAGGAAAATTAGTATATTAAATTACAAGAAAAAGGATGGTGGGTGAATATGACCCTGCACTGAGGCAGGGGAGAGCTCTCTGACCTTCTCAGCTCTTCTAAGAGCTCCTAGCTGACCTTGAGCAAGTCAGTTCACCTCTTGTCTCCCATTTGCGAAGTGAGTAGGACAGTATATCTGTCATCCACTGTTTGTTCGTTTCAGGGATGAACAGCATAGCCATGAGTTGCTTTGATTACCTGCTTGGTGTTTGGCAGCCAGACAGGTACAGCCCATGTGCGTGGTACTGACCCTGTCCTAATAAACCTTGCTAGTCCCAGCAGCTTCATCCCATCATGGTCATGCTGGTCAGCCTGCCAACCTGTAAGGTTTCTAGGAGGCAAATAAAACTGTCTTTCAGGTGACATCCTGGGCCACCAGTTGATCATCCCTGGTTTATTTTGTCTGCTTAAGGTGGAAGGTCTTTGAGGCCTCTGTGTTGGTGTGCCCCTCTTTGGGGACCTAAATAGTGGTGCAGTACAGGGGGAAAATATGAGTATAATCAGTTGGTTGTACAGAATCTAGAATTACTTGAGCCATAAGCCTGTGAAATACATCTGGGAAGCATGGAAACAGTTTACCAAAATTTACAGTTTGCCACATATTGATATGTGTATGTTTCAGATGCCCAGGCTTAATGGAAGATACCTGTCATTGGCGTTTCCTCAGCATACAAGGAATGATTTTTGTGCTTTTAATGTAGAAAGGCTTTTCCTTGTAACTAGTAATGATAATAGTAAGAGTATTATAATGACTCTCTGGCTGTGGAGAGCTTTGCCCTTTCTCCCTTACACTTTTCAATGCAATAGAAATTATTTAGAGGATTGAATAATTCTCTGCATTTCTGTTACTCTGGTGTTCAAACAAGTAAAACATTCTTAAAACATAAAACACCGCTATAGTCTGGAGAGAAATTGAGCTGATCAGGGAAGAGAAAAAAGAGAAAACACCAAAATAGAGAGGAAGCTATTTCAGATGTCTTCTTAGAAGGCTGAAAGTCAGTATGAAAACAACATGCAATGTTCATCAATTCTTCAAGATGCTGTTAACGTCAGTATCGCAATATCATTCATTAAAGAAGGTAACATGAAAGGCCCGAACAATTACAGGGCTCGTCAGCTTACTGGCAGTGGCGTATAGAAGTCTCACAAAAGGCACAGGGACCTTTTGGCCTCTAGCCAAAGAAGAAGTCAGGACTCAGGAATAGTACCTGAACTGTGATTTACGTACGACAACAGTAAGGGTTAATGGAAAAATGACTAAGTGTAGTGAACTATTGTGTGAGCCTTTTATAGACTACCAAATGTATTTTTTCTCCAGAGAAATAAAAGCATTTTAGAATACTGAGGCTTGAAAACAACGGTAAGGAAAAACTGTGAAACTCAAATGTGGAGATAAAATTAGATGTCAGGGTTAAATAAGAAGCAATCTGTTTCTACTGTTCTAAGAAGGAATATAATTTTGGTGGGGTTTTTGGTATCACTGGAAAATTTCTCCGAGTAAGATGAGAAATGGTCACCCAGTTGGCATTTCCAGGGTCAGTTAAGACTGACTGTATTTGGTAAGATGAAAGCAAAGCTATAGATGACTTGAGGTAGTTCAGTTCCATCACTTTAAAGGGAGTAATGTGCCATTTGCCCAAAGCCAGAGCAAGATCAGCATTGCTCCCCCACCCCTAGCGACTGAGTTTCTTTAGCAGTGAGTGGATACAAGCATACAGTGAAGACTGACCTGGGTGTCCTCTCTACCTGTCCCTACGGAGAGCAAGAGGCAGCTTTGTTGTCCAACTCAGAGCACCGGTCTTCCACGCTGCCTTTTTGTTGTCATCTGCAGCAGCCCGTGGTTGGGGCTGGGCGTACATATCAACCTTCACTGGAGAAAGCAGAAAATTGATGCCCAGAATGGACTGATGATGGTCAGGATGGCTGCGGGTGCAGTGAACTGTGAGATGCAGGGCTGGCTGCTTGCACTGCCTCCGGTTAGTGCCTGACAGCATGGGGTCCTGTCAGAGCTTCAGCTATTGCACCAACTCTAATAAATAACGCAGACATTCCTTCTCTCTCTTTTGGTTCCGAGTGATGTGAGAGAATTTTGTTAATTTGTTCCACTGAGCTTATTTCTGGGAAATGAATTCATATTAATTTAAGCACCATCAGTCTCTGTTCTGCTAATGACCTTTGGGGAGAGCAGGTGTGCTGGCTCCTTTCTCGTCCTGCTCCATCCATTTCAGCAGCAGTTTCTGATAAATTTTGTCACTTCCATGCGTGCTCTGGAGAAATATTGAGCGAGCAAAGGGAGTGGCAGTGTGAGAGCACAAAATTACGCTCCTCATCAATCATTACCCTCTAGCAACTTCCAGGGCACTGTAAATTGCTGACTAACAAGGGAGAATTAGCTTGATAAAATCACTATTAGTGTCAGTTCAGAATGATTTAAAGTTTTAAAGACACTGCTGTCCTCTCTGTGTCTCCCTCATCCATTTAGTGTGTCTGGTTTTGGAGATCCCAATCCAGCAAAGCACGTAAGCACATGCTTAATTGTAGGCAGATCAGTAATCCAAAGGAAGTCACTGGGATGAGAGTCCTAAGCATGTGTTTATGTGCTTCGCTGGATCAGGGCCATAACACATGCTCCCTGAGCACAGAAATTATAAATATCTGTGTGTGAGCCAGTTTCTTGATTCAAAACCAGATTTAGACTTACTAACTGGACCTAGAAATATGACAGTCAAGCTTCACTGCAAGAGAACATAGTAGTTAGTAGATATACAGCATTATACTTAGCCTCTAACCTTTCTTTTGTTATTTGAGTTTTATCAGCTTATGCTAGCTAGAAATGTACCTCTCAACCTCTGTGTTGGCTTCTCAAAGCTCTGCAGTTACTAACATTTAGCACAGAATCATTAAGGGTGGAAAAGACCTCCAAGATCATCTAGTCCAACCGTCCCTCCACCACCTATTACCCACTAAACCATGTCCCTAAGTACCACATCCAACCTTTCTTTAAACACCTCCAGGGACGGTGACTCCACCACCTCCCTGGGCAACCCGTTCCAATGCCTGACCACCCTTTCTGAGAAGAAATTTCTCCTAGTTTCCAACCTGAACCTCTGCTGGCGCAGCTTGCGTTTAGACCATGCTTGCACCCATGCATACAACCTAAAGTGCAGCCAGATCAGGAACAGTTTTTTAAAAGTTACAGGTGAGATGCAGATGCAGCTAATGTATCTAACAGCTTGTATTAGCTTATGGACTTCTCAGTATCACCAGATTGCATGCCAAGTACTACAATTTGCCTTATAGCTTCTCAGTGTTTGGGGTTTGTTTCTTCGTGTTTTCAATTTTTCTTCACAATCTTGAAGACAAGAATCTTCTTTCTAAGAGGAAAAAAACCCACAAATAACAACAACAAAAGCTCAAAGCAAAAAAAAACCCCACAAACAAAAAACCCCACTAAAGATATAAGAATGGACACTTGGATTTCATATAGTCAATTGACTACAATAGCTGCAAAAAAAGGAAAAGTGCAAGCCATTTCAAGACTTCTCACAGAATCACCAGGGTGACCAGTGCCCCTCATTTGTATTTCAAAATTGCTCTAAAGTTTGGTATTTTGTTACTTTCATTATCTGATTATCCAACTAGAATCTAAGACTTTGTGCCACTGGCACTGCCATCCTTTTATTTTTTTTCATTCAATTACAAAACTGTAGTGACTTACTCATCACTACAGATAGTTATTGCATTCAAAGGCTGAGAGTGTCCAACTGTTCAATTGTAGTCCAGTCCATGATCACCAGATGTTTCATTGCTCCACAGCCATCTGGAACTGGGGCTTGATCTGTCGTGACATTACGTCCATTGCCTCAGAGTGCCCCAAAAGTAACCCAGTCATCTTGTTTGAAAGGTTGATTTGTTTGAAGTCGTAATACCACATTTAGGAACAGAATAGCACACCTTTGAATGCCAGAAGCTATACTTGTGTTGATCTAGTCTGATCTTCCACAGGACACAGAGCAGAAAGTATCACCTACCTCTGTTGCATTTTTTACTTTGTGGAATCACTACTTTTCCTGCTGTTGAAGTGGACTGTACTTTACTCTTTCCAGAGCAGTTGGCCACTGGAACGTCAATGAGGAAAATGTCATATCTTGATTATTGCAAACGCTGAAATATATCTTAATCGAAATCAGTATTGTTACTCTTCATTTACAAACCAAAGCAGTGAACTTGTCCTTCATGAAACAAAATTGATGTCTATTCTGTGATAGACCCGAATGCTAGTTAATAAGAAGATAAGTATTAATCCTTCTAAAAGGGAAGGAAGCAGAAGTGCAGGGACAGATTCTCAGCAACTGCAAATGGATGCAAGTCGACTTATTTTAGTCATTCTGAGTAGCTTTACACCAACAGTTGTCTTTTACAACTCCACTCTTTTGAAGCGTAGTGCTCTTTGAGCTACCAGAACTGTTTGGAAGAATGTCTACTGCCCACAATCCGTGTGAAGTCCATTGCATGCTCTGGTCCTATTTTGTCATTCAATTTTGACGCTAATTTGTGTTTGCAGGTGTGAAAGCTGTGGTGCTGTCTTCCACTCTGAGTGCAAAGTGAAGGCTGTACCATGCCCCAGGTGTGTGCGTAAAGAATTGCAGAAGAAGCAGAAATCCTTCTGGAGGCGACTGAATATGGATGAAAACTTCGAAGAGTCTTGCAACATGTTTGAGTTGTCATATCAGAACACATGAGTTCCTTAAGGCAGTGGCCAGCCTGAAAAGAATCCCTTTCCCAGCTGCCAGCTCAAGCAATGTCTCGGCTTAGCCAGGCAGAAATCTTTTTGCAAAATAATACCTGACCTTCTTCATCTGTGAATAGCAGCTGCCAAAGTGGCCATAAAGCCTTGTTGGCTTCGAAATACCAATGGCTAAACTGAGTTTTGCGTTGAAGTCCAGCCGCTAGCTCTCGTACAAAATGTGGTTTACTGAAATGCTTTAGGTCTAGCTAGTTAAGTACCCAACTTCTTCTTTTCCACTTCTGGAGAAGACTTTTCCTCAAGGCAGAAAATATTTGCTGCCATGACCACATTATTTTTTTATGTTGCTCATTTAGAATTGATGAACCATCTACTTGTGTGTATTATTTATTATTAGCCTTGGCAGACGTTCTGCTGAGGTGTTTCACAGAACTCAATAGGGCAGGAGTGATTTTAAACCCACCTGCTCCTTCTCATGTGGACACGTGGTTCCATTTTCTCATGTTTTCAGAGAGCTTTTTTTAAAGAATCAGTGCATTTACATGTCACTCCTCCCTGAGGAAAGAAACATATTTCCCATCAAACTTTATTCAGGGTGCTTGCAAACATAAGTCGCAGAATAACTCCTTCAGCTAGGTTTATATATTTATAACCACCCCAGTGAACTATTCCATATGCAGATAAACAGGGGACTTGCTACTGTTTTTGTTCTGGCTAGGTATATCGGTCAAGCTCTGTCACTGAAGTCCATTGAGTTTTACGCTGGTTGTTCTTGATCTATGTGAGGCCGCGTCCTCACCTCTAATAACACGATGTTGGTTCTGACCTCCTGCTAGTCTCATGTTTGAAGACATTTTAAGTGTCCACATTGGTTTTGTTTTCATTTGGTGAAGTTTACTTTAAATGTTTCTCTAACCTAAACCTGTGAGACTGATAGTCAGGAAAGTGGTCTTGCCTATGTTAGTTAGAAAATACCCCCAAGACTGTGAAACGCTAGTCTGTTGTTTTCATGTGCACTTTGTGTCCTGCGTTCTCTGCAAGCTCTAAGGGATTTTATACTTGTGTGGTGGAGAGAGAAGTTCCTCGAGGTTCTGCTCCATGCACGTGGAACACAGGGAAGTATTAAACACAGTAAATTACATATATTGTGAAGGAGGAGTACGTGGTGGATTTAACTGGGGAGGTGTGTGTCATCACTGGTAGTATGTTCAATTCTTTGCGGCTTCACCTTCAGTGAGCACTTAGAAATCCTTCTCCCTCCAGTCTACGTTCTTAACTCTTTCTCCAGACCCTGCAGTAATGTATTACATACATCTGAAAGCATTCACATGTATATATACAGTCACATGCATGTGTATTTTCCCCTTCTCTCACATAGGTTTGTGAAAATGCAGAATACTGATCTTTGCTTCCTATATAATCTGCAGGCTGTTGTATTCAAGGCAAAAAGCTGTCTTGATCATTGAAGCACCTCACTAATTGCTGAAGTGTTTCAAATAAAAGAACAGGGTACATCATGCTTACATTAAAAGGTAGAACGCTACAGTGAATCGCCTCATACTGGAGTATAAGTAGTTACCTTTTCCAGCCTCCAGTCTAAGAAAGTAGCTGAATCTGAGCTTTCTCAAATTTGAGTGCAACTACTATATATATAGAAGCATGTTTATATCTGTATACAGTAGACAACCAGTGCCTTTCTTTTCCAGAAGTCCTTCTCGCAGTGGGATTCTTTGGAAGGAAGTGAGGGTTTTTCCCTGTTCTTGCCAAGGTAGTATAGGGATTCCCATATGTAATAAACCTGGTGAATCATGCACCTTGGTCACTAAAATTAACACTTCCCTACAAAGAGATGTCTCTGTCTGAGCTCATTGTTCCTCATGTGAAATGAGTTGCTTTTGGCTATCATCCTTAAAGATATAATGTTCCTTGCAAGTCCCTTCCCATGTGAAGAATTCCCTGCATGTTCACAAGTGCAAACACTGGGGAAGTATTGTGGAATTAGTCATGCAAACAGGAACTGCAGTGGTACTGGCTGAATAAACAGTACACTCCCGTGTTTCTCAGCGTGTGTCACTACACCTAGTCCTGTGGCAAAGCCAGTAGCTCTGAAACTGTCAGAATCCGGCAGGTACTATTCTGAATTAGCTCTAGACATTATGGTTGGTCATTAAAGAAAAAAAGGTGGTGTTCTTCATATCACCATGCTCTGGTTTGTGTCCAGCTCGTTTTAGAGAAGGCTGCTTGTGTGCACTGTCAAAAACCCCTGTGGAGTCAAGGAATCAAGGTTCAGATGTTGCAGACTATTAATTACTTTGACAGATGTCCTGATCTCCAAAGTACCAGTCATGTGGGTGGTTACATATTCTAGTTGAATTCTGGAATAACAACATAGACATCATTGGAGTTACTCTCAGTTTGTACAGGTATTACAGAACAGGGTTTTTCCTAGCAGAGATTTACAGAAGAGCATGATGTTGGCAAAACCACTGGAATTACTCATGGTTCCGGAACAACTGCCACTACTAACGGCAAAGAGCAAAAGCGTGTTGTTACAATATGCTGACAGCGCCCAAAGTTTTATGTAAAAGGATACTCTACAATACAGATCAGGTTCATTTCTTTAAAATCCAATGTTATTGTAAACAAGCCAGTTCCTAAAATGGACACGTGTTCATTTCTACCTTGGAAAAGTGGTATAGCTTCTCACAGTAGCTATAGGAGCAGACTGTAGTGTGGAAGATGCTTTCCTCTCAGGGATGCCTAGCTCCTATCCAAAAAATGTTATTCACGTGAAAGGGTAAGATAAAGTCTTCTGTCACTGCCTTTCTTAAGCATAATGAAAGGCTTGATCCTGCCCTCGGAAGGTGCCGATGAGGTAGAAAGAAGCCCTGTTCATTTTTCAGGACTGCAAGGCAGAAGAATAAACTGAAACTACTGCTCCCATTGTTCAAAAGACCCAGCTCTAAAAGGACAGTTATCCTGCAAGCGCCGTCTGCTAACAGGAGACTCAGCCTGGGGTTCTGTAGGTGTTTTGGCTTTCAGATACCACTGTACCCTTGCGTGGTTGTCTCTGCTCTACTAACAGTGTTGCATGCCGGTCCTTGCGGTTACTCTTTTTCCCATTCTGCAGCCCATAGCCTGCACCTAGCTCTGCTCTGCTGACTTCTGGGTGGGCGTCAGCTGGGACAGTACCTGGGGTCTTCCCAGGCTCCACAGTTCTCTCGCCTCCATCCACACAGGTGAAATTACATATTAGTACTTGCAGTCTCGTCCTATCCACACATGAAATAAATTTGAACAATAGTATTTCATTGTGAATCAAGACTAAAACTTGCTGTTTGTCTCCTTGATAGAGAAGATGCTTTCTTAGCTGATGGAGGAGGAATTGATCTGTACATCCAGTTACTGCTTTTGCTTGTACAGAACCTGTAATCAGTGTAGAAATGGGGTGCTTCACTGCAATGGACTATAGCCTGGCCCTATACAACTACTTAGAAACTTCTCATCTCAGTTTATTTAGTCTGAGATTATTTCAGTCTAGGACACTGTAGAGATCCTTATTCAAGTCTCTTTTACTCTTTACCCTGACCCTCTAGCTTTCCTTTTATGAGGAGAAGGACCTACCTAGGGGATGCAAACAACAGGGTGGGGTTTATATTATCAACCTATAAAAACAGAAATTTGGATCTCTTATGCAGAAATGTTTCTATTCGTTTTCTTTGTATGTCTTAGGTGATGAAAAATGATGGGTTTGTGGTGTGACACAGTGTCCTTGCTGGCACATACCAATATGAGCTCATTGCTGGGGTGATAGGAATTGGAGTTGTGAAGGTTTCCTAGATAAGTGAGAGAAGGTACTTTTTGGTGAGGACTTGAGTTTTTCACAACGCTCCACAGGCTCTGATGGCCCAGTTAGGAGTGAATCATGAGGGTACCTCTAGAGCTCCTCTTGTCAAGGCTTCTCTTAATACCAGGATACTGTGTGTATTATAATGGATTGATGATAATGTCCTGAAAGACTTTAAAAAAGAAAAAGCAGAGGATGTCTGTTTACAATGAAACAGGGAAGCCGCACAGTTGTATTTTGGTTTTTCCCTGTAGCAACAGAAGCCACTGAGTTTCCCGGGCTTCCCAAGGTCACAGCCTGGATTGCAGCCGACTGTTATCTGTATAAAAGAAATGTAATCGAATAATCATCATAATGTTCTCTCTATTTTTCTGCTGCTCAGCTGCAAGCCAGTTCCCTCTCTCTTTCTCTCTCTCTCTCTATGTCTCTGTCCCTGTCTTCGCCACAGTGCTAAGGTTACAGCCAGACTTTGAGCTTCATAGGTTATTGTGCTGGTTTTGAACCAGTCGAGTCTGATCATTCTCTCCTTTGTAATTTGCCTTCCAATTTTCCCTTCCCAGTAGGAGTGCCTTACAGGACTGTATATTAGCGTCTGTCTTCCTGTTTTGGATTTCCTGATTGAACCTGCTATTCGATTAACTTGTAGGCTTAAACTGAACCTCTCCCATGGCTACGCATGCTCTTTTGCAGGGGCAGCTGAGTAAATCAGTTTGCTTGTTCTGCCCTCATGAATTGAGCTCTACAGGCTGCATATACCAGCTCTAAAGACACCAAGCTGCATGGAAAGCCCTCACTTTTGCTCAATTTGGTGCCTTAAATTTTCAGAAGTGAAGAATTTTGTCAGGAATGCTCTGCCACGAAGCGTGTTTGGCATTGGAGTTCGAAACCCTTGCTCATGGCAGTTTTCATCTTGCTAGGAGTGGTGACCATAAAATTTGTTTACTATCTATGCTTTGAGAGGGAAATGTGAGAAAGGATAACATGAAGATGGTGTTGGGTTTTATTACCTATATGTTGGAGACTAGCTGGGCTTCTCTTCAGCCAGAAATGCGGTTATGCTTATGCAAGACCCTCACGAGCTGTGCATATATGGTAACTGCAAGCACTGGGCTTTAAAACGGGATCAGGTCACATGCAATTTTGCTCCTCCTGGGCCCACTGGCTACATGGCAAGGGACTCCTGTATGGTGCTCCCTCCCTGCGTGGCACCGCTGGGTCCAGTGCTGTGGGAGAGAAGGCATTTCCTCAAAGTTTAATTTTAATGTAGCCTGCTTCCCTGAAGGCTAACGCAGTGAGGGTTTGGTCAGCATTACCTTAGAGAGAGGTTTAACCTGCTTAAATTTTAGCATTATTTGCTAAAGTATGTGGCTAACTCTTCCAGTCCGTGTCAGCCCTGGGCGCACGTCCGTACTGACTGTAATCTTTAAGTCCGCATTTGACGACGGCACTGCTGTTGCTGCATTTTAGCAGCGTAGTGACGAGCCAGCCCGTGTGATAACGTGCAAAGTCCTTCTTTACTTGAAAACTCTGGTGTGCACACACTGGCTTGGGTCATATCTTTAAATGCCAGTGTTGTCCAAATTCCTTAGGGTGGCCATTAATCCAGATTGCAAAGTTGTCACTTACGGGCAGCATCAGAGAAATCCAGGCCTGGACGGCTATCGGCTTCCTAGGACCAAAGTGTATTAGGCCTTGTCTACGTGCACAAGTGTCAGTGGCTCAATCATTTATTTATTTGTGTCTAAGCCACACATTAAACCAATATAAATCCTTGAATACACAGCATTGTTTTGGTGGAAAAAGGATTTGGTTTGGTTTTGCTTACGCTCTTGTCTACCAAGTTGATCTTGCTTAATTAAACTAAAGCAACTAAAACTAAACTCAATCAGACTGACTTTTAATGGCATTGATACCTGTAATACCAGGTTAGCTTATACCAGTCCCTTCAGTACTTCAGCTAAGCAAAAGGAAGAATTTATTAGTAAAATGTGTGCTTGAAGGGTTTTAAGCATTAAAGGCAGCTTCTAAATCAACTTTAGTTCGGTCCAGGCAGTTAGAGGCTGGGGGAAGCCGGGCGTGAGCAGCAGAGAGCAGAGGCTGGTTCTGGCCCTGGCAGCCTGGGTGTGCTTTCCCAGTGGAGCACCAGCTCACCTGCGGCACGTGCACTGGATTTTAGCATCGCTGGCAGCGCACCCTGAGTTTTTGGAAAAACATTACCTGTGTGTGCTACTCTGTTAACTTATTGGCAACATCATTATGTATGTTTCATTGTTCTTGTGTTTGTATTGTTAGGTTTTTTTTACTTTTGACAAGGATTTTTTTAAATTATCTGCAACTATTAGGCACTAGTCTTAATTTATTATTGGTGTGTAATAATGTTATAATTTAAATTCAGTGAGTTGAATTGCTTGTTGGCACTTGAGCGGGGTCTATTTGGGTTCACTTACGACAGCATCAGAGCACCAGTCCCTCATGTATAAAGGCAACTCTCAATAAACAGTAAAAAAAAGTTACTCGTCCTTTTTAATTTGCGTTCTGGTGGGTACTGCACCATGGGTAGGGCAAGTTTTGAAAAACTGCTAGTTTCCTTAAAAATGCTAATCTGCTGGTGGAACTTTGCCAAATCTAAGCAATTTATGACATTTACTGTTCCTGAGTCTGAGCCCGGAGGTCTCTGGAAATACTGTCAGGGACTGCATCAGGCTTTGTGGGTTTGGATTCCCAGTTAAATCTCTTAAGTGTTTGTTGAAAGCCACAAATGCCTGGATTTTTAAGTGCTGACCCTGAACAGCTACCATGGGGGGGCTTATTGGAAGCTGTTGTTGTCGGGCACCTTTGGATACAGAGCTCCTGGGAGGCACGCAGGAGGCGTGGGGAGGCAGCTCCCCACTGCGTGGCTGTCACATAGAATTCTTCCAGCAGGGTCCAGGCTAAGGGCCTTGAATCCTAAGTAAGGGAGGCATCGCCCAGCTGGACTGAAGGGACCACTGACGGACTGCGAGGGCAGGATTTTGTCTGCGTTATAAGGGCTCTCCACCTGACAGATGTAGAAGCAGGTGTGATTCCTGCTCTTCTGGGCTGCTTCTTCCAGGTTATCAGCTGAGGACCCTCTCCTGAGGGTCCCCAGAGAAACCCACACCTAGCCCCATGTTCTTGTGGCCTTAAAAGAGAAGGATAAAGCCTCTCCCTCACTGCCCTCCTGCCCCTCCTCAGAAAGACCAGAAGTCCACCAGGAATGTCAATCCTCTCTCCTGCAGGAACCTTTGGACTTCATCCCTGTGATGAAATCAGCTACAAGCAATGAGTTAATGTTTGACTGGGACCACACAAGCTGCACGGGAAAACCATGTGCAAGACCTTCTCTTCATCCTTATTTGCTTTACAAGGTGAGCAAATTCCAATATGACATCTCCTTCCCCTTTCACTGCTGCCTCCCCTCCTTGCTTCACCCCAGAAGAGATGGTGGGAAAAAGCATCAACACAGAGCAGTCAGTGGGGTCGAGGGAACCTTGGGAGGAGCACTTCGGTTACTTTTTTTTTTCCCCCTGTTCACCTGTAGCTGTACTGACACAGCTTCTTCTTTCCTCCTTGCCCCTTCCCAGCCTCTCCACCGTGCTCTGTTACAGTGCATGAGCCGTCACTGAAATGAGGTGCTGAAAGGACGTATTCTAATAGCGGTCATGGGCAACTTGGGGCTGGAGTTTCAAGCAACATTTCTTTTGGTTTCAGTCAGGAGCTGAAGTGGTGGGATTTTTCTCATTGTACATTGTTATTACGTAAAAGCTGTGCCCTCTGATGAGGTGTAACCCTGCCAGTAAAACCTTACATTGGCAGCCCTGTTCTTAACTCCTGCACCACACCCCCAAAAGCGATGCTTTTTGGGTTGTTCTGTTAACCATTTGTGTTAATTTATCAGCTAGCCTTTAATGCAGCAGGCCACAGAAAATACCCATCAGACTGTGAATTGCAGCATGCCCTCTGGGTTCTTCAGGAAACAGTAGCAAAGTGGTGTTGGTTTCTGATGCTGAGCAAGGCAAACAGACTGGCACTCACGGAGTATCCACCCATCTTGTTCTCTTCGTGGTTGATACTCCTTGTGCTGGTGGGACAAATCAGTGTTTTGTAACCATATAAACTTACGTGTTTGGGAATACTAGATCATGGGCAAATCTCACAAACCTGTGGGTCCAACAGCCAGTCTTTCAGCTTTTGTTCTTTCATGTTCTCATTGCACGGCAAACACTTTATAATAGGTTGAGCCAGGAGACTTGGTCATCTCCTGTGGCCAAATCCCATGAGTGGTGGTATGGTTCGTATCTCCTGAACATGCCAAGCCAAGCTCCAGCTCTTCTCTTATAGGTCAGGACAGTTCATTTTTTAAAAGTTACCCTTCTAGCTCTTACACCAAAATTAGCAGTGTTTGGTTTAATATGGGAAGTTGACTGGTTTTCTAAAAGGTGGCAGAACTGGAATACGGCCCTTCTTCTGGGAATAAGTGACAGTGTCCACAAGCTCATCAAGTTCTGAGGACACTGTCTAAAATAAATCAAATGGTACAAGCTCCTTGTCCAGAATGGTGCTCCAAGCTCAAGGAAACAACTTTTTTTTTTCGTTCAACTTTTCCGTAATGGGTATGGTAGAATCTAGATTACAGTACAGTAATAGGTAAACCCAAATGGAGCTACCTTCCTCCTCCTTTCCTTAGGGATGGGGAGGGACTTCCAGGTCTGACATTTGCCATACCTTTTCAGTGAAAGGCATGCTGAGGGCATATGAAAATATTTTGGGAGTGTGTGTGCATGGCTCTGGACTGTCTTTTTAAAATAGCTCTTGTTTAACTAAATACTCTCCAAAATAGTGGTCCCATCTAGGGGCCTGAGTATTACCACTATGAGAAGGTGGCGAAAAGCATCTTAGATAATCAGGTGTCACAAGTAAAACCAGGCAATGTCTCCAAGGCAAGCAGGAGTAAATTCCTACCATTTTAAGTGTAGACAAGTATAAAACTTGGTATTGAGGCTGTAAACATGCTAAAAAGTCAGTCTGCTGTTTGCAGTAAGGGACTTGAGATTTTCTGTAATTGAGTTTGAGAAATTACTGTCAGATATTAAAAATGAAGTTGTGAGGCTCATCTGGAAAGCAAGAGAAGTCAGCTAAGAGCTTGTGTTAAAGGCTGAACTTCTGCAGACTTGAAAGTTCCCAGGAGTTTATCATGTAGGTACAATATGATGTGTGTATAGGTGAATAAGAGGGAATTGTTAGTAAAGTTAAGTATTGCTTAAAAATAAGAAAGTGCAAGTTACTGATTCTGTGTGAGGAAGTAACAGAGGTAATCGGTGTACATGGAGCAGTTCAGGCCAAAGTGCTTTCGTAGCACTGAAGTGTGTAAGTTAGTCTGATTTGTGACTGACAGACAGGTACCTAAAGTAGGGTGACTAAGTGATGAGACATGATGAGTGTCTCTCCACTGAATTGTGCCTTGCCCTGCAAGTAATCCCACAGACTTCTGAGCTGGGGGTACAGGCTCCTGTGGGAGCAAGGTTAGGGTGGAAGAACTGAGACCCCAGCACCGTTCTGTCACCAGACATCAGCTCGCAATTGCTTGCGACGCTGGTGGATGTTGTTTGTTGTGTCCATATTGCAAAACGTCCTGTTATGGCTTGGGCTCTGCACTTCTGAAGAGCACTTGTGTCTGATTTAACAGACAGCATGAGCGATCCTGTAAGCAGACACAAGCTCTGCTGACTCCAATGAAAGCTGCAGTTTGTGAAAGAACCAGGGCTGGGCTCTCCGTGCTGAGAGACATGAGGTGCTGTAGCAGTGTATAAAATTGGCAGTTTCCTTGTAAAATGCTGTGCATCTAGCACAGAGTTAACGCTGGGTGATAGCAGGTAAAAGAGGGCGAAAGTATAGTAAAATATAGGTCTCTATGGTAGGTATTTACACAGTATTGACATTGTTAGCTGTGCTTAGAGATTTATGTCAAGTGTTCCTGTGCTGTCATAAAACAATAAAGTACTTCTGCGAAGGGCTTAGGGCAAAGGAGAGGCAGAGGAGTCTCACTATATAAGGCCCTCCTCCAGCACCCGTGGTAATCCATGGGAATGTTTCCATAGCTGTCGGCAGGAGCTGTGTGGAGACCTGCTGGGGGAGGGCGAGCAGAAGCAGCACGTTTACTATGTTTAGAGCAGGTAACTAGTGATTTTGTCTCAGAGAGGATATTGCCACTACCAAATTTTAGGAGCCTAACGCAGCTGACAAGTCCACCTTGCATTCAGTGGAGAGAGATGAGGGTTTCTCCTGAGAGCAGGGATGTGTCTGAACTGAATTGTCCACTGGTGTTTCATTGAAATGCTGACAGTGACCCATAAAAGCTGAGAGATGTCATTAAGAAAAAGTGCTGTGCTCAGGGTGGCCATGAAGCGAAAAGGCCAAGAATCCAGTGTCTCATGGTTTCTATATGGTGTACCCTGGGCTCAGTTCACTTTCAGCTCTAGGCTGTTGCAGCTCTGCTTCTCACATTGGGCTCACAGTAGGCTTCCCCTCAACCTTTTGGCTGCAGGACCAGACTTTGCAGCTGAGCTCAGTGTTTATATGTAGTGGACCAAACTGAAATGCCAGTCCCAATCAGTCAGAGCACCAGGGAGTTTAGATGCAGGCACAGTGCCTGCCTGTGCATGGGTCTACAACTTCGGTTTGTCCTCCCAGCTCATTGTCTCTGCTCTTCATGACGTTATGGCAAGATTTCTTCTCCAAGCCATGTTGATACATGGGACCTGTTAGTTTTGTTGCAGGAAAGTATTGCTTTTCCACTAGAGGTGGTTCACTATGTAGTTGTTTCCTGGTTAAATGCAACTGCATGAGAAGGGGGTTTCCTGCTTCTTTCCAGACGCCCAAGGTAATTCTTTTCCATGAAAGCATTTAGCAGAAGTGTTCCCCACCGTAGCAGTCCCAGAGCTGTCTTGGGAGGAGTGGGAGAATTACCTGCTTCCTGACCCTGCTCTGGACAGTGTTTCTCAGAAAGAAACTTCTTCAAAAACTTTTCTTCAAAAAAGAAGAGCATCTCAGTCAGAAAGGGACATTTCAGAGCCCTTCATAAGCCTGAGTGTTGCTGACAGCCTGGCTTGCCTTGCTTTCCCTGTCAAGAATAGAATAGAATAGAATAGAAT
>VWZZ01008519.1:1754789-1766376 GCA_013399095.1 Psophia crepitans | reverse complement strand
CACCCTTTCAGAGAAGAATTTTCTCCTCATCTCCAACCTGAACCTTCCCTGGCGCAACTTCACTGTTCTCTGAGGGAGCTGATATGGGCTGTTTGGAAAACAGGTGGGTAGGTGTTGAGCACTTTAGCATCTGACCCCACATCTCTCAACTGTCTGAATTAATTTTGAGCCTAGGCAACTGGATGAGCCTTACATACTTCTTTCACAGATGCATTGCTCATGCCGTTTCCTGTCCTAGATTTTATCTTAAAAGCTAATGAGTAGAGTTGAAATTAGTCCCTCACTCATGAGATACATCAGCCTCCAAACTCCAGGGCTGAGTTCACACTGGGGCAGCTCTCAGAGTCCATGGGCTCACTCCAGCCGAATCTGTGTGAGACTGGATTGGTCCCTCCCTCTGAGTCCTGGGAGGTGTCATGGTGGCAATAAACTGCCTCAGTCCCATGGCACTTGATGTCCCTTTCATTCCTCTAGTCCTCAGCTCAGCTGGTGCTGAAAATGCGGCCCAGGTTGATTCCGCTACTCCCAGCAGCACTGCAGGCTCTTATGTCACAGGACCACCACCTACCCCAGCAGAGCGCTGTAGGACACAATGTCCTTGCATCCCTGTCCTGGTGCAAAGAAGGGGGATTTTAAGCTCGGTTCAGTCAGAGTTGAGCACTCTCTCTCACATGTGTATCCAGAGCAGGGTCCTGCAGCACCAGCATCCCCTTGGCTTTGTGTGTGATCTTTTCCCAGTGGTGTCCCCATGGCATGAGCTCTTCAGCCTCTGGGACAGTGAGACAGCATGGGAGACTGAGATGACCCTTTTAGTTTGTACATCTCTTGCTCTGCGTAGTCACCTATTCAAAGGAGTCGCTTTGGCCTTCCCCGCAGGAGTCTGGGGGGGACCTTGGAGCAAACTGCTTGGGACTGGCAGGGACATGCGCGCAGGAGAGATGCGGAGCAGAGCATGTCTCTCGCTCCTCACACTTCTTTTTATTGACCCGCCTCACTGATTGGAAAAGACCCATGTCCCCCCCACGGCCCCCTCTTCCTCCCCAGCCGCACAATTGTCACCGCCAATTAGTGCATTGTTAGGGCACACAATGGCGCTGTGGCCGCTGGAATGGGCCGCTTTTGTGCATCTCCAGTCGGCCGTAGGGGCAGTCAAGATTCATTTAGGGCCTTACACAACATGGACAGAAAATACTATCAGAAAAGCAAAAGGGAGAAAGAAAAAAGGAGAGAGAGAGAGAGAGGTAGCAAGGGCGGGGGCGGGGGGGGCAAAGTCTGCTATTCAGGGGTGAGCCCAGCCGCCTGAAAGGCCCAAGAAGCAGTGCCACATTGAAGACGCCCCTTGGAACACAGAAAAGAACCAGGGCTTAATAGTAATTAGTGGGCAAACTGCGAAGAGCGCCGTGGCTCTCCAGTGAATTGTTTCTGCACTTACTGCCACTGCTGCCCCTTCCCCCTTCCCTCCGGCTCCGGCCGGGAGGGGAGCAGCTCGGGGATGGGAATTGGCAGCCCTCCTTTACCCACCGCGCTCTGGGGAGGCCCCATCCAGCTCTTCTTTGTGGCAGGTAAATTGGATTTCATTCTCTAAAGCTCGTAGCCAATTACAGGAGGTACTTTGTGGCCAGAGCAAGGCACAGTAGTATAATTTTGGGATCAGCACTGTGCCCATGTCAAGGCCCTTTAAAGCAGCCTTGTCCCTTTTTGCTGCCTGGCACGACACACCTTGTGACTGGGCTGTGTTTGTCCGTGGCCTGCCCCTTTCCCCTGCAGAGCCTTGGAGGTCACTACAGTTGTTCTCTTCTGCTTCCGTTGTTTCCCTCTGATCATAAAATAATCATCTGTACAGGTTTTTATGATCTGTTTAGGGAAAGGCCTGATAGCAACTCTGTCAGCTTAGCAGCAGTGAGGAATCTGCTCAGGCTGAAGACCAAACCTTACCCTCCCTTCTCCACAAATGTCTGCACAGTGCAAACAGCACCTGCATCCGTCCCTTTCCCCTCATTGCTGTGCCAGCTCTCAGTCATGCTGAGGCCTTCGCTGATGCGTACAGAATTTCTTAAAGCACACTTTGGCCCAGCACGGCTTGGGCTTGTCTTGGGTAGCTACATTAGCGTGCAGCTGAATACGTTTGGTCTCTGCTTCTGTAGAGATCAGCTTGTTGCTGTTATCAGTCTCAGCTCATCTCCTGAGCAGCTTGTACTAGGTTTAGTCAGGAGCTTATGTGCCCAGCAGAGTTAGCTGTGTCTCAGGAATATGCCAAGTGAAAAGATCCTACGGCAGGTTTGACCTCACAGAAATGTGCTTAAGTATTGAGGAGAAATTCAGGGCGTCTTAACCCAAATGGAAAGTACACAGAGACACAAAATTATTAATCATTCCTTTTATGTTGTCAGGGAATCTAAATAAAATGAGTGGAAGAAAGCTGCAGGGCCTGGTGGTTAGTTGTTGGCTCTTCTCAGCTATGCAATGGATGTGCATTTCAGCTGTCCTTGGATACAGGCGTGTTGGAGCAGGTGCTGATCTCAAGCACAACCACACACAACACCACAAACTTAAATGAGACTCTTGCAGATTCTGCTCGGTATAAATTAGACCAGACACTAATCAACCAAATTTAGTAGTCTCTGCTGGAAGCGTTTCCAAACTGCAGCATGTGAAAGCAATACATGCACACACACACACACACGTACGGTTCTGGACCGCTGTCTCTTTTTGGGTAGAGACTGAAAATACCTACTCATTTCATCTGTTAGCTACAGGTACAACACTCTCCTCTCTCTAAGATACCCGAGTAAGCTTAGGAAATGCAGTTGTTGCTCCACTACCGTTTTTTTCCATGACCTGGAAGTCACAGCCGTTCTGTATGTCTATACAAAACAGGTTTGATTGTATTACAACAGTGAAAATAGGATTTGCAATCAAGACTTTTGGTCTGTCCAAAATCCCATCACGGGTTTCACACAAGGCTAAGGGCAGCACAGCGGGCATCAAGGACTCGGCTGGCATTGCTGGGATGGCTCCCGCAATGCAGACACCATCAGGAAGCTTACAGCATACGTGTCTCACAGATAGCGCGGGTTGAAGGTACTGTCTTGCAATGCAGAACATGTCTGTCTGTCACCAGCCACAACACGTCCTCTCTCCGCTAATTAGCAACAACCCTGGCAGAGTCTCAGCTGAAAGGATTACACTTTTCTCACCTCGCCCTCTCCCTTCCTCTCCCAAAGAGGGATATTTAGTCCTGTCGGAATCCAGCCTGGCCAACCCAGGTGAGGAACTGGCCTTGTTCCCCTCCAGACTGCCCCTCTACCAGAAAGGGATTTTGTCTCCAGTACGATCAGTCTGGCCCTGACTGAACGGACGCGCAGGCTCGCATCCCTGCAGCGGAGCGCTGGAGGTTGTCAGCCTAATGTGCTCTAGTGGAATGGAAACAGCAGCGTCTCTGCAGCAGAAGCCAGAATGGTCTTTTTCCAGCTCAGGACTGAAGGGTTGATTTCCCAGCTCTGTGTGGCCATAAGGGCAAATCACAGAATTTTTCTGTCTGCAAAAGCAAGGAGAATTATCTATTCTTTCTCCCATTTTTTTGTGTTCCTTGGCTGCTCAGCCTAAGAGCTGTTCGTGCTGCAGGTACATTCAGCACCTAGCACAGTGAGGGGCAAATAACGAAGTTGCATGTTGGAAGCTGGCACAGTAATTTCTCCAAGTGCACCCAGTGGGGTCCTGTCTGCCTCACGATGGTGCAACGGCTGGGGGTCTGGCAGTGCCAGCCTGTGGGGCGCATGGAGAAGGGTTCAGCTGCTCCTTTGTCCCAAACAGCGAAACAGGTAATTTCACCAGTATGAGGGAAATAACGCACAGGGAATGAATTCTGCTGTAGCTGCACAGGCTTCTCTGAGCAAAAACCTGAACAAAGCTACTCCACTGATTTCATAAGGAAGGTACTGGCCTGTACGAACCTCATCTTTGCAGTGATTGTGCTACCTTTTTTGTTGGCTTGTTGCTTATATAAGATCATTTTGATTATGTCAGTTTGGTAAAAAGAGCCTGTACGAGGATTAACACAACCTGATCATGAAAGATTTTTGGCAACCCAGTGCTAGTACTTGTGGAAGGATTGAAAATACTTTGGAGCACTCTCTTGCATCACCAGGACATGTCTATCCCAAGCAGGATAACATCATTGTGTGTTTGATGGTGCTGCACACGGCAGCAAGGTACAGGATTTAGAAATGGATTCCTTCTTTTGCCCAGCATATCTCTTGATATGCTCCAATTCTGTAACACCAGTCCCTGATAAAGCTGTTGCTATTTAAGCTTGAGCTCTGTGGATCACTTGCATGTGTTAATTCTTCACATCTACCTAATGCCTGAATGTGAAGGTTGCTAGCGACATCCTTTCCAAAATCACTTTGACCTGTGTGTTACATTATCCCATGAATGACTTGCAGAAGGAAGTAATCAAAACACGTATGGTTCCAGCTAGTGCTAGTTGTCTTTTCATCTGTTTCTGTCTCTTTTTACTTGTGTCCAATAAGCGTTGATTATGCAGGGATTTAAATCTGTATTTCAACATAATTTGGTTCATTTGATGTGAATGGCATGACACACTAAGCCTTACATCTAAATATTCCTCCAGCCCCGTGTCAAGCACTTCAATGATGTCAAAAGCCGATACGGAGAATCTGAAGTGCCTGGTCTTAGCAAGAATGCCTAAAAGGTCAGGGAGAGGACATTGTTTCAGGAGGTCTCTGACCTTGATACTTACTGGTTCGTGAAAACCTGAAAACACAGCACGTGTGTATTGCATATGAACTTCCTAGGGTACAATAGATGAGTGCGCGTACAGGATAAAGCTTTCAAATGTTGTGTGATTTTTGATTACCTCTGATCTTGAGTGGGCAATATGGCACGTTTTAAAGGAGTCCAGTTTCCAGAGGACACGTCTGTAACAATTTCTAGAAGTAAAGATTAACCCTTAAGGTTGCCTCAAGAGCATCCAGAATCACTGCATCTGGAAAATCCTGATCACAGCAACTTGAGGGGTTAGTGAAGAAATGCAGTCAAAACCGCTTATGTGTTTGAAACCTATTTTGCTTGTGTGAAACTTTGTATTTTCAGGAGAGGCCAGGCCGAACTTGAACTATTCTGAACACAGACTTGAAGTTGCCCTTAACAGTGGTGGTTGTTATCATATGATTTTCACCAATTCATAGAATGTTAAGGCCTGGAGAGACCACCTGTAACCGCGGATGTTCATACCAATAGCAGTTTCTTTGTAAAGGGCCAGTTCAGCATAGACAGAAAGTTTCTTGGAAACATTGCTGTTTTGACTGACCGACTTTCCCTGGAAGCCAGATGGGACCTAAGGGACAAGTGCTCATCGGGCTGATTCCTGGCTGAAGTCTGCCTGGTTTCCCAGCAAGCTCCTGGCACCCCAGGATTTCCGTGTCCCCTGCTCTGGGACCTCTCCTGCCCCGTGGTCCCAAGGCCTCCCTGGGCAGGGGGCTTCTAGGACTTCTCCGTGTTGTGACAGGAAGCCTCCAAGCTTTTCCTGATGCTGCAGGATTTCTCAGAAGTGTGGGCAGCTTGCCCTGTTTGGCACAAACCGGTGTGTTTTACATTGTTTTTTAAGGTTGGAATTTTCCAGAAAACAGAAACTGCAATTTTCAGCCAGTTTCGATCCAGGCTGCTGGAGTGTTTTTTCCAGAGAATTTTGCACATTGGCCATTACAAACTTGCTTCCCAACTCCAAGTTGATACAACGTTTTCAGGCAGAGGTTTCTCTGACCTGCGTCTCTCTTTGCTGGATTAGAAAGCTGCTTAGTACTTTTGTCCCTGGAAATAAAGTACTGCAACTGCAACAGATATTATTTAAATTTCAGCTTAAAACAAGCAAATAGAAACAAGTGTGCCAAAGGTGTGGCCTCAGACAGGGCAGGGAAAGCATTGTGCCAAAGCTGAGCTGCTTTGAGCAGTTTCACCCTGTAGGTCTCTCACAGCGCAGAAGAGGGCAACAAAAAGGCAACACCTATTTAGAGATGGCGCTGATCAAAGCAGGGTTGGTCTGAAGATAAAGCAAGCGGTAGTTAGTCTATATTATTATTATTTCGTAGTGGCATTTTTGATAGCTCCCATATATGAGTTGGGGTTTTGTTTTACTCACGTGGTCAAAGCTGATGTAAGATGTAAGCTGATGTACGGGTGTCGTGGTTCGGCCCCAGCCGACAGCCGAGCCCCACGCAGCCGCTCGCTCACCGCCCCGGCAGCAAAACACGGGGCAGAATGAGGCAACAAAAGGGCAAATGGCTTCGAGTTGAGATAACGGCCGTTTAATGGGCCGACAAAGGGAGAGGGGAAATGACAATAGGGCCGCAGTAGTTATCCCGGGATGTAAACAACCGCGATAACAAACGCAGTACTTTACCGACCGACGACCCGACGGACCAGAGGCGCAGCCCGCAGCGAGACCATCCCGGAGCCGCCCCGGGCCCCTCCCGGCCAGTCCCTTTATAGGGGCGTGACGTCACGTGGTGTGGAATAGCGGCCGGCCCGGCCCGGCTCACCTGGCCCGGGCCTGAGCATTAACCCCGGCCTGGCCACAGCCAGGACTAAGGGTGAGTGTCGGGAAGATGGAGCCAGGCTCTTCTCGGCCTCACTAAGCGATAGGACAAGGGGCAACGGGTGCAAATTGGAGCATAGGAGGTTCCGAGTTAATGTAAGGAAAAACTTTTTCACTGTGAGGGTGACAGAGCACTGGCACAGGCTGCCCAGAGAGGTTGTGGAGTCTCCTTCTCTGGAGACATTCAAAACCCGACTGGACGTGTTCCTGAGTGATGTGCTCTAGGTGGCCCTGCCTTGGCCGGGGGGGTTGGACTAGATAATCTTTCGAGGTCCCTTCCAACCCTTGTGATTCTGTGAAGACAGCACCAGCCTTTGCTGGATGGTGAAGCCACGCTCCTTCGCGCCTGCCGAGGAGCCTGGCCAGGGGTTAGGCTTCTCAAATCTGCACCAGTGTTCAGAAGCCAACACTTGTGTTTTTGCATGCCAGCCCCAGTAGGTTCCAGGGAAGTGGTGATGGTCCCACCTCACATGCACGCAGAGGGTTAGACGTGCCATAATGGAAGCTACAGCTTCGTGGCTGTTCAGGTCACCTTTCCTGGGCATTCGGATCAGATGGGGCAAAACTCGTGTGATTCATGAGAAATGCCCTGAGCTCTCCCAGCTGGGAAATGACCTGAGCTGCTCAGACTGTTAGTGAGGTGAGCACTGGCCCCTTGGTCAAGAAAAAATCTCAGATTTCATTCTTCAAGGCTGCTCATTTGGCAGCTTTCCTGAGAGCGCAATTCATTTACAGCTGTAAGCATACAAATGTATGTGTGGTACAATCGCCCTGCTTGGAAATCCCAGTAGAGCAAAGTATTTAACTCTGAAAAATACTTGGAGTAACTTCTTTGCAATGTATAGAGCAGCAAGCATTTCAGAAACAATCTAACTGTGTATTTAAACAGTCATTACTGCCTTCTGGGTAAATAACACGTTTTTAAAACGGTCTCTATACACAATAGACGCTAACACAATAAATCCTAATTGCTCTGAAGGACCCATTAGGCTCTATCAGGTCAATACATGGCGGAGGTTTTTTGAAAGTCACTCACCCTGTTGTTACATAAACCACAATTTGAAAGTCCATAAATAAGTATTTGCCCATTGAAGAGTGAGGGCTTTGCCAGGGCCATACTAATTTATCATGTCAGCTTCACTGTGGAGACTGTTTTCTTTTCAAGGGCCGATGTTTTAAAAAAAAAAAAAAAGCACAACATGATGATTTTCAAAAACTACACGTCTGAAAAGTTTCAGGCTGCAGGAGATTTGAAGCTCAGCCGTGGCTGTGGTGCTGGTGGCCAGGCTGTGGCACCGCAGGGAACCTTCCTTGTGCCTCTGACCCTCCTGTGCCTTTGGGCCAGGGCCCGATCCTGCCTCTGCCCTCTGCGTGTGGAGGTGGTGGTGGCACCTTGGGACAGGAACGACCCTTCGGCGTACCACCCACGCCTCGCAGAAAGGAGTCCCAGTCCCAGGGAAGAGCAATGGAAACTAATTATGTACATTTTATGTGTAATTATATGTACAAATATTGTTAAGTAATAATTGATGAGTCCAGCAAAATGAGCTTCAAATGCAGCCACCCTTCCTGATTTTACTTTGGTCTTAACTTACCTGAATTTCTGGAGGCATTTTACAAACTGCAGCACTTGTGTCAGGTGTTGCAGAACTCTCTGTCAGTGTTAGAAACAGATTTTACATTAATTCACTCAAAAGTTGTCTAGTTCCATGTAGTTTTTTGAATATGACTACAGCTTGGCATGGTTTTGTTTTCCTGCAATATGTTAAGGTGGGTAATTGTACAGGTATATATAAAACCGAACAGTATTGATATAGGTTAGGATTTTCAAGGGAATTTCAACAAGACATCCATGGTGAAAAGCATTCAAGTGATTTACATCTGAATGCCTGTCCCCAGCCTACAGCTTTTAGATCGTTTGGGCACATGAGAAAATGTTTGCCCCTGCTGCTGTTGCACTTTGGTAGGGTTTGGGTGCTGGGGTCCCTCTGCAAATGGCAGCAGTGATTCTCATTCTGCTCTGCCTGCTTGTGAAGGGCTAAGAGCTGTCCCGTCTCCGTACCTGCCATGTCCCCCCTGCCTGCGGGACAGCAAGGACCTTGGTCTCTTATTTAGGAGCCCCTCTCCAGGTCCAGTTACGTGGGTCAGTCTTGGTGCCGGGGTTTGCAGTGCTGGAAGCCCACAGCCTCGCAGTTCTCAGGCAGGAACTCCAACGCTTGCCAGGGGTCAAAGCAGAAGCACACCTGTCCTGGTGCAGCATGCAGCCGTGTCCTGTGTGCAGGGGGAACATCCATCTCCTTTCGTACCAGTGCACAGTGGGCTCGCTGTGCTGGAGCTGGCACATCACGATGCCAGACTGGGTGGCTGGCTGTCCCTGTGCCCCACGGCAGGCAGTAAGGCACAGCCTTGCCAGTCTCATGCTGTTGCAGCCTGCCCGTGGTCCCCAGCACCCCCTCGCTCCAGTGGTTCGTTATCAGGGGTCACTGCTAATTCGAGCAGCACTTGAGCTAGCGCAGCCTCCAGCTGGGGTGACTGGCAGGCTGCCCACCGGCACCAGGAGCCTGTAGTCACTTGTGTTGGGCCCCCACCGCTCCCTTCCCAGGAGCTGGAGACTTGTCAGCAGTGCAGGCAAATCCAGGATTTGCTGCTCCAAGCAAGAAGGGTTGAGGGCCAGGGATGGCTCACAGGTCCTACAACGAGAGGAGCAGGAGGTTCCAGCCCTGCTTTGGTACAGGCAAAGCCAAGAGTGAGGTCAGTGCTCCCCATCTTTGCCCCTGCTCAGAGCCTGGGCTGAAAAGTTCTTTGCAGAAGTCTGCAGAGTTCTCTAACAAGGGGAAAGGCAACGGCTAGTCTTTACAAAGGAAGCTCACTTAGTCCTTTTCTAAAGTCTTTTAAAAGTCACAGTAAGCTTCACAAAGGGAGTTTGTCCGGGTAAACAGTGTAGGCTGACAATACAGCAGCAAAAGAACCAAATACAGAAGTACTTACCACTTTTTTTACTTTCTCCTTCCACCAGGAACTGCTACATCCTGGCTGAAAATGCCTCAACAGGCGGAAGATACGTCCCTGAGGACACGTATGTTGTCAGCCCACGCGGTGGGCTGGAGTCACAAGCAGGGACTAGCTGGACTTCCAAGCATGGTGGAGCTTCATGAACGCCTCTGCGCAGCATTAAAGGTAAAGCAATTTCCCAATAATTCGTAGAGGTTTTTAACAGCAACAGCAAGTTCCTAGGGGTGGGAAATACTTTCTCTTTGGTCTCCAGGGTTTGGCACAGAAGGCGTTTTGCAGACACAGCTTGTATCACTAATAGTGCTGGGTGCAAGTGAAGCACTGCACTCTCATGCTGTACTGTAGAGATGAATAACAAGCCTATCAACTCTACTTGCACTTACACCATATTTAATCCTGTTCTGGTTGCTCTGCTACATGTTCATAAAAAACAAAAAGGAAACAGAAGCACAGAGCAAGCCAACAGATGACTACCTGGTTCTTAATTGGATTTTATGTGTCCCCAGTGTAGCAAATACAGTATTATTTACAGCCAGGCTCTAAGAATTAGATACATCTGGAGGAGTGGTGAAACCTGAACCAGGCTACCAGAGTTGATAGATGAACTGAATGAAGAGCTGCCCCATTTTCCCCTTCTTATCTTCTCCCTTCCCACCTATATACCAGTTCCCCGTTGCGTGTTGAATCAAACCAAGATACTACCCGAGGAAACGCTTATAAAAATGAAACAATACTATCAAAAAAGAATTTCTGCTCTTGTGGAGCTTCATCTGCATTTTCTAATTGTACAGCAATGATGATAATAAAAAGGCTGCCCTCTGCTCTCAGCTATAATTTGGGTAATCAACTGAAGGCCATAATGAAACTGTCTGTGATTGCTTTCTGCTGGGCTGCAAGTTCACAGAAACTCATTGTTAGGGAGAATTAAAAGTTATGACTCCTGCTACAGGGATATGCCACTGTGTTCCAAAGGAACATGGGACTTGTAATTCTCTTCCATATACCTTTCTTATGGGCAAAACTTAAAGCATAAAGCAGAGAGGTGTAGGGACCTGAGCTTTTTTTGGCCTTTTTTTCCCGTTTTAGAAAAAGTTAGGCATCAACGTTGACAGTGCCAAATGACATACACACCGAGGCTGGGTGCACTAGTAGACACAGCGGATTTAGGAGGTGGTAATGAGGTCTCTGGCCTTAAACTCTCTGAGGGCTTTGGTTGTGATGGCAGCAGTGCTCTGCCCATAGGCCACAGAGCAACAGGCAGGCCAGGCTTTACCTCCGGGAGGAAGGCAGGAGCTGAGACACACTTTGAATCTTTGTTTTCTGGGCTCTGGATACAGTTGGGGGTGTTTTGGGTGCATGAGATTTTGGATGCTGGTGTTCCCCAGCATCAGGCCTGAATGTGAGCTGACGCTATCGTGGTATGCTGTGGGAATGTCTTGCCTAGCAGATCCAGTGCTTGGTGTAAGTACTTTGCTCCAGGCTGCCCTTCCATCCACATCCGCTGAGGAGGAGCGAGGAGCTCCTGTGCAAGGGCTTGGCAGCAGCCTTCCTCCTTGGGGCTGCCACAGCGGGTGCAGCCAGCGACCCCCAAATCTGGCTCCTGCAGCAGCCAGACTTGCCCTGTGCGCCGCAGGCTTCAGGAGCGGTGGAAGCCGCTGAAAACTGGGCTGGTAATTTAGATGTTTGCTAGTGCATGGATTCAAATTCCGTGTGTCAGGCAGCTGAACACGATCGCTGCGTAGTTCTGGCAGGAGCCTGCGTTTCCCGGAGCACTGGGAAGGGACCTCTGTCCCAGGCAGGGTCTCTCGAAAGCGCCGGCTTCGTCCACCCGCACCGCGCTCCGACGCTTGCCGCCTGCTCGGGAGGAACGTGGTTCGGGAAACGGCTGCGAGGGGAGCGGCGGGCCGGCCGGGAGCGCAGGCCGGGGCTGTGCCAGCGCAGCAGGCTGCGCCCCGCCAG
>VWZZ01008519.1:1713462-1747276 GCA_013399095.1 Psophia crepitans | reverse complement strand
ACACAAAAAAACACATGGAGAGGGGTGTGTTTACAAAAAAAAAAAAAAAAAAAAAAAAAAAAAAAAAAAAAAGACGAAAGCCTTGTCCACAAAGGCAGCCCATGGCTTTTCTAATCCTGTGCCAAATGAGCCCCTGTTCAGCCAGGTAAATGTTCTTTCCCTCAGCCATCACTTGGGGGGTTACTAAGCGCACTACAGTCATTCTTGACAGTATCCTGTAAGACACTGTGTACGCTTAAACAACTTACGTGTTGCAAGTGCAGCTTTTCCAGGTTAATATGACAGAAAGTTCTACACAATGCTACGGCACACGCAATGCTGTGGGAAATACCAGCACAGGACGGGGGCAGGAGCCTGCCCGTGCTGAGCTCTGTACACACCAGCTCACCCTGCCCCATGCATGCCTGCCAACCTGTGAGCAAGCGCTTGCCTCAATTGCTCCTCTCTCCCCTCTTCTGCTTGCTCAGGTTATGCTTGACACCTATACCCTTAGCCAGAAGCGATGGTCTTGACATTTACTCCATCCCAGAAGTGCCTGTCCTCTTAACTGCCAAACCCACACTGAAGTAGTGCTGATAAAATTCCCTTAGAAACAAAATACACAGTCTCCGTACACAAAGGGAAAGGGCTGCTGAAGCCCAGGGGTATCACGCAGCTCACCAACACATCCCTGACTTCCTGCCCCTGCTGCCCACTGGCACACGATGCTCACGTTATTCGTGTTGGTGCTCCCCTCAGTCTCACTGGGCTGTAACAGCTATTGTCTGCAAACAGCATTTCCTGCCAGCTGGGGAGTGCTGCCCTGGAACTGAATGCAGGCAGAGGTGACCTCAACGTAGATTAATTATTATTCAGCTGCTGGGTAAAGAGAAACAAGGTACATCAATCCTGTAGCTGGTTCCTCTTCCCTGTGAGCAGAGGTAGGTAACAATCTAATTCCAGTAGTCTGTAATTTTTCTTTTGCCTTTAAGAAAGTGCTGCCAACATATAAAGAACNCCCCCCCCCCCCCCCGCCCCGTTCATCTTCCTGCAGAACCGCCTAAATGCAGTTCCTTCTGAAACACTATCACTGCTCATCCCTTTAAAAGGGAGCTGTACGGTTTACTTCTTATTGTTTACCTAAGAAATCCACTAGCTGTGCTTTCCGGAATCTTGGGGGGACCAGAATGTCAAATGTTAAATGGAACTGCTATTTTTCCTCTCAGGAAGTCGAGGTGTAGTTCAGCCCTGTTTAGCGTCTGCTGAACAGATCAAAATCCTATTGACTGTGCTCCAGGCAGTGCTCCAGTGAAACTAAAGCCAGTTAAGGTTCAAGGCAAAATGGCGTTGGAGCAGCAGCCTCCCGCAGGCTGTACTGCAGAGGAGCCGTCAGCACGAGTTGTCACTCTCCTGCCATCCAGGGCAGCAGGAAGAGCCTTCTCCTCATGTGGCAAAAAAGGTACATGACTGCCCGACTTTCCCCCAGCCACCTCACAGCCAAATGGCTGCGCTGGCAGCAGCCATGTGCCCGCCCGCAAAGTACAGCCAGACCCATCCCTGGCCGTGCTCCTTAGCAATTAGGTCACGAGTTGGTCACTCATACCTTCCAATTTAGAGCTCCTCAAGGGAGGACTCAAACACCACCAAATGACCTCCAGAAAGACTGGCCCTACTTAAAGGCCACTGTCAACAAGGAGTTATGTGAGTAGCCCGAGTCAAATTCTAAATCCAAGCGACACGTGGGAGCAGCCCGGCAGCTAGGCGAGACCCTACCACGCCTTCAGCTGAAGCTGCTGCCAGCGCCCAGGGCTCGCAGTTGCCACGTGACTGCTGCCGCTGCTCCCCAACCTTTGCAAGTCTGAAGGCGAGGGCTGGTGCGGGGAAGGGAGGGGCCCCAACGCACCCGCCCGGCTTCTTCCTGCTTCTTTCATACCTGAAGCTGCAAAGTACCAAATACTTGGGGGGGGAGGGGGACACACACACACAAAGAAATCAGCCAGCCGTACAGAATACACAATTCACCTTTAGCTTTAATTAAAATAGAGTTTATTAGCTTTTCTTTTAATACAAACATGAGAAAGGAAAAACCACCTGAAGATGTAGCGTTATTTTCAAAATTGAATTGTGATCAATACCTGAAGTGCCAAGTTCCATGGATTTGGGAGCCAGGGGCTGGCATATTTGCATACCACAAAAGACTCTGTGCATCACTTGAGCAGGCGAGCGCAGCCGGACTGAGGCCTGCGCTCAGCCAGCCCCCTCTCAAAGGCATACGGACTGGCCGTTCAGTGTCAGGTTTCTGGGCCCTGGCAGGAAGAGGAAGTGCACAAAACCCTGTGCCATTCGGAGGGAGATCTGCTCCTAGGACACACCGCCTAGAATCTGTTTGGATCCAAGAAGGGAGGGCACTACAAAGACTTGTAACAGGAAGAGTCTAATAATACTTATCCTGTTTAGACTTCAGCTTCAGAGCCTGAAAGTCAGCTCCAGTCCAAAGTCTCAAAAAGAGCAAAACCCAAGCCTCTAGAGCAGTTGCACAAGATAAACTTAACTTGGGGGGGGGTGGGGTGGGCAGGGGAAGAGGGATTTTGTAGAAAGCTTTTTGATAATTCTCAGTTGAACACTATTTTTCGGTCTACCTTGTTAGGTAGTCCAGGATTCTCAAACTCATTACTGTCTCATTATGAATGTAAACCCCTCCCAGGAAATAAAAACCCGAGGAGAGCCAGATGGACACACAAGATCAGCTTTAGGAACTCCACTGTATATAGCACAAGAGATCTGCAGTTGAACTCAGAGAAGCAGTGCTGCACACACACCGTTTGCCACTGGATTGCTACACTGTTTGGGATGGTGATGATGTTTCCAGAACAACTTTCTCATTCAATGCCTCAGAAAAAAATATACAGATTGCATCTCTTCCAGAGCAATGTAAGTATTAGAAAATGAGAGAAGCACCATAATTCACGAGAAATGCAGCATGGACCCTATACATTTTAACAATACATAAAACCATACCTCTGCCCCCAGTCAACACATTCAAAGTCTTTTGACAATCTCTACTGGAGTGAAGTTGCGGGTGCAGAGTTGGAATTCCTTCCTGCTGGGCAGTTTCTTGGTTATTAACAGATCACCAATAATAGCAGCTTTTAGTAGCCAAACCAGGGAAAAGCCGTCAACACGTGTCTATGCTACTGTTTTCAGCTCCAGAGTGGCTTTATACTTTAAGAGTCCCATGTTTTGTTTTTTGTTAACACTGCATCGACCTGAAATAGAAATGCAGCGAGACTCTGGATGACAGGGGAGAAGAGGGAAGAACATTGTAACTATAGTCATGTGGTTAGTGTTTAAATTCTAAAATTTAAAACTACTTATTATTAAAAATGTCAAGAGTTCACAGCTATAGGCCTACATAGTAAGCAAACATCTGTGGGGGAGAGAAGTAGTTTGTTTTTGCACCTCTGGATACATTAGAAGGAGGAGAGAGGTTGATTTGACAAAGGTCTTGTCTTTTGCACCAAGTATGCTCCTCAAGCTCTGGGCTCCCTTGGCTAGTTTCCTCTCCTCGCCTCCTCTTGCTGGAAGACACCATCACCGCTGGCTTGTGTGCGTGGAGTGGTGGTACTCCTCCGGTTCATACGGATGCTGGTTCATGGTGCGGCACCTTTCTCTCTCCTCAGGAGAGGATGGCATTAGAACGGCGAATACCAACTAAGTTATCAGCACTGAAAGATCGTCTCATAGCAGCTTTTGACAAGTCTTTGTATTTGTCTTCGCACAGCCGGGAGATAGCCTGGATGCCACGTTCAGATACAAAGTGAGAAGCACACATTAGAAAAGTCTGAACATTTCAAGGAAGGTTTTACAAGTGCAATACAACAGTGATGCAGCAGTGATGTTACCAGCTTTTTTTACCTAGAATGAGAGTAAATAAGAACTACTTTGCAGGGACAGTATTAAAGGGGTCTGTCCCCGTGCTGAGAACCCCCCTATCCCTCAGAACGCAAGACATAACAAGGGTGAATGGCTCCCATGCCTTCATTCTTTTACCAGTCTCACCATCTAATGAAAAACTTGGATCCATTTCAGACTTAGGAGTTTGTGGAAGTTATGCTCAAAATTGCACCTAGTAGCTAGGTCTGGAGGACACAGCAACACAAAAATTTTATTTTAACAGTACAAAAATGCACACAGCCATTTCTATGAGAGAAAAGGCTCAAACTGAAAAGGTTTCTGCGCTCCGTCAGGCGCCTTGCCGATGGCTGCTCAGTGCAAGAGAGCCTAGGAAGTAAAGTTCCACTAGGCTGCCTGTTTTGCCTTTACCTTTCTCTGCACCCTTGCCCCCCAACATGCTCTTCCCAGAATCACTCAGATGATCACGCTCCTGAAGATGTCTGAGAAGGGAGGGCAGCCCACTGCTCCACAGCATGGCAAAGGCCACGGCACATTAATACAGCTATTAAATAGCAGCACATGTGGACAACTTAATATTTAACTACTTTTTTTTCACCCATTTATTGGCTTGCCTCTGCTCTGCTTATCTACCTAGTCAAGCAGCCTTTATTCAGTTGCAGCTATTCCAGTAACAAGCCTAATTATTTAAATCCTAATAACATGTCATTGTCCAGAAAACACTGTGTGTCCTCCCCTGCAAGGCCAATTTCTGGTTGGAGCCTTCAGGCATTATCAATGCAAATAAATAAGGACACCTGTAATAAAAGGCTGAGCTGAATTTTAGTCCTGAACGTTCACCTCCATTAATAATTTACCACCAGATGAACTTTCAGAGTCCTGCGATCAGCTACAAGCCTACACCTTCCCTTTAAGGCAGCACCCATTCAGCACAGCCCAGTGTTCTGGAAGTTCAAAAGGTGAAAAGCACTCTGAGCATGAATAAACTTCTAAGTGTATTTTAAAATAATTATTTACATTTATTTCTGCCGACCTTCTGGAGGCATGCATTTGGCTCAAGAGTGGCATTCTTTGAGACACTGGCTGCATGAGCTCCCGGTGCAAGACCAGACAGACTCTCCATCCTGTTTTAACGCTGGCACATCAATCATAAAGCAACCTGTGTTGACATATTTAGCCCCAGTCGCCCATATGGTGTAAATCAGTTTTCAGTCCCTGGAATACTAATTCACTGCTTCATACAGGCTCCCACCAACTGCTTGTGTGCTTCTAACCAAAAGGTAGAATTAAAAATTGGAGCAAATGGTTTAAATATTTATCACATTCTAGAATTAAAACCCAAAATGTCCTATATAGATGCATTACTAAGTGCATCATGGCAAATCACACACTGTACTGATAATTATTCTAGTTTTAAATACCAAGCCCCCAAACGCTAGCGAAGAAGAAACAAAACAGGCTCACAATCTGTAAATCATCCACTTATGCCTGGGCACTGAGCAGTTCAGTAAACAATTTCCTGTGGAATATGAACTGCCCTACAACCACATTTACAATTACTGACAGTGTTAGCTTAAAGTGCAAGTAACAAGGGTGAGACAAAGCAGAAGAGCTGCATTGCTTAACTTTAAATAGAGGAATTCATAGGCATATCATACCTATCATTCCAAAGGACCAGAAGGGATCACACTTATGCCCAAAGTTCAGCCACTTCTGGGACGAAAAAAAACCCTGGCCCTTGGCAGAATTATTGGGGGTAGACAATAGAACAATCTAAGCCGAGAATACCGTAGCACACCCCTCTGTGAAAGGGGCTATGGTATCAGTGTACACAGGGCCTGCGGTAATGCCTTTGTTGAAAGGTCAACAAAACAAGATGTGGAGTCATCAATTAAACCTGGACAGATGAAAAGGTTCCACTGATCCAACAGGAAATTTTGCCTGGGAACCCAGGTAATTTAGATATTTTCCAAATGTCTTCCATATCTCCAACAACTAGGAAGAAAGCCTGACTCCGCAAAAATTCAAGGTTTTTAAAACGAGCCTTCGTACCAAAGGCGGCTGCAGAGACTCAGAGAAGGGCAGCCTTCCCTGTCCAGCAGAAGGGGTCAGTAATCTGTATTTACACTCCCCTGGACATTCTGAAGAACTCTTAAGAAGCAGCTATTCCAAAAGTTTACCTTAAAGCAACATTTCTTTGGAAAGGTGAGGTTCTAAAAGTTGTGAAAAGAAACATTATTTCTGCAGCTGTCCCCAAACAAATGGTTTATTAAACCATGAGAGCAGTAAGAGTGCTCCCTCTAAATCTAAAAGCAGCTGTGCAGTGGGATGCAGTGGGAAACCTTCAGCTGGTAGTATTTAGAAAGGTCTGCGTGTGACTGTCTCTCGGTGCTTAGAATACAGACTGTGACCAGAGAAGGACAGACAATCCATTAAATATGACACTAATCCTTTCAATCTTGAGCAGCCTAGCTGAGCTACGGTTCCCAAAATAACATCCATTTTATTCTGCAATCTGCTAGACTTCCATAATCTCTGTCCTTTCCTCAGCATACTAGCTTAGCCTAGGTATGGTTTTAGAAGTGCTAACTGTAGCTATAAAGGGGTTAAATTAACCTGCAATACACTAATCTAAAAGCTTTTTAGGTTTTTCTAACTGCCACTTAATATGATTAGCAACAGATGCTCTTAGTACACAGAGTCCCCTGCTCAGGCAATCTCAGACCATTACCTCCAGTTTCTGTGCTCTCTCTTTACTGAGAGGCTCCAGCAGAAAGCTCAGGTTATTGTCATCTGCTAGGGAGCGAAGATCGAAGTAGTATTTGGCGTAAACACTGGCAGGAACATTGATATTAAACTGCAGTAGCTCCAAGAAGTGTCTTTCCATCTCGTTCCTAGGAGGCGTAAGGGACAGGAGACAAAGGAAAAAAGACAGTTTTAGCTGGCTGAAAACCCTGAAGAGACCTTGAGCTTGTTTTTAAAACCAGCAACTTTGAAATAGTCATCGAGACCTCTGCATTATTAGTTTCGAGAGACAGGTCATTCACTAGTGCTCAAAACAAGGTGCAGCTTTTGAGTCCTGCCACCTCCGGCTTGGAGAGAAAGGTAGTGCCCTGTCGTGCACTCGCTCGGCTGACCGGGGAGGTTCATTCTTTGGAGTTCCATTAGTGCAGCTGTACAATTCATGCGCCATTCTCACTCTCGTACGGCCCCACACTATAGTGATCAGATGAAAGGAATGATGTATGCTGTTTATTAGCTCTGAAGAACTTGCAGACATTTTCACCAGGCTGATAACAGGAAGGGGGTTTATTGAAGTAGAGGCAGACTAACAAAAGGAGTAGGCAGATCACCACGGCAACAAATGGATCTATGAAGAGCTGCTGCTATTATCTAACAGAAAAAAGCCTCTTGAAGCAACATGGATTCATCTCCAATAAATAAATAAATAAGCAGCATTAGGTGGGAGAAGGAATTTTCTCCTCAATAGCATTAGGCGGGATAACAAAGTACTATGTCAAAGGGCACTGTCCAGTTTTTACTCACTCGTCTTATTTTCACTGGGCAAAATATTTGAAGGGAAACGGGGAGAGCGCCATGACACGAAAAAGGCTGCTCAGCTACTGTATCATGGCCAGCTACATTGGAGATATTCTACAGAGGAAAAACACTGTTTTACAAGTTAACGTAAAAGAAATTGATGGTGCCCAAGCCAAGCAATTCGGTTCAACACTAACTCAATGGTCGTTCCTACTGGTAACAGGCCTGTCTCAAGAGAATTTAGCAGCTGCATAGGCCAACTGTGAATACACCAGAAGATAAGTTGCACAGATTCAGTGCCAAGGCTGTTCTTGCTTTTGAGGAGCTTTTAAAACGGATGTTTTACCTATCAGAAGGGGGGAAATAAATCAAGGAATCATCCAGGTTGTGTCCGGTATTGGATGGCGGGTCTCAATATGAATAGCAGCTTTGTGCTTGTTTCTAGCATGGTGGACTTGAGTACCATTGAACATAGTGCCAAAATTAATTTCCTGTTCATATGGTCATAAGCCTATACAAATGTAAATCAGATAATGTTTTGATGATCAGCTGATCAGAGCTTGATTTACCCTGTGAATAAATGCTCTTCACTGCCCCTTTTGTACTCGCTACGCTAATACATTTTAATTGTGTAAAAATACAATTCTTCATTGGATTAACAAGTCTATTAACAGTGGTTTAGACCCTGGGAAAGGATAATGCCCATGTGCTCTCTGTGCCTTATTTACAAATATATGTAGCCAAAAGAATGAACAGCATGTGTCCCTTTACAAGCAATCATAGCAAGATTAGCAGCTGCACAGTTAATTTTTCAGTGATTATGGATTCACTCTCATCAAAGGAAGCAAGTTTTGACAAAGGATGACTTCCAAATATCAATTTAATTTCCTTTGATTTTTTTCACATTAGAAGTAAAACAAAACAAAAAAAAACCCCCACCCCCAAAAAAAAACTAAAAGAAAAACCCCTCTCAGTAAAAAACTGCCACCTTGGCTTTGGTCAAATACAAAAGGGCTTGTGATAGGTAAAGTGTTCATCTTATTTTTGCCTATGCTGAGTAGGAAGAGGCTAAGGCAAACGAACTCATCTGCCAGTTGCGAGGCCTGGATCACATCTTTTAACAAACGTTAACCCGCTAGCCGTTTCTGTAAGATCAAACAGCGTTGTCAGGGTGGCTGCCAGACAAGTGTCTTTAAGCAGTAAGGAGAGTGTGTTTGGTGGGGATGAGGCGCACCTACGCTGCCTTTAGAAGAGGTGCCTGGCTTGCACACATACAATTGCAAACTGGGTGAACTAAACCAGGTATAAACCCTTCTGCCAGTTCCAGAGTGCTGTGACTCTCACGCTTGCCTTGCAGTGGCTCAACAAGAGCATCTGTCAGGTTAGTGAGACCACCCCAGGCACATAAAGCCAAGGGGAAAACGCACAGAAAAGTCACAAAACTCGCCAGCAGTCCTTACAGACAAGCCTTTACTGCACAGGAACGGCCCGTGCAGGGAGCGATACCTGGTAGAGTTCTACCAGGCAATCTTTAGCTGGGGAGCTGTTAGGGTTTTGGGTGGGTTTTTTGGCAGCATCTCCAGTGTTCGAACACAGCCATGCCCGCAACCCTTTGCCAACTGTTTTCTGTCAGTAACGCTTGTATTCAGAATACCTAATACACACCATCAAGGGACCATCAAGTTAAAAAAAAAAATTGGAACTACTAAAGCTGACGATCAATAATAGTACTATTAATAGAAAGTAGACTTATAAACTTAAAACTCAGTTTTGCTGAGTATTTTAAGCAGTTTTCCCAGGCCCTGATGATGGTGCTGTTATCCAGCCCAGGAGCAGTGAAGCCTGCCAAGCTGCAGCAGCATGCGGCCTGGGATGGACACCCCTGGGCCACTGTCAGAAAGGGGTTGTACAGTTTCTGTCCCTACCTAAATTCAAAGGTCTAAGTCATTTCAAATGAGATGGGATTACAAAAATCCCATCTTCAAATTGGGGGGAAAAAAATAAGCCTGAATTCAGTCTATTTTCCCTACCACCATCACTGCTTTGAAAATGTAAGTACTGACAATTTCAGGAGACCCAGCATCAGCAATAGAGAATAAACATCCTGCTTGTTACAGATATTTTCAGTGCTATCAATTTGATTTGTCCCAAATAGGGCCAGAAGAAGAGACATCAAAAAGAGCAAGATGTATACTACAGCACTCCTAGCATCACTGACCCCACTTCAGCCATCTCAGAGTTATTTGCAGCAACACTTCAAGTATGTTCCTGAGAGAGATGAGCACTCTGAGCCAGGTTGAGTGAAGATGCACATTGTATAAAATCACTAATTATGCTTTCCTGAAAGCATGGCTAGCACAGCCCTGCATTTGCAGACAAAGAACTCTCAGGCAAGGGGTATGTATAAAACGAGGTACTATGTTTGCTGTTTGCGATGCGAAATAACGTGAATAACAAAAAATGTTTCGGTGCAGTAACTCCTCCACTTTTAGAAATGCCACCCCCCCACCTAAAAGGAAGAAAACCAGGTATTCCTCCTCCTGAAGCATCCCAGATAAATAATTACTTAATGTATTTTAAACATTAGCTTTAGGCTGAATCCAGGGAAGAGAGCTCAGGCCAAGAAGAGACTCTCTCAGGAAGGTAGCCTCCCAGCGCTGTGTGCAAACCTCTAGCACCTCTCTCTGCTCTTCCGCTAGAATTGACTGTTACTGCACAGGCCTGGACACACGCTCAATTACAGCACAACAGTGTGATAAAACTTCAGTACACTTAAAACAGGTCGCTAAGTGTATTAAGGGCAGAAAGCCTGATATTAAGCTTGCTTTCTAGCATTTCCATCATTGTGATAAGGGAAATAGAGGAACGAGCTGGCAAATAGAATTAAAACAATAATGTTGACATCTCAAAGCTCTGAGACCGAACTCTGCAAGAAGGGATTTATCAGGAAATCTAATGGGCCAAATCCACTGCACATAAGCACGCCTCCAGCCCGCAGTAAGAGCCTGGAGCCACAGGGATGAGCATCCTCTGAAGCTGCAGAAATGGTAGGGCTTGAAGCTGAGTGCACCAAGAAAAGACAGCAGATGCAGAATTTCTGAAAAACTGAAATCTACATCTGAGACCAGAATATATACAAGAAACAGCCTTACAGAAACAAGTGGTAGTAAGATGGAGGATTTTGTTCTCAGCACCATCGACAAGTCTAAGAGCGCACCCGAGGAGGATGAGCCGCAGCAGCAGCTGGATGTAACACATGCAACCACAGATACCAACGCAGGTGACACCTGTCTGCCAGCCGCACTGGCTATGAATTCCAGCCTTGAGATATTTAGGCCTTAGCCGGCTACGGGAGCAGACACCTAAGCCACAAGTTGGGGCTTACCATGCCATTTTTCAAATTCTAAATCAGAGAAGGCAGGGAGCAGATTTAGTTCACTTTTTTTTTCTTCTCAAAAAAGACTTGATAAGACTATACACTGGGCACTTCAGGAGTTACACCAAGTGAAAAAAATAATCGTGGAAACAAGCAGCCAGTCCCATAGTTTATCACGGGGGAGAAGACGGTAAAGAAGACTAACTTTGAAGTTACTCACCCAAGTAATTAGAAATATTAATAATATTTGTCTCAAAGGAGGGTTATCCAAAGTTTCCTAGGTTAAAAAAAGGGAATGAGGCCAGACACCAGAGATACATCGTGTACAGATATCATAGTACCAGAGACATTTTTCAGTATGAGCACAAAAATTGCCATTAAAAAAACAAAATAAAAAACCCCACCAAAACAACCCTACCACTGCAGATTAGCCAAACCTTGCAACTTACATGTCCTCAACAGTAATGTCCTTCAATATTTGGCAATAATCCACATTCCACACAGCCTGATCATCCCAGACTTTAGAAGCCAGTAGAATAGCTCCTAGGACTATCCTCTTCCAGTTACTAGGGCATATGTCAATCTCTGCATAGGTTAAAAGCCTTTCCAAATAAACCTATAAAAAAAACACAAAACAACAAACCAAAAGCCAACCATCACAAACAGTTTTATGGGTGTAATTAAGACCTGGAGCAGAGTTCTGAGCAGTAACCACGCCAGTCCAATACAACTATTTTATCCCATTATCATTAAGTGTGTCAAAGTAAGTATTAGTGATTACTACTTCCAGTTTAGAAGTCAAACTTTCAGGAGTCAGAGGTTCTGTTCTTCAGTACAACACAAGAACTGGAGCACCAAGGTATACAATACCTCAGAATCAGTTCTGAGCAGTGAGCACTGCTGTTTCAGTGAGACACTGCTAAAGTTCTTCCCATCACAGAGTCACACAGTCACTGACAGGTTCTCGTCAGGGCCTGTCTGGGATAGTAACTCACTCAACATCTCCCTAACCTTTCATCACAGCTAAGGTTCAGAGCTTGTGGCTTAACAGGAACAGCTAAAACCTGCATTGTGATCTGTAGACATGGGACAAAGATGCACTGATCGCGCTCTTTCCACAGTGAAAGGTGTTACAGTGCTAGTTCTGCTTCACCCTGTAAAGATCAGGCATCAGTCCTTCACCTACATCATCCTCTATTTCATCTACATCACCAACTGCTTAGACAGTGAAAGACACCTAAGTCCAAAAATATGTCTTGGTCTTTTACTCATTCTGCCCACATAATCTCAAATCAGTCCAAAGATGTTGAATCAGTCCCTTCCATAGAAGTTTTCTGCCATTTCACGCTCCTATGATGATCCATGTACTAATTTGCACCTTCAAATTTGAATGTAGATTGTTTTTAATGTTCTATTACCTAAACTAAGTCCAAGGTCCTAATGAAACCTCAGATGAACTAGTGGGTCCAGGAAGCTGTTGTGCAGGTCTAAGGGCATGATCAATCTTTATTACCAGGGTCTGCCCACAGTTTTTCCCATCCTCTGCCTGCAGCCTTCAAGTGGACTAAAGGCTTCCCTATAATAACAGGGCCATCTAGTGGTAAAATCCACTTTTAAAACTATTTCTATTTTTTGTAAAAACTACAGCTGGCTAGACTGCCTGGGGTTAGCTGTCATCTTGTTCTGTCAAAATTGCTTGCATATCTTTGGAAAAGTAAAGACCTCAACCTACTTCCAGAGTTTCAATAGCTCTAACTATCTGGCCTTTTTAATTAATTACTTCCTCATTAAAGACAGTCCTTCAAGCTGAGTTTGCTTAACTGCCACATTGTCTTTTGGTGACATTTCTCTTCTGTTCTCTTTTCAGGCTGTTTTTCCGGAAGAAGCCACACTGAAGAGTGAAGCCTGGTACGCAACAAAATGCAACTTAAGAGACTGTCTAATGCAGCAATTATATAGGTTGTGGTTTGTTTTTTTCCCCTTCCTATACATATATGTACATGAATGCGTATACTCTATACACACAAGTAATCGGTATCATTGTCATTTTTTTATATCCATCTTGCTTTCTGAAATCGAACAACAAACTAATTAAATTATTTTCTTCTACTTGTTCTTAAGTTCCAAGTACCTCCATGTGACCTTGGGAAAAAAAGTTGTAGCCTCTTTGGTTTAATTAAAAAAAAAAAAAAAGGGCTAGTAAGGTGGCAATGATTGAAGGACAGAATAATGAGAAAGTTCATCTCCTAGAGTTCCTATAGTATTGATCCTGGGCCCCTTAGGTGGTGCTACTTGTCCTGTTCTGGTTAATATGAATGCAAAACTCCCACTTTCCCCTCCACACAACTGAAATAAAAGATGTTTTTGTGTCTGATCTTATTATACCCCACTGTTTGTGGTGTCCCACTGTTCTGCCTTTCTCAAGTTTCTGCAGTGAGTTACGTATCATGAAACAAACCATGTTTGACTGGACAAGTAATTAAGCATTCCATATTCATATGTGGAAAAATAAGTTCCTTTTTAGTTAACCACCTCTGTGACTAGTTACAAGTCTTCTCTAATGAACTGACTTGTACAGGGTCTTCGTTATTAACAGGGTTTCAGGAGGTACTGTAACTATGTAAAAGTCTGTTCAGCCCAGTCACTCAATGAGGAGAGGGGAAAAAAAAAGGTCTTCCCAAAACTTCAAGTTTCAGTAATCAGGCATCGCTTACCAGTGTCACTATTGCACATTCAGCTGTCAGCTGTGCAGCACTGAAAAGTGTCCGAACAAACCGGTAGATGTGCTTGTGATCAGGGTCATGCTTGTAGTAGTCATCTGGAACTTCTTCCCGCTGCAAGACAGTTCTCTGATTTACTGAAAAATCTGTTTTGCTTAATACTGACTTTAAAGAACAGCATCACATGGGTGTTTCTTCTCAGTGAGTAGAAGTGTATGCAACCCTTCCCTGTCACAGACAGGGATGAAACTCCTAAACTTTGAATATTTAGTTGTTTGTTAAAACCTGTCCATTAACAAGTCAAATCTGTGAGGTCAATTAAGCTGCATTCAGTCAGGTAAGTCCCATAGCAAACTGAATTTTAAAGCCACCAGAACTTTGCTAAATTCATTTCAAATGAGAACCAGAGGAAGTGGTTCTGTAGGACAGTCATTAAGCCAGTAGTGCTCAAACTGGACAGAAAAAGCACACGCGCCACTCTTGACCTCGCCTGTACCATGAGGTTTTGCATCTTATAGATTGTCTAAAAAGGTGTACCAGGACCAGTCACATTAAAGTCACATCCTGAACACTCCTAGCTGTTACTGCAAGCAGCATTAAGCACATTTGCTTTAGAATTTTGCCTTTCAGGTTTTTTAAAGATCAAACCCACTGTCTCCTACTTCATGTGATGCTTCATGCATTATGGTCTCCTGTTTGCAGTCATTTAAAAGGTTAGGAACATATCTACTAACCATGTCTTCCTAAAAAGACTTTTAGTTAAAGCAGTGATAAAGAGGGGAAGAAAGGAATGGGACAAGAAAGATGGGATACAAAATATGCAAGAATCAGCACATGCTTGCTTTCTGTTTCTATTCAAAGCACAGAAAACCAAACATCCTTTGCAACACTTAGAAAGACGGTTCTGTTCATGATCTAGGTGTTATCAAAAGTCCAGAGAACACTGTTTGCACTGTATGTTATATATAAGACACGATTTAAGATCAGTTTGCTTGAGACCTGGTGCTAAGGCGTTTTTATGACTTACACAATACAAATCAAGATTTTAAAATATGCATATTAATACACATTCAGGGGATCAAAAAGTTAACTTACTGTGAGAGGATGAGATTTTTCATCAAAAATATCCAATGATCTGTCAGAATCTCTACAAAGTAAAAATCTCTGTTTTAGCAAGGAGAGTTACTTGGTAATGCTATCCACTAAAAAAAAAGTATTATTCATTAAAGAGAATAAATGGACAGATTTTATAGTTCACTTTTTTCCCTGATGAAGTTATATTGCATTTTTGCAAAGCATTTAATAATGAGATCTTACAACTGACTATTTAAGAAGCTAACCAACGAATAGCTAGCCATGTTCTCATGTTATGTTTAGTACAGTTCCCCCTTAAAATGTGAAACTGTCTCATTAATAGCATTCATTTTAAAAAGGCAGCAGTAATTCTGAAGCATACGCTGTAACTAGCTATAATGGCACAGGCTATGTGTATGTGGGACAGAGCGTTCCTTCACCCATCAAAAGTAATCTGTCCCTCTGTATTCAGGAAAAGCTAAACAAAGTCCAGCGGCTGATCTGTGGGGAGTTAAGCGTAGGTTCCTCACTCCCTCGGTTTTGACTTTCGGTGCTTCATTCCCAATGAAGCACATGCCATTGGATGGGTGTGTTACTGGCTCTTCTGTGTCAGCTCAAGAGGGGGTACAAAGAGGAAGCAGATACACCGTAAGTGCCAGTTTTTTCAACTCCTTTAAGTCACACTAGCTGTTACTGAGGTGACTAAGAACATAGCCCTGGCTCAAAAGAAAAAAAAAAAAAAAAGGTTGTTATATTTCAGAAAAAAAAGGTTCACTCACCTGTTCTTTATATGGTAGAATATTGCTAATGTTACACTAAAAAAGAGGAAAAAAAAGATGTAAAGCATATTCTGTGCACACTATTCCACTGTAAAAGCTGCTGTTCAGGGCAAAACGTTCAGAATCCATTACATATTGGCTTCCCCTCACATTCTCGTGTACCCTGTGTCTCTTTTCTGATATTTATCTGCCTGAACAGAAACCAGCCAAATCAAACCTGCCAAACTACTTTTATGTTCATTGTACAGATATTTGTGCCACAAAATAAATGTTATGCCACATTTTAAACACACACCTTCACTGCCTGATTAGGTGACATTTAGTGAAACAGTAGACTATTCACAACCAAAATACAGTAAAAGTTCTACTTGCTGTTACATATATGGTTGTATAAAAGAGTAACACATCTGCTGATGTTTTAACTCTGTGTTTCTGGCTAATTTAGGACCTGTCTAAAAAAAAAGAGAATAAAGATGATACTATGCCAACATAATCCGAGAAAGAGATGAGAACAGATCTCAATCTCTGCTGAGCCAAGAAAGGCAATAGATTTCATATCGACACTCATCTACTGTGCCCAACTTTCAGGTACTTTACTGGCAGTGACAACAGGAACACTGCCATCACAGGAATCCGTCACGGGCAAGCTCTGATCTGTTGCCAGTGTACACCACTTCAAAGTGGCACAAGCACCATCTTTTAGGTTCCTTCTTCTCTAGACAAGGAGGAGTGACATGCCAGTTACCTTTGTTTGAAACCAAACTTTAAAGCGACAATCAACTTGGACATTTCCAAACTCTACTAAACTGTTGGAACAGTAAGGTCGCCTGCTCCTGAAGCTACTTCGCCTGGCTTTCCCTTCAAGCACAGTAAAACTCTTCTCAGTTCTCAGCTGGTGTCGTGTATGCACACAGAACTGTCTCCGTGGTACCCGGGTGAATAGGTCAAACAGCCATTTCCGCTGGAGAACCAGGACGACTAAGTAATTATGAAACTCACCTACCTAAAATAACAAATAGACGAGGAAAAGTAGAAAGGCTGGAACTACAACCAAAGCCAGCAGCATACTGTTATTCACAGCTAGAGGGCAGACTAATACCACTGGCAAGCAGCACAGACAGACCTGCAAACTTTTCCTGCAACTCCATACAAAATCTATCTCAAGTTTTCCCAGATGAGGAGTTTCTGGATTTGGCTTTCAGTGTGAAGCCTTTGAGGTCCTCACCACAACACAGACTTTTAAACCCAAAACGCTAACACTTCTGTGCTGCCTCAGATTCTGAAGTGCACGACGACTAACTGCTTTGGAATAGAATAGCGCATTAGCTCCGTAAACTGAAAAAAAAGCTCACTTCAGCAGTCCTAACAAACCAGACCTCTACAGCCCTTCCACAACCAACCTGAATAAGCAGTGCTGTGCTCCCCTCATTCAAGTGTGCGACTGGCTTTGGAACAGACAAGACCACCACAAAATCCCAAATGAGCCTTGCAATGCTACGCAGCCCCTTGTTAACAACAAACGGTTCTTACCACTTTATTGTGCTTCTAAGGTTAGGTTGGCTGACGGTGCTGTCATCTATAAATATTGTTGAGCATGAGCTGTATTTTTTCGTAAGCTGCCCAGGAGAAACCTTTGGGGGGGAAATACATACACACATATTCAGGAAGACGGATTCTGTAAAGCTTTGATTTACCACACTGAATACTGCCTTTACTCCTCAAGTAGCTCCTGCAGAGGAGGTCTTTGTAGGTGATTGCTCCTGCTACATAGCCACCCAAGAGCCATCAAGTTCCTGAGGATACCCTTTGTGTAAGATAGGTTTATAAATCATCCCTTGTAATATACATGTCACTTTTAGATAAGTGATTTTCAGCAGAAATAGCTGCAGCTAAAGCAGCAACTCCTCCAATCTCAGTTCTCCTCCATTCCATTCTTCTCATTTCGTGCCTGTCTTATTCCTCTGCAATCTACTTCATTAGATTTCCCTGTGACTCCACAATCATATTCTCCCTTCTTTTATATCCTACACCTTTACATTTTCTGGTTATCCAGCATCGCTCCCTGTACAGTTTTGCATTTGGGGTTTTGTTATATTAGAAAAAAATGAAACCTCCTCCTGACATTGCTCGCCCCACTCACGTCTTATTTAGCATCTGGAATCTGGAAAAAAAGCACTGCTGTTACTTTTACTATTCAGAGCTAGCAATATGTTCCATCATCTATCCTAATCTTGTAGATTTTATGCCGTAAGAAATCTTCCTATGTAACACTAAGTCAGGCTTCCCTGAGCACTTTTAGGGAATGCCTTGCACTAGAGCTAGGACATTGTAATTGATGGATGAGTTTTAATCAAGCAATTCAAGATTCATTAGTTTTTGCCAGAATCTTTTTAAATGCCTTGTCTAAAAACTTGAAAGCCTTCCATATGAAAATGTTGGCACCCTTCACAACTCAATGGCTGCCTGGGAACATCTCCCATTCCAGGTGAAGTCTACCAGCAGAAATAATCCAATCACACTTCACCTCAGTGCTAGCAGACTAAAGCTGGAACTGTAATTAAAAAAGAAAGAAAAGGGGAAAAACCCCACCCATCCCCCATAATCACACTACATACAACAGACTTGAAATGTCATTATCTTACCAGTAACTTATCAGTAGACGCTTTTGCTAGAGAGTATTTCTTAAACTTTGTGTTCACAGTTTCCATTCTTAGCTTTACTAGTCAGTATTTTTTTTATCCACTTATTAATGACATTGCATCTTCTTTGTATACTTTTTTTGTAAGTGAAGCGTGAAAACCAACTAATATATGCAGAAGAAGCCTAGAGCATATTTTCAGGTTTAAAACTAATGGATTATCATTTGTGTATCATGCTGATGATAACGTTTGTTCATCTTCCTCTTTGCATGCTGGATACATTTCTTACAGGAAGTCCTGTAGTGATGCTCTAACAGCACGTCATTTCAGACGTCTCATCTCAGCTGAGACATTAATCCAATTATATTTCTGCTTTAAAAAAAACCCACAACAATGTAGGCAGCTTGACATATTTTCTCCTGTACTGTTCTGAAATGCTTGACTGATACAACAAAAAAATCTGTTCTTACTCTTTTGACATCAGCGATTCTGTGCTCTGTGATACCGTGCCTGTCTGTTTTTTAAAGACGGGCAAAGATAATTCAGTTTTATCTTGCTAAGGAGGATTTGTAACGTGTAGGACTATATACTCAGAACTACTGCAGTTGTTTCTTGAATTTGTCTTTGTCCAGTATGCTAGTATCATCTATATAGCACATTAAGAATTTGTTTTACTTACATGATTGATGTGGTTACTCTTCCTCTTCTCTCGCACTAGAAAGAGGGAGAAGAATGTGAACAGAAAGGTTCTAAAATATAATCCCAATTTACACACGACAAAGTCATTCTGTTAACCCAGTCTTCTGAAGTACGTGAGTATTAAAATTGTCAAATTTGACTTCAGGTGTCTGGAAAAGTAGTTTGAGGGAAAAATACTGAGTTTTATCAAGCTAGTAAGCTACATTACTTCCAGCTATGAATGTGTACATTTAGGAACTACTTCTACCATCGCGCTAAGGGAAAAGTGTCTCAGCTTTGAAAAGATGCTGTGCAGCATGAAAACCTGGATGATTTCAGATAGATCAAACAGACTATGTCCGACATAGCCCCACATCCCGCACCGAACCTGCTATAGACACGCTAGGAGGAAGTGAGGTGCCCAGCATTATATGTGTTGTCTCTCCTCCTATTACACAGGGAAGGTAAAAAGTTCCTCCACTACACAGAAGATGCTGGCACAAGCTACGCCTATTTATCATAACTGCAGCCGTGTTATTTGGTCATTTTAAACTGTGTCGGCCTTTCAAAGATTGTAAGGGTGACTCCCAGCTATAACGGCAGCAGTAAAACAGTGCTGTTAAAGGAGAGCTGAGAGTTGCATGTGTGCAGAAAGCCAGACAAACAGGACCAGCCTGGACAGGTGACCTCCCCAAAGTTAGCAGGACACATTCTCTTACAGATTTAAAAAAAAATAACAAGTGGAAGAGAGTATCCCTATTTTTTTGGTCTTTTTGCATAAATCTAAACTCATAATCCTGATAACATCTCAGTAAGAGAGAATTTATGGATAATAAATTCTTCTGCCTGACTTGTCCACAAAAGCATCCTGTAAAAATCAATTTAATCAAATAATACAAACTTCAGAGAACAGTTTAATAGTTAGAATCTCACATAGCCGACCATTTTTCTACAGGAGCACAAGCGTATATGTTTGAATACATTACATTTGAAGAACACCAAATCATGTTTAAAAGCAGTACTAACCCCAACACCAGATGTTCATATATTTTGAAGGTTATTTGCAGCAGGGCTGAAAGGATGCACAGCAAAGCTGCACTGCAATGTTCAAGAGCTATGTCAACTTGCTAATTGCAACTTAAGCAGCGCTTGTCTAAGAGGTGTTTGAAATGTGCAGGTCAGATCCTCTGTCCATCTGAAGACTGACCTTAGAGGCCTACGTTTCCTTGGTATCACCTCTTCTGGAGAACCATGCCAGTGCTTGTTCCCACTGCTCACAGATTATCTGAGCATTGCAAAGTTGATACAACTGACAATTTTACTACTTGCCATAAAACTCTGAATAGCAGGACTGCAACTGACAGACTTGTCAAAATCATCCTACTTTTCTGTGGCAAAGCTACGCCAAGGTAGGAGACACACTACAGCTTTCTTTCCATCAACACATCCAATCTCAAGTACAAGGCTGTCTTAGAAAAAACAGCACTTCAAGCAAGAACCAACTATAAAAGGAACAGAAGCATTTTTAAAAGAAACTTAAACTCCTTTTCAGTTGCAACTTCAAGATTTGCTACTGTCAGAATTCTTTATTTGTGCAATATGGAAGTGCCTCCACTTTTTAACAGCATTTTGGAATGCACAAGCTACAGTAATTGTTCAAAATTGACTTTATTAAGTAAACAAGGGATCCACAAAGAAGCTGAAAATGCCAACACATCCACGTAATTAAAACCAGGATTCAAGAACAATTATGCTACTGAATGTATTCAAACAGTTTAAAACAACATATTCAAAAGGAACCAATGTAGACTGATGACTTAGGCTTATTATTCCTTATAGAATACTGCCCCCCCTTTTTTTTTCCTAGTTTAAAGCAATTTTTAAGAGTCTTTGGTCATAAAAATCCCACCACTGCTTGAAGCTTGAATTACACTAGTGAAGAAGCCTTGCTCCTGCAGACTGCTAGGATCCAGACTCTGAAATATCCTAATATTTAAGCATTAAGAAGTGATTTTAAGTGTTAAGTAAAACAGCCTATGAACACATTTCTGTGTAAACACACAAATTATCAATCCCTATGGTTTGAAAGAATTAAAGCAACATAAGTTTTCTTGAGCTGTATAATTAAAATAGGCAGTTATTTTTCCAGTTTTTCTCCTGCCTTTTTCTTTAATTGGAAAAAACCCTTAGCTTACCATCCGTTTGAGACTTGCTCAGAAAAATTGTGCTTGCTCTGGGATGATCAGATGGATTAGATTCCAAAGCTAAATCTGAAATAGAACGGACAAAAAAAGGAGAGACCTTTAACAGAAGATGACGATTACTGTAACAATTCCCACCCAGCCTTAAAACGCTCCAGCACAGCGATGATCAGAAACACATAAAATGGGCTGTCTCTCTAAAGCAAAACCTTACTTTTGCCAAGATAAACAAAAATGTGACATTTTCCCCTCTGAAAAAAAGCCTGTGGACTTATTCCTACTGCCATGAAACTCTGATGTAGCTTATGGTTTCCATCAGAACAGAATCTGGAAAGGGAGATCTCTGAAAACAACATACATCTTTGAAAGTCAGCCCGGGCCCCTGGATGTTAGGGTAGCTGGATGTGGAGCCTGCGCTCAGTGGTGGGCAGAAAGTTAGAACTTTATCAAAAGCATAATTAAAAACAACAATACGGCAGGAAACAATCTCTGTGGTCTTATAAAAGAACACAGTAAGTAACTTTTGCAGTGCGGGTAAGTATCAAAACACGGATCTCACCCTATTCTGTTCATTTGGAATTTCAGCTAAAGCCCTGTACAGCTAACACAGAACCACTGAAGAACAAAACGTTTGTTTCACTCCTCTGCCACAACGAACCAGGGATGACGTTAGATGAGGACATATTACTCCCTTAGATTAGGGTGGGAGTGATTACTAAAGTTTTGTTGATAAAACTGTAAATGTCATGACAAAATTTAGAGCTGCATTAGCTTTGACAGAAGAAACAGCTGTTCTGAGGAAGTCATGCTACAGGGACACTGACTTATGTGAACATATGAACAGAATAATCTGCTGCTGGGATCCCGTGCATCCTGGAAAGAGCAAGTTCACATCCATTTACATTAGTCATTCTGATCTTCCTGTGTGCTACTTATGCCACGCTAACCATAAAAGCATGCAAGCTCGCAAGCTCGCACACACTGGTGTTTCAAGGTGGTACGCCAGTGCAGTTGCCACACCCTTAAAAAACAAAGTCATCTAAGAATCACCATCAACTTTAAATGGAAAAAAAAATCTGAAGAGCTTTTTATGCACTCAACCAGCAGAACTCTGGTTAAATAGTAGCCACAAGCGTGCACAAACTGTCTTGGTGCTGGAAGTCTTAACTATGTGAATGTTTTGTGCTACTGCACCTAACCATAGCACAGCCACAGCCCTCGTGCGTCAGCAAGTGAACATAATTGCAAAAGTACGTGTGTCCCCAAGACTTCTCCTGCCAGATTCCCACTGGTACGCAACGCTGGTATCCAGACCTGGACGTCTTCCAAGTACTTGGCTTACAACATCACCAATCTCAGTTCAGCAGTATTGCTCTGACACTGGTCCAGGATGCAGACCGCTGTAATTATGAATCTCTACTGTATAACTAAGGTACCAGCATCTATTTAGGAACACAAAGATTGTTTAATCAGGAATTTCCCCCCTTAAAGGCCAGAGTCAGCTATGAAAGCAGATCATCTCAAGCAATTTTTAAAAACTGACTTACAAAATCAGTATTTCTGTTTTCACCTTACTGTGCTCACTGCCAGCACCCAGTGAACAGATACCTGAATTTAATCATGCAGTTAAAATGTAGGAAGTCTTGGTTTAGAAGCCCTAGAACGGAATTTGCCTTACAGCTCATACGACTAATACACATTTGATTCTCTGAAAAAAGATCCAGCACACAATAGTATGCCATGCTGGCACACTGTAACTATCGTTTGTAACGTCTCAACAAAATAGTGTAACTATTGTTTAAAATTTGCCCACAATGTGGACAAGTTTCTAACACTGATTTAGCAAAACCACTTTTAAGACACAGTACAGAGACCAATTCTAGTTTCTAATGCTAGCACTCTATTAAAGAAGAAAAAAAGCCAAACTTTAACACAGACTGAGGAATTCACTAATAATGGCAAACATTAAACAACTTCTTAGATTTGAGAAAGGAGTGATTCAGGAATGGAAGTATTTTGCTAGTTTACTAAACTTCAGTATCATCAACAGGCAGAACAAGACTGCAATATGCAGATTTTAAAATAGATTATTATTAGCAAGTTATGACGCAAACAGAGCAAACAACTCAGAATTTATTTTTTTTACAGTTCAGCAGCTACTTTTAGAATAACTGGGTAAGCCAGGTTAGAAAGGACCTCAGGAGATCTCCAGCTCAACCTCTCGCTGGAAACAGGGTCAGCTATGAGGTAGAACTAGGTTGCTCAGGGCTTTATCCAGTTGAGTTGAAAACCTGTAATGAGGGTCCACAAGAGCCCAAATCACCCCTCTTGCCAGGGGGTACCAATGCCCACAGGGCTATGGCACCCACTATGGAATGGTGGGGAAGAGCATGTAGGACTGTACAAGACTTGCAGGGGAAGGCAGAAAAGATGACTGGGGAGGAAGAAGCACAGCAAAGCAGAGGGCTACTGAATTCAGTAACTCTTAACAGAGGACTCTGTCTTTCTCCTTGCTGAGCTTCATAGGGTTCCTGTTGGCCCAACCCTCCAGCCTATCTAGGTGCCTCTAAACAAACAGTCTCCAGCATACTGACTGTTGCCCAGTTGGGTGTCATCTGCAATTTGGGTGCACTCCATTGCCTCCTCCAGGTCACTGACAAATGTTAACCAGGGCAGGTGCTTTTTTCCCAGGGAAGAGACAGTATGAGATAATGCCCATCCGCCCTCACCCCGTAATACACTAGCATCTTGATTTGCCTGAGGTTTTGATTTATTTTGAAACTCTATCACTTATTAAAGCTCTCTTCTTATATTGTTTTTGCCTCTTCTTGTGCTCTGCCAGTCCTTATGTCCATGCTTCTTAGACGTTAGAAATCAGGTCTAGGACTAAAAAGCACTACCAGAATTAAACACATGCAGATCTAACCAGCTTTCATCCCAGACGAGAGTCTAAGATCCGCAGCACTGCAGGATGCACCAACGGACACCATACTGACACGGCCACACAGGTCAGACTCGCCCCCCTGAACCTAAGCAGGCCCACATGTTTGAGGAACGGAACAGCAGTGAAAGGAAAATGAACTTTATTGGCTCCAGTTTCACAGCAGCTCTGCCACTGTGGCAGCACAAGATGCTTTCTGCTGGACAAAGTCAGGTGTGTAAGCACCCAGAGCACATTAAATGCACAACGCAGATTATACAATCAGAGTTACAGCCTTAATGAAGTCAAAGACACATTGTGCAGCCTCCAGTAAAAAACCTGACACGAAGCGATCAAGACCAACTGTAACTAGGCTTCTTATCCCAGAATAACGTGGCATTAACAGCAGCAGTACATCTGCTTTTGTCTTGCAAGAGACTGCAAAGAAACAGAGATGCATTTAGTAGACCACCTCCCTGTAGCTTGCCCCTTCTAAGAAGCCAGAGGATTTTAACTGTCCTTTCTGTGCTGTTCTCCCTGGACAACATTTTTTTTTCAACCAATGGAAAAAAAACAGTCATATGATTTGCTCTTCCTAAACTGCCAGTGTTGCTCTTGACATACCAAAAAGCAACAACAATATAGCTGAAGAAGGAAGCATAAGGCAAAAGGCAGATAAGGACATGAGAAGAGGCAACATGTAATGGGAAACATAGCAGAAGAAAAGCCAGAGGAAGAGATTAATCTGTCTGCAAACAATTTGACTCACAACCCAGCATAACTCCTAATACTTTGTCCTGGTAGCACTTATGAGTCCCAAACCAAGATATCTAGCCCTGAAAATAAGGGTAAGTCCTGATTAGGAGCTACATCAGAAGATGTACGACAGAAAGCTCAAGCTTCACAGAAAGTTAACAGAAAAAGAAAGCAGCATGGTATGCCACAGGATGAACACAAATAATGGGAATTAAAACGTGCAGAAATAGGAATGCGAGAAATGAGAGAAGCAACAGGATGATACAAAACCCAAGAAAACAACTCCAAAACACTTTTGTTCTAGAGGCTATCAACTCAATAGAAATCAAACCACATTTTCTATCAGACCCTCACACTTAGTGGTAAAGACATGAGAAGGGAAGATTCCCACCAGAAATCCAGCCTGCAGGACAGCACAGTAATGTTGCCACCCTACAACGGCCCTCCACCTCTCTCTGAGAGCTCCATATTAAAAATAGCCTTCCCCTTATTTCTCTGCATCTCTCAGTGCCATTTACTCAGGCGGTACTACCAAGCTTGTCACACGAACCCATCTCCGACTGGAGCGCACAGAAGCCTGGAGTTGCTTCTCTCTCTCAGCATTCTCATTTTTGCGAATCCCTTGCAGCTTGCGCGCCCTTCAGACAGCCTCAGGTACCTCTGCCGCTGCTGTGCGCTCCGTGCACTGGTAAGAGCGCACGGTCCCCCACAGGGCAGATCATATTACTTTTAAAAGCAAACCTCTGCCCCTCGCTCAAGACCTTATGTCCCTTCCTCAACAGAAAACCTGCATGAAGACTTTTACTCATCTACGCCATGTAAGAACCTGTGTGGGGTTTAGGCATTTATAATGCCAGCTACTTATCTGCTATTTTACACACCTCCATGGGTGATTTCTAACTATTATAGAACACATTTTACACACTGCATTGTGCTACATATATTATCTCATGAATAAAGCTGACAAAGATGTCACTGTTACTAAGTAGCAGCCCTCTGACAATTTCACTGCTTTAGAACACTAAAATATTATATTCCTTTAATAGTTTTAGCCCTGTCCTCTGCTTTACTAGACAGCAGTAACATTTTAGGAAGGCACATATTTAAAGCACTAAATCATAAAATCATGTCTTTGCTGTAAACTGAGCTTCTTCCTTGCTCGGTGGGTTACTAGCTTTGATTAATGTTTGAGCTTCCCTTATATTCCATTACCTTACAGTGTGAAAGATGTGAGTTACTTAACACTCCCAATGAAGATTTAAAAATTAAAACAAATTAGACTAATAAATTTGCCAATACATTTGTGAAAGTCTGTTATTCCTAACAATAACTTAATATAAAATGTCCTTTAAATTAAGATACTCTATTTGTATTCCTATTCCCAAACACTTTCCACGAAGTTACAATTCTGTTTCCTGAATTCAACCTGCTTTGTTTACTCCTTACCAGCCAACACAGAACCCAGCACGCATCAGCTGCTTTCCATTTGCCTTCTCCTGTTATGTCCTCAGTTACACACAGGTTAGTCTCTCCTTTAAACACTTCATAGGTGGCTTCTTCCCCAGATTTTGACAGAATGAAAGCACTTTCATCTCCAGATTGTTTATCTTCAACAGAATACATCTCTCCAAGATGATACAAAAAAGATACAAAACTTACTCTGTTTTCATAACTAAAACAAGCAAATTGGAATATATAAAGGACTGAATCTGTTGCATAACTAAGTGCTTTCAAACACAACCAGTTCTCAGAAAGGGACTCTATTTTGAGGGAGAATCCTGATGCAAGTAATCTTAACCAACACTTACCTATGCATAGGTCCCTTAAAACCCCTCCTAACTCCCCAGTGGAAATCAACTCTTTATATAAAAGGAAAACAACTAAAACCAACCGACACAGTTGGCTTTTGCTCACAGAAAGACAGAATCGCTCAGGTTGAAAGAGACCTCTTGAGAGCACCCAAGTCCACATCCCTGCTCAAGCAGGGTCAGCTAGAGCAGTACGTTCAGGACTGTGGCAGTCAGGTTTTGAGTTATGTCCACAGAAAGAGACTTCACCACCTCTCTGGGCAATCTGTGCCAGTGTTCGACCACCCCCATTGTTAAATGATCATTTCTAAAGATTGTGACTTTACTTAATACACACAGAAGGAAGTTGTAAAGCTATTTAAAATCTGTAAGTTGCTCTTTATGGCACTACTACAAGCACACCAGTATCATTACCAATACAGAGCAGATATCTAAGTGCACTGTGATGTTTTAGAAGGCTGCAGAAATAACTTCAATATACAAGCAGCTCTCTTAAATAAGAAGGAATTATTTGCTCTTTCACACCACACTCCTGAGTTGGGCTGGTTCACAAAAAACTGACACAGCGAACAAGAAACTGACATAGTGAACATTTCAAATTTGCTTTCTAAATTCTTCTGATTTTAGTAGCGAAAGTGTAGACCATCTATTAAATACTGTGGGCTAGACAGGGTTTAAGTTATCTATTAGTTTCTGTGGTTGAAAAAAAATAAAATCAATACAGTATTAGTTTTCTTGCATTTCTTAAAAGTTTAGGAGGATCCATACCGCTATTGTCAGCCTCCATAGCAAATCCCACACGATCCTACTGCACTTGGTTCACAGTCCCTGGTGGGGAAACATGACTGAGAGATCCGTTCCATCGTATACAACACCTCACCGTTCTAGGACTGAACAAAGTTAAGTAGGCTTCCCTGTGTTTCATGATGTACTTGCCAGGGTTATAATCACTTCTACACATTTTAGCTAGGCAAAACAGCAGGATGTCAGGAGTGCCCCAAATTCCATAGTGAAGGCAGGACCAGTTAAAAGGGAGGAAAACTAGACACCGTTATGATTTTATGTCAGAACTGGAAGGAAAGCAGTTGTTCACAAGCTAGATCTTAAAAGTAACTAACGGTTTGTTAGACATGTTTCTGTACTGCATATAACATAGAACCACTTAAAAAGGAGAAAGAATTGGTTCCATGCTGTCCACTCTTTATTCCCCACATAGACCTTCACACACAACACAATTCGCTACCATGAGAAGTACAACTCCACAGCTCTAATTTTTAATTAATAAGCCAAAACAAAAATTTGTAACTGTACACATTAAAGATCAAGCAAATTTTATAATCATAGATCCATGCTGATCATGTGTTCAAGTGATTCTATGGTTCAAGTGTAAGGAAAGCCTTCCCCACAACAACTCCTCCCATGCTCTCTGCCTTACTTATCACAAGACATGGTTCAGAAAGAAAAAGAGGAATTCCAATCTCATCTGGTGCCTGCAGGTAACCCAAATAAGATACACTATACTGGGTGCCAGGTGTCACACACCACCTGATGGACTGGCATATGTGAATTTTTCCTCCTCTTCCAATTGCTCACATTAATGCAAACTTCAAATGAAGTTTGGGCTTTTACGAAAGTAAACAGTGTCATCAAGTTTTGTGCCATTTTAGGCACAACGTCAAACGCAGTCACTCTTTACAGTGGCTTTGTGGATTCTCAGCTTACCTCCATTTGTTCTATAAAAGAGAAATAACTATCTGCATAACAAAACGCGTCCAACGGTTTTACAGAAATGCTTTTTTTGTCTTTGAAAGAAACTCGTATTCAACAGTTTATTATCTGAGTCTGATTGACATGTTTGATGAAAAGCCAGTGTTACTTTTCACACTGGAAAAAATCCAACCACTATGTTTGATTACTGCAATGACTCAAGACCCTTTCAGAACTCCAAACAAAAGCAAAGGTGTGCTATACACACACAGCTCACTGTGGAACACTACCTGGTTGTCAGTGGAATTCCTATGTAATCTGTGAGGTAACCCTAATATTTGCATCACCTGCAAGTATATCTTCAGTTTTATTCATCTGGCTTTACTACACATTTAAATAAATATTGCCAGGTTTGTCCTCATTTGTCCCTTCACGTCAAAACATTCAGAGTTTTCTGAAAACATAATTCTTCTAGTGAGTGAAAGAAAAGAACACATTGAAACTCCAGCTGTAATGAAATAAAAACAAACAGATTTAGAAATCTGAAGATGAACTTGTTGGCAAGGATTTACAGATCCAAGGTCAGGGTTCTTAAGGTTTGGTAGAATTTTCCTCCTACCTCCCAGAGTCACTTCTTCCTTCTACTTATGAGGAAGAAACATTGTTAGAAACAATGTGAATTTGGGAGGAGTAGGTTTTTGTGTTTTGTTGGCTTGTGCGAGAGTTAGTCAGCTTTTCAGCATGACCTCACCACATTGATCACACTTGAGAGAACAGACACTTGTAGCCACAAAACTTCTGTTGTTCTACATCATCTCCCCTGACAGATAGGAGGGAAACTAGCAAACCTCCTCAAGAAAGCCAGAAGAGGAAAGGATCTAGAGATATTTACATCAAAACAGTAAAAAAGAAAGTCGAGATGAAAACAAATTTGGTTCCCTTAGTTCCGTAAGTTTCATCAAAACCCTTGGTTTAGCCATATACTTTCTTTAAATATCTCCCATTTTATTAAAATCTCTCAATTATAATAGCTGTTTTACTGGAAGCCTGAAGAAACACACTCACCAAAACAAACAAGTATGTTTCGATCCACATAAAAGCTTCATGTATATATTCCGTACCAACTATTTTTAAAAACCTAAAGCTTACACAAACTTGCTCACTGCAGAAGTCTCTGAGATTTAGTGACGACAGAAAAAGACAGAAGATTCCTTAGCTGTCAGCAGTACCCAAGCACAAGAACAGAAATGCAGGTACTATACTATGGTGATGATTTCTTCTATTTCCAATTGCCAAATTTGTAGATCAATTTCATCGTTTTTTCTGAACAACAGAGCGATTCAGTCATTTTCACTACAGGCACTTTTCAGATCATTTTGTAAAGGCCATGACATTACGCATCTTAAGCCAACACCACAAAAGGTATTTCAGGCTTCAGAGAGTCAATTCTTTCACATTTGTCAAGATCACATACTATTTGTAACTGCTACAAATACCTTTGTAATTAATTCCTAGTCGATTATAGGCAAGAGATATTGAGACTTCTGGGCAAAGAAGAGTGAGTGTAAGTTGGGAGAAAACCTGTGAATACAAGGAAAAAAGGAGAGGGAACATGAGAAAAGGGATCCCAGCATTAGCTGGTTTTGACCCCCAACTTCACATTTGTCAGCCTACGCAACTACAGATCTTCAGAGAGGCACATAAACCAACACGAGATAGCTAAGCCTTTCCTGTGCTGAAAACTGCTGGCATCAAAAAGCTGACTCCTTGCATCAAAGTGTTCATTTATATATATATATATTTTAATTTAACTAACATTTTAACCAGGATTTTAAAAAAACAGGAAAAAAACCCCTCCACCCACATGCTTGAAGTAAGCTGTTAACATTATATAAGAGAGGAACAAATGAACAGTAATTAGACCTTCTGCAAGTAGGTTTATAGACAAGCTGTTGGTAAAAAACGTATCACAGACAATCAATATATTCAACTATCTGTTCACCTTCGACACTGTTTAGTAACTGCAGCATGCAGGCAACTTGAAGCTTGCCCCTTTCAGCACGGCACAGCCTCTAGAGAGCCAAGGGGCTGCTGAAAAAAGAATGGCAGGCTCACAAGTGTTCAAAGAGTTATTCTAGGCACTAGTCTGTCTAAGTCTGCTCAGGTAAATCTCACTTACTTCATTCACTCTCCTCTTCAAAGTCCCCTTCTGGTTGTTTTTCCCTCTAACCTCTGCGTGATGACCACATCCCATTCAGCACCTTTCCTGATCCCATTTGCTGTTCCCTCTCATCCCTGACTGTCTTTTCCTTTGTCATTCTCCACCACCCACCCACCTCTCAGTTCTCCAGGTGAAGGTACCAGGTCATTTTGTCCCACCAGTAGAACAGTCTTCACCTTGGTTCATGCAAATCAGGCGAATCTCTGCTCAAAACTGCCAAACTCAGTAAACAGCATGGTGGAGGGAGATAATATTTTCAAGTGCAAGTGAGAAAAGCCTTACAAGGGAGGCCTTGTTCTAGTTTTATCCAAGAATCAAAGAATTTATGAAAAATTAGATCTATGTTTAAACAGAGGGATCTGACAAGAAAGTGTCAGCCATAAGAAGTTCTCCCCCAGATAACCAGAATAAATCACAGGGAAAAAGAAGCCCAAAATAAAGATTAGCAGTTGCTCACTTGGAAAACAAACAGTAATCAGCACAGCCCAAGTGGCACCTCAAGACCAAAGAGCTGCCCTTTCGACAACTAGATAGCAGACAGAACCTTCTTGGCCAATCCAAACTGCTTCCATGCTTGCAAAGGAACATTACTGCTCAGCTGAGCAGCCAACTAGCAGCTTTAGCTTCACTTTAGCTTTTGATATTTAACAGTAGACATGAACCTACTTGGAAGAAACCATCGTTTGCAAAGTTATGTTTATTCCCATTTACTTAATACAACTTGGCTTAGCATATTAAACCACAAATGCAGGCTTATTTCTCATTCTGAAAAAGTGTGCATTGAACACGTTTTATGGCTCAGGATCTTGAGAACCATAAAATACAAAGTCATCCTTTAAATACTCTCTCAGCAGTGGATCTGACAAGCCCTTCCTATTTGAATTAACTTTTCTTGAAACATTACACTTTCACGGTGTGTTTTACCTCCATCCCACTTACCACTCCTTTTTTTTCTTAGATAAATACCCCTTCATAACCTCCCCATTTTAAGAAAGTGAGATTTTTCTTGTTTAGTTCTGATCTGATACAGACAATCTAAGCAGTGCTGACTGGAAAGCAGTGCCTGTTAGTAGTGTGCTGGAGAAGAAACTACAGAATAATCCTCACTTACGAGCATAGACCTGCGAGGCCCGCATTCCACTTGCTATGAAAAAGCAAGGCAAAACAATACAAAACAAAAAGTCCAAAGCTCGGTTGGTAACTTCTGCATTCCTGATACAACCAAAACATTCAGTTTTAGCAAAACAAGTGCAAAAGTATTAAGACAGACCTAAGAACAACAAACAACTTAAAGACAGAAATTTAAGGAATGGAGCATCTCCATCACATTTGGATGCTAGCTTTCTGATATATTTAGCTGTGTTCTTAGAAATTCCTAGAACTGAGCAGCATGGAACAAAAATAGCCAAGATGATCTTGACTTTTTTTCCCTGCAGCTTTCTCTTTTCCCCCCACCAAAGCATTCAAGTAAAGGCCACTCCGTAGGTTCCCAGTCTTCTGTTATTGACAAAATCAGCATTTTAGCTAACCTAAGGTATTATATATTAATAAATTATAGTAGTATTTATCCCTCAAATGAAACTGCTGGGCTACTTACCACTATAGCAACAAACCAATACTCTGTAGCAGTCAACAGCACAGAAACATGTAGGCTGCTTGCATGGTTTGGTATGCTGACAGCTTTTATACCCTAGAGTTAAGAGGGATAAGCATTGCTATCTGGTATATGCAACTGCTGCGTTTACAGATTTATTATTTCCATAGAAGGTCTTAAATTAAACAGATAGATCACTTAACTTCCAAATGTAAAGCATTATTTGTGAAGTTTGAAATTGAGTATTACAAGACAGATGTTACAGTGAAATTATCTGTTTCAATCCTACCCAGGTAGAGCTTTATTATCTTCAAAAACGACCACAAGAATGTTACTTCTAATATTGACCACCCAGAACTGTATTTTCATAAAGATATCAAACTTCGATTTTTTTTTCAGCCCTAAGCAGTTATATCTGCCAGAAAACTGTAGACAAATAGCATCTATCCCTCGTCATAGACCTCCTTCTGAGGCCATGCAATAGTGAACCACATACCACTGGAAAAGTGATCTTTAAAGTAATCTAAAACATACAATACTTATGCAGTTCTAATTTTAGGATTATCTCCTACCTCAAGACTAAAGTTTCCACAACCATAAAAGTAAAATTTGTGATAGACAGCTGCTATCTTATCCTTGGACTCTACAATTTTATTTGTATCTGCAAATTCAAAAAACTAAATACTTCCCTAACTGAAGGCCAGTTTTGACACCTGGATGAATTCACAACTAAGCCCAGTCACTTAGCACTGCTGACATGATCACATACTAAAGACTCAAACAAATACAACCCTTATTCCTGAGGAGATTTATTAGGCTTAGGCATTTTTGCTTGGCTTATTAGAACCTTCAGAGAGTTCAGCTACTTCTCCCTTAACACATGTGTGAGAGTTGAGATATTTCTGTAATATCTTCTCGCAAAAACAGTTTTATTTCTCCTAGATGACAAATATAATTTCTCCTACTGCTGTATTGCGCAGCTGTCTCAAAGGAGATCCAAGGGGCTGACTGTTCCATCTCATTTCCGTGCAGCCACACCATATGGTGCTATGCAGAACCATATAAGTTTAATAATTCCATTTCTGAAGGTTTCCCCACACTCTTCTGCCACCAGTTTCTGACAGCCAAATGCATGTTTTTTCAAGTTCAAGATGAGTATGGAGGGCCAACGATAGCTGTTATTGTATACATTGTACATTAATGATATCAGGCTTTTTCCAGCTGAATATATTTCATACAGGTGTGGTTGTAATTATGAAAAGGAATAGCAAGACCCCTGTTAACTGGACTAAGTTTTGAATATCGTAAGCTACTACGCTGTGCTGTGTGCTTACGGCGTCACGTGAACACACACACCGGAGCCCCCCTAACCTGTTACGTGCTGTCTCAGGAACTCGCTGCAGCACAAACCTGCGAGCTCTTCCCAGGCACGGCTGCAGAGGAGCTGCATTACAGAGCAGGTTTACGTGACGCCAGTGCTCCAGGTGTAACTGGAAGGAGTCTGAGGAGCAGATACACACTTTCCCATGAGCTCAAGGAAAGCAAGCTGGGAACTCCAAGAGCTACATAACAAGGAACCTCAGTGCAACGAGTCCACAGCTATAACTGAGCACTCTGCATAGCTGAGTACCCACGTCCACCCACAATGATGTCATACGCACACGATCTTTGTAATTCTTAATTCCCTTACTCCCCACACACCCTCTTCCTTCCTCCTGTCCAACAGAGGCTGGAAGTGCAGCAGCTTCTGTGACCCGCCCGAACGTTACGCCCGAGTCACGACTCCACAGCGAAGGAGGAGCGCGCAGCCAGACTGCCACGGCCAACGGGAGCGCCCGGGGGCTCTGCCGCCCTCCCTTCGGGGTCCCCGACCCCTCTCCCCGCCTGCGGCGCAGCCAGTGCCCCCGGGC
>VWZZ01008519.1:1651288-1699635 GCA_013399095.1 Psophia crepitans | reverse complement strand
TCGCCAGCCACACCATCCGCGTCAGGCAGGACTGGCGGCGGCTGGGGGTGGCGGCCGTGGTCTGGGATGCGGTAGGTGTTCACACCGGGAGAAGCACTTCCGTGCTTGATGGCTTCCTATCGCGCTTGCCCGAGCTCCCACCTGAGAAAATTCTTTAACATTGGATTGTTAAGGGAAGGCCTTTTTTCCTGTAAGCTTTNATGCTGGAGGACTGCAAGGGAAACAGGCCACCTTAAACCTGCATGGCCAGGGCCAGATACAGGAAACATTCCGGGTAGCTCACAGAACTTTCACCCATGTCTTGCCAGTGGCCGGTGATGCTTGCTTTACGCCCTTAGAGCACAAATCCTGCAGCTTGCAGCGTCAGGAACTGCTGATAGACTTTATCTTGCGGATAAGAACCGTCCAGATCAGAAGGGTTTGTGGCGGGCCAAAGGTTGCAGGTTGCAGTAGCGCTGTAGGAATCCAAGGGCTTCCCGTCGGGTCGCTGTCCAGATACAAATTGCACTTTTACCTCTAAAGAAGGAGCGTAGCAATTTTAGCAAACTCCTCCAATGAATTGGCGTGTGCCTGTGTAGGGCTGTTGGTCTTTCCCGGCATCGACTTTGACAGAACTTGCTATGGAGATTGCTGTAAAATATAACACGTTAGATACAACCGCATAGAAGCGTTACCAGCTTTCACAGAAGCAGTACTATATCCTCCCTGATGGCACGCCAGTGTTGTGCAGAAACCTTTTGAAATACCACGCAAGATACTATGAAGCCTTATCCTGGACTTTTGTAATACTGAGTTCATTCACCAATGTTTGACACCCGCCAGCTTCTCCTTTCCAAACTCAACTCCTTCTGCCTCCTGCTAACATCTGGGGATTCATGAAGCAGTGTTAACACATCTGAGTTGTAGCCTCTGTGCTTCTTTTTTCCTTTTGTCTGTAAGAGTCCTCCCTAAAACTCATAAAAAGAGCACATGTGCACACAGGACGCAGAGGAAAGCTGAACAGTCTTGCTGCAGACCTGAAGTGCCTGACCCTTCCCATAACGTGCTCTCTGGGTAAATCAGAAATCCTGTGTTCAGTACGACTGAAATAAGCCCTGTACTTAATTGTCCTTGTCTCTTGGCTTAGGCTGTTGTCCTGTGTGCCTATCTGGAGATGGGCGGTATTGATCTCAGGGATCGGTCTGTGATTGAGCTGGGAGCTGGAACTGGATTGCTGGGAATAGTGGCCACGTTACTAGGTAAGGGCATTTTTGTTTGCTTGTTTAAAGAAATTTACAACTGTAGTAAAACTAGCCCTTTTACATCTACAGGCCTGGTGTAGAAGTGAGCACCACAGCTACGTATGTGAACTGTGATGTTTCCTGCCTGAGTCATCTTCCTTTCTTGTTAGACTTCAGAGCCTGCTGCGTTATTTATTGTAGCGATGGTGCCACTGCAGTTTACTTTATAGTGGGACCCTGTTAAGGCTGACGCCTGTTACCATGGTACTCAGCTCAGCAGCATTCAGTTCTGCAGCTATTCTCCCCCAGGGAGCAAGTACTGTGCTGCTTGTCTTCCACTTGTCTTCCTATGCAGCATAGATAAAGCTCCAGACAGAAACCACTCTCCAGGCTTTCCTAAGCCTTGTTAGCTGATCTTGTAGACAGGGAGACTGAGGTCTGGAGAAATGAAGTGACTTGCCTGTGATCTGCCTGTGGCTGAAGCAGGGACTGAGTACTATGTTAAATTTGTGCTACCTGTCCCAGGTTAATGTTGTAATTCAAAGCTCTAGCGGCTGTGGAAGGTGCCTACTGAAATAATAAAAGCAAAGCAGTTTCACAAAATACAATCATGCCATGCAAAATCACACAGGCATAACTTTCATCTGACCTGTGAAAGAGGCTCTCTAGCTGCCTCTCTCCTACTGAATACAGAATTGGAGCAGTCTAATTGTAACAATCCCTGCAGCTTACTCTATTGTTACGTATGGAGGGGCAGAAAGTAACTCCTCTACCAAGAAAATGCACTAAGAAAAAGCTCCAGAAAACACTTTTCGTTCCTCACCCAACTTAATCTTCATGTGGAGTGCACTTTATATTCCCTTCACTGATGAAGGGAAGGATGTGTGTAAATAGTGGGCTTTTTGCTTGTTTTGTTCTTTGTTTGGTTTTAATCAGGCAGCTCAAGGGAGTTGCTAATGTTTAACAGGAACTAGGGAGCCTGCTTGACTTAGAGCATTGTATTCCAAATGCCGCATTTATGGACACTGGCGATTTGTCTGAGACATATACTTCTCTTCGGCTTAGGTGCTCGTGTTACCATCACAGACAGGGCAGCAGCACTGGAGTTCCTGGAGTCAAACGTACAGGCTAACTTACCTTCTGAACTACGTCCGAGAGCTGTCGTGAAGGAACTGACTTGGGGAAAAGACCTGGGTAACTTCCCTCCAGGAGCGTTTGACTTCGTCCTGGGTGCAGACATCGTTTATCTGGAAGAAACTTTTGCAGAACTGCTTCAGACGCTGGAGCACCTGTGCTCAGAGCAAACCGTGATTCTTCTTTCCTGTCGTATCCGCTACGAACGAGATCACAAATTCCTGAAGATGCTGAGAGGCCGTTTCTCTGTATATGAGATCTACTATGATTCCAGTAAGGATGTTCATATCTACAAAGCACAGAAGGGTAGTCGCAAGGAGGACTTCTGACTCTATGCTTTGTTAGTAAATCACTGATGCTGTTCAATCCTCCCCTTGTTTCTACTCAATACACTTGTTCCTCAGCATATAACTGCAGTTGTGTAATTTCACTGGCTTCTTGTTCTGGTGGTCTTGTGCTGATACAGCAAGGATTTTGCTTCTGTTCTGGGTATTGAATCTCTGCTTCATTTCTCAGAGTTGTATAGGGTCTTCCACTGACTTTTTATCAAATGTAATTTCTGAAATTGATTTAAGTTGCAGAAATCTCCAGGCATCAAAAATGTCAGCCAAAGATCTGCTGTTTAAAATCAAACCACATTTATTTTTTGTGGGAAACTTAGAAATAGCTTAGAGTGGGGTTTTCTTTCCCCTTACATCACATCCTTCTCTAGAAAAGCGGCTGAAAAGCTGAGACTCCAGCTCTAAATGCTTTAACTCTTCAGGGCTTTTGCATCTTAAAAGTTGTGGTAAAAGAAGCCACTTAAAGGGCAAACCCAACAAAGGCAGCTGCTGTAAAGTTGTTCCATTGCTGTCACTGCTGAATTGAAGAGGTATAGGGAAACAAAGAACAAGGTCTATGGTGGAGATGGGGTGGGAATCAGTATTGCAGAGTAAGCCAAATGAGAAATCAGTGATGTTTTTACCTGACTTGCAAGCATGGAGCCTACGCCTGCAGTACTGAAGCAGTTGTGTTTCTTGGGTTGTCTCTAAGAAGGTAACTCTGCCTTACACAGATCAAGGCTCCTCGGAGCAGATACACAGGCACATGTGCCAGCAGGGAAAGTGAAACAAGGAGACTCAAAACTGTTCTTTAAATATCAAATCAGTCCTTGACTCTCAAAGTACTGCTAAATAATGTTCTACTTTCTGCCTTTGTTTGTGGCTCACTCTGTCTCTGAGAGCTGTTAGGTGCTGCTGTAAAGCCTTTGTAGCTGGGAGACTACTTATTCTTGTCTTACTTGGGACCTTGGGGCAGTGTCTAGATTTCAGTGTGCTTTCTGTGCACAGTGGTAGTTAGATGCTGTTCTAAGTAACTGATTTCATACCTTGAGCTTGTGAAAACACCTCTGTGTGTTTATCCCACAAGATCCTATATGAAAAATGCTGCAGCCTGGAATCTGGCTCACACCAGCAGCAGCCTTCCTTCTCGTTCTAGTCGTGGAAGAATGAACCTGGTGAAAACAATGGGCAAACAGAAGACAGCTACGCTTCTAAATGCAGGAATTGCTATAGTACTCTTTTGTGTGTGTGTGTAACGTTTTTTTTTTCCTTTAAACTTACAAAGCCCCAGGTCAGGTTCAGGCTTTAGGAGCGTGGCACTGGCACTGGCAACAGCAAACACCAGCAGCTGCTTTGGGCCACGGATGTTAGGAGCTCTTTATCACTTCTGCTTCCATCAAACTTCCTAACAAGAAAAGATGCAGACGGCGTGTGGTCCAGAAATGATGTGCAGACTGTGATCTGGAAATGACACATGTATCACGACAGCTCCCATGAATGAGGCCCAAAGTCTTGTGCTTCATCTTGTGTATTTTCAGCTACCTTTCTTGCTTCACTCTGGACTCTCCCCGACAGCTGCTGCTCTGCACACTTGCTTACAACAGTATCCTCGGAAGCCACATGGTGTCACTAAAACAGTACTTACGCAGCTGGCTGGGAATTCTCAGTCTGAAACTAGAGTTGAAGTCCCTTTCAGGGAAGGAAGACAGCACTTTTAATTAAAAACAGAAAATGATATGAGGTTTAATGTGCCAGACAGGGGCTTTTTCTGTCCTATCAATGGGGTGAGCAATGGTTGAAACAAATTATGAGGTCTCCCCACTCTCTGGTTCTAGTTTTTGGACCGTGGCTGTAAGTTCTCACCACTCTTCCTTTTCCTCCCCACTGGTGTTTCCTTCTCTCTGAGCTCCTTTGTGGTCACTGTATGTTAGGCTTTTCCCGGGCTGGAGCTGGCAGCAAGCAGCGTGCTGGTGCTTGGGCTTGTGAGCGCATGTGACTTGGCCTGTGGGGAAAGCCTGTTGCCTGGCTGTACTCGGCCCTTGCAAGAGGCTGCAGCTGCAATGAGAGCCTTAGCAGCTTTTGTTGTTGCTGTAGTAGGAACATGCTTAAAAAGCCTTCTTAAATAGCACAGAATAAAGCCCAGTGTAGTGCAGAATAAAGACTAGTGCATCAACCTACACACTTTTAAGAAGGGGGCTTTGCTCCAGGCCTTGCTTTGACAATAGGAAAAGTTCTGCATTCTTAAATCAGTTTAACTGCATCTCTTTCTCATTGTTTAACAGCTTTCAGTGTCTGTTTCCCCACTGCTGCTGTTACAGCCTGTAGCCTTCCTGCAAGACCAGGCCTGGCTGCTTTTGCTGCATTGCTGCTGCACAGCAGCTGTATGCAAACCCAAAGGAGTATGTTTGAAGGCTGAAGTAATGCTACTGCCCATAGATAAGTACTTGTGGAGAAAAGCATGAGATGACACTGGCAGCTCAGTTGAGTGCCTTGTCCCTGACCTGGGGAGCTGAGCTCCTGGTGGCCCCTTCCCAGCTCCACAAGTGGTATCCCCACAAAGGGACACCTCTGACTGCTACTGGGGTGTGGGCGCTCCTTTAGATTCAGGAGACCAGACCCAGGAATACTGCAGTTCAGCCACCACCACAAGCACATTAGTTCTGGTTGCTTTTTCTGCTACAGTGTTTAGGGGCAGGCTTGAACTGTGAGAACGTAACTCAGCTGAAACCTATAGCGTGTTCCCGCTGGGCAGCGCTAGTGCCCACCAGGCAGTGAGCAGCACCTTCTGTTGTCCCGGGCTGGGCTTCGCAGCTTTCCTGTATTCCCATCATGCTTCGCTTCAGGGAGATGTCGGGAGTGAACCACGCCAGACATGCAGGAGAGAAGTAGCAGAGGTGTAACTGCCCGGTAAGTTGGCACACAGAGAGCAGCCCTCTGCAATGACACCTGCAAACTCTGGTGTCCCAACCGAGTGGTCCCAGGTGAGCTTCTGCTCTAGTATGAGATGATGCATGGTAATGCTTCAGCGGCTGTTCGGCAATCACACCAACACCCTGCCCGAGCGCTTTATTGCCCTGTTCATCCCAGCGCTAGAGAAGTCGGCGTGATTCTCCTTTGGGTGGTTCCATTGCATTGATCCTGTTTTGTAACAGATGAACTCATCTGTAGGGAGGATGTGTTAGGGCATGGGTCCCTGAGTAGTGGGGCAATGCACAAATAGTCTCTTGAGAAATAAATTACTCACCCTAGGGAGAGAATCCAAGTCACAGGGAAATGACCAGATAAGATGTGAACATGCTGTGAGATTGTGAAACCGTCCATAAAACATGCCATTCTGTAAGGGAACAAATCTAAAACATCATTGGGCATAAAGTCATTCTTGATTAATATTAAGACACAGAGTATGAAATTCATCTCTGTATCTCATGGATGAAGAGCTTCAAGGTGCAGCAGTGTCAGAAGAATCAGGTTTACCAGCTGACCTACTGACTGCACAGACAGCTGTGTTAACCCATTCTTTTCAGTATTAAATTCAGGCCATTTTTACCTCACGGGCAAACCCGTTTGGGATTCTCCCTCATTACCGAGATGTAGATTTTTCTGAGCAAGTACGTGAATGGCATTATGAAAACGCTCAGTTGTGAAACCCACAAAATCCCAGCCATAATGAGCTGACCTTACTGCCTCCCCATCATTTCACTGGAGGTGTGTTTACCTCAGTGCTGAGTATTTTCTGGCTTTCATCCCAGTGTTTGGATCCAGCCTTGCAGATTACATACTCTGGTTGCGATCCTCGCAGTGTTTGCTGCCTTCTGCTCTGCTCTGTTATTAACATCAGCAGTACACGGTTTAAAGGAATGCTTAAAAGTGGGAAAACAGCATATTTAAACTGTGAAAGGGAAAAGTCTTTCACCCATTATTAAACAACGGAACTAATTACCACCAGAATGGATACTGGAAAGGAGGTTTAAAAATATCAGAAGTGGAAGAGAAACTTTGTTTTTCAGGACTTAACCTCTCACTAATCTAACTCAATTTAATTAAGATTAAAAAAGCCTTCCCTGTAGGGAAAATAGCTTATGAATACTTACAACAGGCCACAGATCATGAGAGGACACCACTGTCTGCTTAAAATAAGCCTTTTCCCATATTCCTTTCTCTCTCTCATTTGGTACTAAATTAGTGTAACTGGAACATCCTGCTCAAAAAAGAGACTTTGTAGAGTTTTTTTAAAGCATGTTTATGTGACTGCACATAAATGTCTGTGTAAAAAGGGAGTTATGACAGTTTATACCACAAAGGTTACAGTAAGAAAAAGCACGTCTTTATGACAATAATTCACAAATTCACAAGAATCACTTTAATATACAAAGCAATTACTACCATTCTGAAACACAAAGCAGCTAATATGTACATAGTGTTAATAAAATGCATTATAACCCAGTACAATTTTTTTAAAAACACAGATAAAGCACAAAAAAATAAGTAAAAAAAAAACCAAAACCCACAACAGGGATGTTTCTAGAATTTTGGGGAAATGTAAATAAGAATTTATTTTCCCCCAATAATGGATTTTCATTTTTTGACTTCCACAAGTATGTGGGAGTTGAGCTCAAATACCCTGTTCTGTGCTGACATGGTTTTGGGTAAAGAATCAGAAATGCAGATGAGGTGAACTTTCTCTTTCCAGCTTACATTACAAAGGGAGAATAATAACCCTTGCTCTGAAAGCTTCCCTGAAAAATGTTGTTCCAAACCAATTTCCAATTATAAATCCAGAGTAGAAATAATTAATTTTTGACGTGAACAACCAATCTGTGGACAAGTCTGTGGAGGGGTTGGCTGCCAACTAGCACCTCTTCTTGCCCTGTTCCCCATCCCATTCCTAGAAGTCCATTATGAGCAGCACAGTTTCAAATCTCATACAAACTCGAAGTTCTAGAACTTTTTAAAATTAATGTTTTAATATAAATAAATGTCATTACACACACACACAAAAAATAATGGAGTGGCACCTGGATAAAACACAACTTGTGGAGAGCATCTGAACATCCTTAGCTCTTGAGTGGCCATTTCCAGATAACTAACTGGCTGAAGGCCTTCCTTCACCATGCTCTCCCTCAGCTACCCCCTAATTTAGAGAAATACATAGCCGAGGTTGAGACCGAGTGAACCAACTGCTCCCAAGTCGCGAGTACAGTAAGTGGTCAGCTTATGAAGTGTGCCGACCGTGGATCATTACAGCCTGCTCCTGGCCCCTTCCAGCTCCTGAGGACAGCTGACTTCTGCCTCTCGCTGGTGAAAGCGAGACCTGAACTCACCAATTTGTGCTACACAAACGAGCCCGAAGCAAGTCTCTTTGTGGGCCAGAGCTTAAATATATTTAACAAACACATTCCAAGGCAAAACACTTGAAACGCAAACCCTCTTTACCAGCTGGGTCTGGTCCCTTTTCCCCAGAGATGTACAGATTTAAGCCATATCCATCCACAGACCTGAACCTGTCACAAGCACACAGTAGATAGGATCTCACCACCCTGTTTCTCTCCATCAGCCTGGCTCCTCCCAGACCGACTGAGCTTCATGATACATTCAGGTTTCTGCAAAATCAGTGTCTTTTACAGCTAACAAATTCAAAAGCTCAAGGAAATGAGTTCCCAGGCATCAGTACAGAGAACCACCAATGTACTGTATGCTTTTAGAACATGCTCGCAGTGACAGATTTCAGGGTTATAGCTAAATTATCATTGTTCCTGCAAAAGAAAGGTGGTTGTGCTTTTTTTTAGCTTTTAAAGCAGGGTGACACATTGCTGATGTACCTTTACTTCCTGGTGTCAAAGAACTGGAAAGCCTTTTGATTTATTTTCTTGGAATGCAGCTTGTAAAATTTGCAGCCAAATCTCAAATTAAGAAAAGGGGAATAAAGTGACTGGAAAATAGTTTAGTTTTCCTTCCAAATTAACCTCCCTTTCCCACTTGGGATCACTGAACTAGTTCTATGCTAAAAATAATTTCACATCCATCTTGCACATACTGCTCTGAGACACCACACACTTAATTCTTTCCAGTGTTCCGTGCTGCCAGCTCAGATCTCCTGCCATTCTGAAGTAATGCCTGCTGGGCGCCAGGTGCTAATCAGCAAGTTAAATTTGCGAAGGAGTGGACTGCTGTGGGGAGAGGAGTCAATTGTGTGCAGGCAGCGGAATAACCACAATTGTGCCAGGAAACTTCTCAAGCAAACCCAATTGCTCTCTTTTTTTTTTTTTTTTTTTGGTTTTTTTTTTTTTTTTTTAAAAGTGCACATTTTAATTAAACATTTACAAAGAATATAGTGTAACAAAAATAAATACATGACCTTTTGGTTAGATCATTGGCAAATGTTACATCACTAACCAGATTCAGGGTGAAAAAAACTGACAATAAAAACAGGGTCTTAGAAAACCAATTAAATCCTCAATGAATTGTCATAGATTTGCAACCACTGATAGAGAACTTGCTTTGATGGGGACACTTGTCTTTAACCCACAAAAAGCATTGGCTGTCATAAATTAAAAAAATACAAAACAGAAAAGCAGAGGCCAGTTTTCACTAACAGATGACTACTTGCAGCTGCAGTCTACTGGAAGCCCAGATTTAAAAAAAACCAACACTGTAGTACAAATTTAGATCAGAAACTGTCAGGGCTGTTTTTCCTTATTAAATCTAACTTTTTTTTTCCTGAGGCTCTTAATGATTCCAAACACCCCACCAATTTTCTGATCAATGTACAAGTACCAGAGAAGACAGTGATCTGCAACGCAAGTGTCAACTACAGAAGAACCGGAACCTACTGGTGTCTGTACAGTCCTGACGAGCACGACAGGCTAAAATTGTGCTTTCAGATACAAGCAATGGTGCTGGCAACTACCCGACTCCGGTGAAATCGCTGCTTAAATAAAAATGCATCGCTACTACCCCAGGAAGAAAACAGAAGTCTTACCAGTGGTTCCTTTGGAAAATAACATCTTAACAACCTTTCCAATTGTTTTGCCTTTGATATATAGATGCCAAAGAGAAAAAGCACAAAAGTGAATTATTCTGGGGGCGTGGTGGTGGTTGTAAAACAACTGTTTACGTAATTTCAACAATCTCCATCAATAAAAACCAAAACCAAACCTCACAAAAGCCATGAAAGATGAAATAAAATTCTTGAAAATGTATAACTGAGAAACAGCACAAAACAAATCAGTAATAAGCGCTAGAATAATGCAGCCCAGAACTACTGGGGCAGGGGAAGCTTTCACACACGCGCACACATCCACACACACCCAGACACACACAGAAAAGTAAAAATTTTTTCTGACCTCCATATACTATAATACTCAGCATTCCTGACTTAAAAGCTCTCAGAGCTGTAGATTATATACTGTGTGTATATATATATGTACATATATTATACATATGTATTTTCCAAGAATATCTAAATTAAAAGAGCACCTCTGACAATATCTTAACTGCCTGATTGGTGCTGTTGTTTTGCAAAACAATGACATTACAAAAATTATATTTCAAATAAATTCTTGTTTATTATGAACATAATGGATCTAGCCCTTTCTAACCCTCTCTTCAGGTAAAACAGGCTATCAATTCTTGAAAACTCACAACTGTGAGATACAAAACTAACCCTCCCTCCCCCCTGCCAGCATCATTCCCGTCCTATTTCCAAATGGCCTTAGTTTATAGAAGCCGATTACCCCAACCTCACTACTTGGTAAATAACATATGAATGGGTTCCTGTGTCATATTCTTTCCCTTTCTGGGTCAATACGAATAGTAAAGCATGTATGGGTAACCCTAGCCAGCCCTGTACTTGTCTAATACTTTTTTGTTATTGTCATTTAAAATTCCCATTCAAGAAATTCAAGTCCCTAAATCCTCAGTGCAGCATAAATAAAAATAAAGATTCTTGCAGATCCCTACCTACTTTAAAATAACATTCTTTTCCTCAGTGAAACATTAGTTGCTAATGAGGTCTAGACTAATAACACGACAGCCTACTTGCAGACCACGCACAGACAAACCGCTAACGCAGTTCTCTCACCGCTGCACAAATTTGCACCAACCCTGCATAAGAAGAACCCGTCCGGGTACCGATTCAGGCTCCCCGGTCCATTCAGCTCCCAGGCTTTGTGCCGATCAGCAAGCGCTGGACAGTGCTTATTACCCACTAGGAACAGCTCTCGGATCACAGCTTACTGTGATGTTTCTACAACAGACAGAGCCTTAATGTAGGCATGGACAACATTTTCCGTACTTCTCCAAGCTGGAAGAACCATTCCATGCAACTGTAGATCAGGCCATCACGACCTCCACATTGTACAGGAATGACTCCTGCATTACTAACATTTCTACTTCAGCACTAGTTCTGAAAAACTGGTAACCGTTCTGCGTATTTGTATTTTCTGACTTTAAAAATGAGGCAATTTTTATAAAAGCATCGCTGAGAATTTAGGGTCATCCTTTTGCATTGCTAAACTCATAAATCATCTTCCATTAAATAAAAACATGAAAATCAATTCTCTATGGCTGATAAAAATAGACCATTTATAAACCCCCTCAAAACCTGTGAAAACAAATTATTTAGTAGTTCTGATACTTATGTTCTCTTCTTGAAATACAAATGTAACTTGAAATTACTGCTAACTCTAGATTTAACAATAATGCTACGAGTTTAACCCTGCTCCTTTTAAAGTCTCTTGGAAACTGAATGCCCTCTCAAATGAGAAAACTAGAACTTTTAATACTGCTTAGCTGTTTGAGACTCAACTGCCCAGAGTCTTCCAAACCTTCTTCTTGCAACATCATATTGATTGTATAACCTTTTAGAAGCTCATGTTTGAAATTTATCTTAAAAACAGATACAGTGAATGGGAAAAAAATATTAGCTAGTACTTCGCTAGGCAAGGCATTAGTACAGACCAGAGTCTTATTCATACGTCTCTATACATGAAAGTCTGACCAGAAGCCCAAAGTAAACATCATCAATTGACCCAAGTTAATGTATCAAGAGACTGGTTTCAGAGGGCCAGTAAACAATCTGCACATGATTCTTTTTGACACATTCTTTTTGACAACTTCTTGACATTCTTTTTTGGTTTCTTTTGAGCATGATTCTTTTCAAGTTCTAATGCTTAGTACAGAGTTGTTTTTAAACATGAACTACCTTTTTAACAATGTAAATCTGGGAAAGATCACATTTCCTCAGTGCACACAAAAAATTGTGTCTTGCAAATGTCTGAGACACATGAGTAATTTTACTTACAGGAATAAATTGTTTGGTAAATCTGACCCTTTACATTAAAAAAATCCTCTGAATAAAGTAAGAATTTAGCTAGCCTGGCCAGGTTCAAATAATTAACATTGTCCCTTGCAAAGCAGAAGTTGGAATATCTGTTTTTGAAGTCATCTTCAATATTTGAGGTTGTCCTGGTAGTTTTTGTACTGCAATTTAATTTATGCATGGAAGGCAGCCTCAAAGTTTGAAAAAGAATCCAGCAAACCAGGTTGATGGTTCCATGGAGTACAATAATTTCCATTACATAAGATAGTGGTTAGGAAATAGAAATAACCTCATTGCTTGAGAGGACTTGGGACACAGACCATACCGTCATCAGGGAGTATGTATGTGGAGTTAGTTGGCCGTGCTTCAACTGCTTAGTTGTTCTGCATACAAATAGGTAGTGCTTTCATGTGTTACCCTTGCTTACCACGTGACTATTTTCTAAACGTCACTACTGTACCTTTTGTATTCAGAATTCCTTTCCCATCCAAATACTGTTTCCCAACCAATATCCTATGAAGCTGGTGTTCGCTTTTTGTGCGTTCAGAATGCTGAACACACTTGCACACAGAAGCTTCGAGAAGCAACAACTGACCAGTGAAGCTCATTTCAATGCATTTGTTTTTGAGGTATGGAGAAGTTTTTCCTAGTCTAGGAGGGCTTAATACAGATTACAAATCAAAACTCCTCCTGAGCTAGTTTGAAAAACGTACGTTATCTCCACACCAAGAACGTGACTGTGAAACGCCTTTCATTTGGCATGCCGCTTAGCTGTGCATTTTTATAGTTCATAATGAATATATGAAACCAATTTGGCAACCTTTGCTTCTTCATTGCACCATGCACGCTCCACATATGTGGCCCACAGTTCTCTGGACCAAGAGGCTGGGGTAGTTCTGTCTCTAAGGCAATGGAAAGAGCTCAGCACAAATTCTTGAAATCATTACAAAAGTACCCTCCCCACAGTAACTTCCCAAGTGACCACCGTTACTCCTTGAAGAGGATGGGGAGATGAGAAAGAAGCCTGTTCTTCTTCTTCACGCTGAGACTGATGATGAAAATAATCTTGTAGGGGGAGAAGTGGAGGCAAGTACTTGAACATTCACAGTTTGATGCAAAGCACAGATGAAGTATATTCTGTAGCTGCTTCAGGCAGTTTTGCGCATAGAAAAAAAGAAATGTTTAGAAAATAAAAAGTTTACTTTGTCTTTCTGGGTATAGCCAGAACCAGTCTCTATTCCCACCTGGACAAGTGAAAATGGGAATCCAAAATTAATCTGATTTGTGGCAGTAAAGGTCCTTAAGTGCTTTCAACTCCTCAATCAGTGTCTTGTTTTGGTTTTCAAGCACAGCCACTCGATTTTCTAGACATTTCACATATTCCTTTTTCTTCCTGCGACATTCACGTGCTGCCTCTCTGCAAAGGAAAAAATGCTACTCAAATCCAGAACAATTACTTGCAGACATGGGCTACTTAACTGTTCAGGTCAAATCTTTACCTAGTACTACCATTTTTAGAATATGGAGGAATTGTTAAGAAACGCAAATTAGGAAAAAAGGCTGAGTTCCTAACAATTCCTTCTCACAGATCACAAATGCTCAAGATCCACAGATCATTTCAACACACAGATCCCAGTAAGTCAGCATCAATAAAATTCTGTTTCTGTGAGAAAAGGATCCTACTCAATGACAAAATTCTGCTTGCAGTATTTCCATTAGAGCCTTTAGGCTGAGTCGAATGCTGCTGCAATAATTTCACTGACTTCATTATAACAAGTAGATGAATAATAAAAACATTGATAAGACCAATGTTCATCTATTAATCTCCTTGTAGTCTTAACTCTTCCCTTTGCTGCAGTCCAACCAAATAGTAATAGTTGGGATATTAAACTGGTGCAAAAACACTGTATTCAGAGCATTTGCTCTCAAGCAATACTTTCATTTTGTTAATAATGTCTGCATCACTGCAATGATAATATAAATGACTCAAATAAAAAAATCACAAAATAAACAGTCACTAGCAACCGTATCATTCTTCAGTCCTAGTCTGCTGTGCCAAGACCATGGCAGTGTTAATGTACTGAAGCAGATCTTGAAACAGTCAAAACTTTTACAGCTTGCTTGTAAAGACTGAGCTGGCTTGTAGGAAACATATTAGGAATGTCAATGAAAAATACCTGAAAGGTGTTAATGTGCTGCTGAGCATCCTGAAAGCAGTAACCCCAAGGCAGGAGCTATCCTGCACAGCAACAGTAACACTACCAAAGTGCAAAGCATGCACAAGGTTAAATGCCACAGCTGGATGGGAGTCCAGGCAGAGAGCTCTCCCCTGCAATACAGCTTGTCAAAGCAGCATGCACTGCAGATACGTGTAAATGTACGTGCTTGTTTGCCCTGAACCTTTAAGTGCACGGCAGAGAAGCTTCAAACGGAGAGTCTGAGTGTCCCTTCATTGCAAAGACTACATAGATTGGTGATACAGTCAATGTTCTGGGAAATGAGAGGACAAAATTGAACCCAGTTCTTTCGCTTACTAGATAAATAGTAGTTGTAGTACTAGGTAAAAAAGAATGTCTGTTCAAGGACCTACCTAGTAAGAAGACTCTAAAAGTAATTTTTGACATTCAGCTCCATAAATGAGACAGGATGAAGAACACCTAGTTTGTAAGGCCTGAAAGGACTCAGGTGTCCATTTGTCACGCCTACAAATACAACTGCACATGCTTGCAGCACTTCAGCGGGCCATGTGCAACATTTAGAACTTAAGTCATTCTGGGTTGTTACTTGTGTCACCAAAAGATTAAGTACTACTGGATCAGGAAGTGCCTCCCAGTGCAAACTACTAACCTGTCTTCTTGAGTGACAACTTTTTCTTTTGGCGATTTTTGTCCCACCTTGGGCTGTATATTAAGCCACCTTAAGTCTGTGTGCATTAGTTATTCATTATAAACAGCCAGAGTTATTCTGAATTACAAGAGAGCTTTTAAAATGTAACATTTACTGAGAAAATTTGCACAATAATATCTATGAATATTTACGCTATAATCCTCCAGTAAGTACCACCTCACCATCTGCCTCTCTATATCCTTTTTCCCTGCTCTGCTATGGAGCCTAGATTTGCAAATACCTATTAAGCAGGCAGGCTAAAAGCACCACATGCAACACATACTGTTGCAAAAGCTGTCAATTTAACTCAAGTAGGGGTAATTCCCCATTGTTTTTCTTGGCTTTCCCAAACACAAAAGCTTTCTTTTACTAGAATAAGGCAGCTGACTAAATGAGGGGATTCAGAATGCTAATTATTTTTTTCTCAAATGCAGAGCCTGAAAGGGTGACATCTACTATTCACTGATATCAGAAAAATACATAAAAAGGGAAGATGGGTGACATTCTGTAGAAAAACCTTTTAAAAAAGCGAACTGTGGTGTTCAGCGTTATCTACTTCATTGAAGCTCCTCAGATAAGCCTTGTGTCTGCTCACATAACTTTCCTATTGTGTTCACAGCTCAACAATCTATAGAAGATAAATGCACCTGTACAACACAACAGTTTTTTCAGGCCTGACAGATGAAGTAAACAGTGCTTTTCATACGGTTTCCCCTCCTCAGAGGGGAGGGAAGCACTGCTGTTTTCCCAGTGGCACAGTGTAACATAAAGGCTCAAATCTGCGGCCTGTGGATAGAGTTCAAGCTTGCTGTGATGGGTCAGTTCAGGCACACCCCTTCCCTCTCCCACAACAACAGGCTTAAGCAGCACCGTGACCAACTTCTCTCTGCTGCTCCCTTCCTTCGCTGTCTGCACCAAGCCCCACCTCAGTAGGTTCAGCTGGTTCTATGCACACACTAAACTCTACAGGGTCAAGCCTCTTCTCTCTCTTTCAGCCCTACTGGCTCCACAAGACATCTAAACGAGTAGCGGCTCATTCTGCCTTTCCTTGAGTCGATAAAACATGAAGGGCAAGTAGCTAAAGCGAACAAGTGAGATAATCTAGAAAGCACTCGTGAAGAGTGCAGGTGGGCCAGCAGCAAGAATGCATGCAGAAGGATAAGGTAAAGAATCCAGGAAACGAAACTACGTGAATGTATTAACTCAAGAAAATCAACTCACCTCGGTGTTTGTAAGAACACACCTGCAGTCATACAAGCCTCTTAGCAATGACTTTTCTTCTCCTTATGGCCCCAAACAAATTCACACACCTCACAGAGTGAGTCTGACACCTTTACTTAAAGTTTCATAGTCACAATACATGGCGTTAGCACATGAAGATGTGATTCTTTGCTTTGCATCTTTAAATAACGGCAAATTCTTCAGAAAGCATCTCATAAAACAACTAAGAAATATCAGGATTCTTAGTGCTTAACACTCTACCTAGTGCTATGCAGAGCTGACTGGAAAAAAAGTGATCTAAATGTACATGCCTGTTCTTCATTAGACGCACTTCTCTCTTCCGCGCGGCCTCTTCTGCTGGCTGGGTTGGAAGTGCTGGAGAGGATGCCATGACTACGCCTGGTGCAATGGTGCTGGTAGGGGCCGTGCGAATCTGGTAGGTCTGCACATCTCCTGAGGCGGCTGAAAGGCACAAGGGAACATCATGTCAGTTTGGTGACAGTGCAGCTAAATGTGGTGTGAAGAACACCCACTCATCTATCTAACCATGCGCTCTCGGCTACGGTACAGGAGGGATGACCATCATCTGGGTCACCACTGCTGTCTCACTCTTATTCTACTAATGTATGCACAGCTTTGGGCTTTCCTGCTGAAGAAGTCTTCACTTGTGCTTGGTAACTTGATTTGTATTGCAGTATTAGTACATTTCTTTTTACTTCTCTGATTTTTGGCCAGTTTTAAGAAAATTAAGGCAAACTATTTCTAGCTATGCTTCAAATGTTTATCTGCAAAAGAAGAAACTGCATGTCTTAAGTATTTGGCACAGAAAAAACAATGCAGAAATGTAGCATTGACTCAAACAAGAGAGATAATGCAAGCTAGGCACTCAACTTCACTAATTTTCTAGAAGGTCTTGGGTTTCTTTTGCTGTTTATTGTAATCTAGGAGCGTGTTATATTTTCCTGAGCTTGGAAAAAAATATGACACCATCTACAGAAATCACATGTCCTCAAGAACGCGAAAAACAGAAGATCAGTGCAACAATCGTATTTTTCTTGGCTATGTATTTTCACTGATGCCTGGAGACCTCTGGATAACTTTACAATCACCTGCTTTACAATCATAAAAGCAGGGGTATGCTTTTCTGTTATTTTTAATAAATAGATTTTTAATACCCCCTCCATTTGTTAATAAATGAAAACATGTATTTTAATACAATAAGCCCCCTCCACTGACTCCAAGTAGCCCTGCCTGCTCTAAGTGGAGAGCTAGACCAAATGGTCTCTCAAAGCACTTTCCTAAATTATTCTATGATTCTAATACTAAATGATTAAGTACGTGGTGACTAGTTACAAAATCCACAATAGGATCAAATTATGACTTGTAATTGAAAAGGGGAAAAAATTACTAATGAATTAAAGTGCTCTTATAGAAACTTCTTTCCTAACTTTAATGCTTTAAATTTACTATCGTCGTAGATGACTACATGGGAGAACTCAGAACTCTAAAGTGATACGAGATTTTGCAGAACATATTAAAAAAGCCCCATGTGGACAAAATGCAGGAAATACAGAATAGAAAAGCAAAATTAAATATATTGTTTTAAGAAGTAAACTCAAAATATCCACAATTTTACCAATCTGAGGGGAAAGGCTCCAAGAAAATGTGACAAACAGCTTTGTCCAGAATTTCCTTTAATCATCTTGGAGACGTATCTGTGCCAAAGCTGTTAATTCTGTTTCCTGCTACATTTGAAGGAGTTAGGTTGGCAGCTTACATCTGCATGGAGAAAATGTTATGTGGAATGACTGGCTGTGAAGTTTCTCACCTTGTACAACAACTTGGTTGCTGGGTACAAGTATCTGTTGTCCATCTGTGGTCTGTGCATATTGTAAAATGGTGGTGCCAGGTTGGGTTGCAGCTGCATTGGTCATAGTCAGCGTCTGGAGACCTTGCACTCCATCTGTGCCATTGTTAGACAACTGTATTGCTCCTCCTTGGGTAATAGCAACTGAAGACAAAAAAATCAACACAGCATTTAAGGCACTAATTTACTTATTAACTTACAGTATTAAACCTAGATATGGAAGAATACTGGTCTGAGTTAAATCCCTTGAACCCTTAAACACCCTCAAATCAAACACATGGCTTTAATGTACATTAAAGAAATCATGCTTTGAAAGTAGATTTTCATTTTTTTGTGAGCCGTATTTTTTGAGGGGGAAATACACAGCCTAAAACACAAATTAGTTTGTTTGATAAAACAACATCACAAGGAGGAGCTACAAACCTCCCCCTGGGAACACTCTTGAATTGTTAAGATTTTCTTCTTGGACGGTTTAGGTATTTTCCTCAGTCCTTTCTTTTTTCTTCTCATCTGAAATTCCTCTCCTCTTCCATGCTTTATGCCCTTCAGTCTCCTCTGCTGCTATTGCTATCCATTTGGTGTTTCACTTTCTCCTTGCTTTGGGATTATTTTTTTCTTCTGATTGTATCTCCCTCTTTCTCTAGAACTTCCTCAGCACCTTCCTAGCAGTGTTTTCATTCATAGAGGTCCAGTTTAACACTTTTTTTCCCTCCCTTCAAGTAGTCTTACGCTGATGCATTTTTTTCTTTTCTTTCCCTCAAACCTGTCACGCAGGTGTACTGAGACATCACCCCTCATTTGTGACTCCACAGATTTTCACTGTGCTCCTATATACAGACATAGCAAAACCTCAAGTGTCTGCACAAGCAGTTATTTTACAGTTAGGGTAGAAAAGCAAAGTTGATCACATCAGTTTCAATAAAATTAAGTAGGATATCCAGCAAAGTGGCCAAGGAGTAAACAGAGATACAAAATCTTACGAGAAAGATGTAAACAAGTAGTTCTTTCTCTCTTTTGTATATTTAATACTGTATTTGTTTGTGTGAGACAGCGTGTGAATTCTAGCTTTACTGCTATATCCTCAATCCTTTAAGTCAAAGCATTATATCTATAAAATCTAACTAATAAAGAAAACACAGAAATGTATATTTATTACATACTTCAAATAACATTGCTGAAGTTCTTATTTTTTCAGGACTTTCTAAAACTGTAATGGTTTTCCTATTAATGAGGTTGCAATTTTGTGAACCAGGATTAATAATCTGCCAGGAAAAAAAGAAACTTCTGAATTACCTCATCTGGCTCCTGAAGTGAAAAAGTTTCTAATAGCATCATGGTTAGTTTGTATTTTGCCTCAGGATGCATTAGCTGCACTAACTGGCAAGCAGTCCCAGAGTGTTAATTTAACATTTCAAATCCTTAAAATAGGAATGTGTTTAAAAGGCATGGTTATCAAACAGTCAAATTAAAGTAATCTTATTTTCACCTCCTGATTTGTCCTAGTCCAAACAGTTACAGAAATAATAGTTCTTCATCTTCTCATCCCCACTTACTAGCACCACTGAGAAATTCAGACTACATACTGTACTGCCCACTGCTGGTTTGGTAAATGGGAGTTGGCACCGTAACAGTGGCGATGGCAGGTGCTGCTGTTTCCTCTTCAGACTTTTCTTCTTCGATCCTTGGCACTCCTGGGGCGTCTGAGGACAAGTCATTCAAAATTTTTCTGGCAAAGACAGTGTGTTGTAGAGATTTTAATAAAAATTGGAGGGGAAAAAAGAAGTCTATTCGACACATAATGCTGGAGACAACTGCAAAGCGCAGTAAGCCAGCAAGGAAAGTACGGGTGCGGAATGAAAAATCTGCACTATCTTCAAACTCGTATTGGAGAGGATTGTTCAAAGCACAGATGGGCAAGGCAGCCAGCACGGAACAGCTGTGCTTATCAACACAAGATACAGGTGCTTCTCAACAGGTTCTTCTCAAACCAAGACACAGCTATCACAACTTTCCCTTTTTCTTAAAAACATGTTTCTCTCTCATCCATTTTTACTTGTTTCCTGCTTTTAGACACATAAAGATTTGAAGAAAGCAAAAGTATGTAAAAAAAAGTACGCGTATCTCCTCACTTACATCAGGGAAACTGCTCTGTCTCAGACACGGTAAGGCCTCAGCCAGAGAGCTGAGTATAAAGGCAGTTAGCAAAAATGCTTCTAAAAAGCAACCAGTTTATAATCTAGCACCTGCCTGGGAGACAATGCCGGGTGTTTGAGTGAAGTCACGCAGTCACGTTTACAGGTGCCCTGCCTGAGAAGGCTGTGACATTAGCATGGGCAAAGGCAAGAACAGTTTTTTAAATTACTTCCATGGGTTAATTATCCAAAGCCAAAACTGCTAAACCATCACTGCTACAGGTCCCACTGAACATGGCTGTAAGACTGACCATAGCAGTTACCGCAGTTTGCATCATTTAGACCAAACACTGTCCCTCAGAGGACTGTCAAACCCTTTTCACTGCTGGCATATTCTATTGTGTCACTGCCAAACGCTACTTAGGTAAAGGGCAACATTTTTTTGTAATTCTCCTGATATGTTTTCCTGTGGACTGTCACTAGAATTCGAAGTGTGGTGAAACAAACACAGCTGTAGACTCCAAGCTCCACAGAATCACAGAATCACAAGGGTTGGAAGGGACCTCGAAAGATCATCTAGTCCAACCTCCCCTGCCAAAGCAGGGCCACCTAGAGCACATCACTCAGGAACACGTCCAGTCGGGTTTTGAATGTCTCCAGAGAAGGAGACTCCACAATCTCTCTGGGCAGCCTGTGCCAGCGCTCTGTCACCCTCACAGTGAAAAAGTTTTTCCTTACATTAACCCAGAACCTCCTATGCTCCAATTTGCACCCGTTGCCCCTTGTCCTATCGCTTAGTGAGGCCGAGAAGAGCCTGGCTCCATCTTCCCGACACTCACCCTTAACATATTTATAAACATTGATGAGGTCACCCCTCAGCCTCCTCTTCTCCAAGCTAAAGAGACCCAGCTCCTTCAGCCTTTCCTCATAAGGGAGATGTTCCACTCCCTTGATCATCTTAGTGGCTCTGTGCTGGACTCTCTCTAGCAGTTCCCTATCCTTCTTAAGCTGAGGGGCCCAGAACTGGACGCAATACTCCAGATGTGGCCTCACCAAGGCAGAATAGAGGGGGAGGAGGACCTCCCTCGACCTACTGACCACAGCCCTTCTAATGCACCCCAGGATGCCATTGGCCTTCCTGGCCAGCAGGGCACATTGCTGGCTCATGGTCATCCCTCTGTCCACCAGGACCCCCAGGTCCCTTTCCCCTACACTCCAAGTCAACACTAATTTCTTAAATAAGGCTCCTAAGGCTTTGGGAGACAGAACATCTGTATAGAGCTATTTGGGGAGAGCAGTCACTCTGCTAAGCAACTTGACAAACAGAGCTTTGCTGTTTTGACTCTGTGCATGCAGAAACCCCAGCATTGCACAAGCACTCCACTGTGCAAAGCACCACTTGGACAAATAAAAAATTCCCATCCAGAAAGTCTGCAATCTAGGTGTTAGATCAGAAAAACTAGTGGATAAAACAGATGAAAAAAATATGGAGAGAGCAGGGAGGATAAGGAACAAAACTAAAGTTCAAAATAGAACATAAGAAACTACAGCTCACCACTTTTTAAACTCATGGGAGATATGATCTGGCCTTTGCCATCATAAAGATGTATTTAAGATAGAAGGTAAGGTGGCAGCTGGACAAACATAGGAGCTATGAACTGACACGGGGAACACACGATGTACTTCAGTAGCAGGATCAAGGTGCAGTTTCTGAGAAAGAGGAATAGCTCTTCAATTCTGTGAACCTATAGGCACCTATCTTGTCTCTGGGGCCTGTTACAGCAGCGTGGATAATGCCAACCAGGAACTCACTAAACACAGCAGTAGTCTGGCTCAGCCCTTCTGACATGACCCCTATGCCGGCCCATAGTCTGAGCTGCATGTACAAGTTGTACAATTACAAAGTTCTGCTGAGTCACCAGGATCTGGCTTGAGGAAGAGTCCTGGTGCAGCATCAGTGTGTGCAAAGGAGTCCATCACAATGAGATGTTAGCATGCACAAGGACCCTCTTCTCTGTTTTGCTGCTTGTTTACTCTGTTGTCTCACGATATACAGCCATTCTTCCATATATAGTAAAAGCAAGTGTCTCACGGCAGAAGCAGACTGCAAGGAAGTCTGTGGCAGCCTTGAAGTTAGCAACCCTGCTCCTCACAAATAAAAATATTTTCTTAGATCTATTATTGCTAGGGATCTTCAGCAATGATTTTCACTATATTCAGCAGAACAGCCTTAAAGGCTGCTGGAGAAGGTAGAAAATAATCTTCAAGTGCTAAAAAAAAATTGAGATATGCTCAGGCCTAGAGTCTGGCTTGTATTTCTAAGGCTATGCTCACAAAGAAAAAAGAAGCATCTGAATTTTCTGTAGCAGTAGGAATCCACAGGTCACTTAAAACCTGCTGAATCCCAGAGCTGTTCATTAACACTATTTAGCATGTTTTAAGAATAAAAAGTGAGATTTAGTACAGCCAGAAAAAGCTGTGCAAGGATTTAATTAATAAAGTAACAAAGGACTGACAAAATGTGAAGGAGCACTTCAGTTGGTCTTACCACAGAAGTATTTGCTATGACAACTAAAGATACCAGATGCCTATCACTACATGCAACTCATACCCTGACTTCTTAAACTCCCAACACAACCAATTTTGCTCAAGCAGAAATTCTCTCTGAGCCACAGAACACCACATGTTCGTTGAGAGTCTCATGGGAGACAGGAATTAAGTTTGATTACTGCTAGCATTTCAACAATAATGAAAAACAATAGAGTTGATTTTTTGCAGACTACAGATTATACAGAAGCCACTTTCTTGCAAAGCTCTGGTGTTTCATGTATTAAGTATCCATTAAAGCTATCTCTAAAGCATCTAGCACAATACATCAATGTTTCAGAACTGTGGCAATTAGCTTATTCTCAGCTCACATCTGTCTTAACCAGAGTGTAACAGCTGAGGTTTCTTCCTCCTTCTCCTATTTGCTTATCTCTTTACATCCTATTCCATGGAAAGACATTGCAGAAGAGAGATTTCAGCTAAATGGTAAATCTATAAATAACTATACAGTCACAGTGTTTGTCTCCCCACACGAAGAATGCATCCATCAAGCAAAACGGTTCTGTTTTTAACCTCCATACCTGTAGGAGGGTCGTCTGGAAAGAATTTCTCTTCGTTTCTGTGAGTCTGTGACACTGTCTACTGATTCCTGTGAATCTTCACTTTCTGCTATAGTGGAGATCTGCAAACAAGAACAGCAATCAAACTTAACAAGACACTTCCAATGTCTTTATTTTAAGGACATGCTGACATCCTGCGAAAAACACGACAATGCAAGTATACAGTGCTTCTATCTAGGCAATGAACAGAAAGGGCAGGCTGTTAGTAACAGATCCAGTGAAGAATTACCAGAGTCAGTTATCTACCCATGAGTATGTCCTCTATAATTTCAAAACTCCGATAAGAAAACGTAAACAGTAATTCCATACACTGTTTTCCATGATTCCTTGTTTCCATCCATTTTAAGGAAAAAAAGAAACATTTTTAAGTAAAATTTAGGGAGAGAATAACTAAAACCAAATTAAGATAGAAGAAACATTTGACAACAAAGAGCAAAATACGGAAGTTGAGAAACATCGGTTTATAAATAATTAGATAGATATGTAATAGAGAGACTGCCTTTTGGGGGAGAAATTGTCAGGAAAATGTCATACATGAAGATGCTAAAAAATAATGCAGTGCTGCAATTCTGAACATGCTAAAAAAGACAAATGTATGAAGGAAAGCTAAAAATGTCTGTATCAATCAGAAATCAGTAATTTTAAATTTGAAGTGTGCCAAAAAAGTAAAAACATGTCCAATATATAAAAACAGAGACTGTTTTCCAAAATACTATAGTCACATGACAAATACTCAAAACCTAACAACAGTGAATAGAGAAATGCCTGTGTGAGTAACATAGCTCACAGCCTGACATTTTATGCACCGTAGGCAAGATTCCTATAGGCTCACAAAGCTTGCTGGTGCCCAAATCTCACAGTTATCAGACAGAGGGCCTGAACAGGTCCAAGGCTGACTGTGAACTGCTGGGCTTTGAGTAACACAGCATTCCAAACACAATGGCTTTGCACTGAGCCAGGTGAATTCCAAGCATGGTTTCATTGCCAGTCTCTCTTATTCCACCCCTGGGCTAGTAACTTGTGCTGTTATCTGAAAACTGCTCACCTCCGATATGATTAAAACTCTAAACTTTTGACTCCAATGGCGGAGGAGGGTAGAGCCTGCCAGAAACTCAGCACTAAAGCTGACAAGGAGTAAACAAAGATTATTATCAGAATGGGCTTGTTTTAAATTATTCATGCCTTATTATTTTTTAAAATAATGCCCAGCTAAATATCTGTATTAAATAGTCATAACGTATACTTTTTAAAATCAAACATTTTTGAGCTCAGTGTACTAATAGCAAAGGAATGATGTACAGTCCTTGCCCTGTGTAGCTGCTGCACACCAAGCAATTTCTTTCTGTAACACTGCTTAAAATGGTTTAAAAAAAAGAGATAGTTTTAAAGATTTCAGACTAATTGTCTCCTATGTCTTCAAGCTACCTCATCATACTGCATTATCTGTCTTGCTTTACAGAATAGAAATGCTAAGGCTTTACAAAGCAAACAACACTCAACAGGCAAATTTTAAAATCATTTTTATGAGAGGGCTTCTAGATTTATTTTTAAGGGCCATTAACATACAGACATCTGTTTTGTAAACCAATGCAAATATTTTCTAAGTAGCAAAGACTCTTATCCTAGAATATCAGCCTCATTAATGATTAAAGATTACATTATTAAAATAAAAATACTTTTGTTCAGAATAGTATGAACTCTTACTCAATAAAGATGAAAATACAGTAGAGATAAAATGCAGAGTAATCCTGTAAGATAAAACATGAAGCTGTTAAACTCACCAACCAAATTCTAGAGGGAAATGAAACTCAGCAATGTTTGAAAGTGAAAAGTGGTTAAACCAGAACAGAAAAAAAGTCACAGAGTAGCAAATACTGTACAGATTTTGCCTTCAACATGCTCTTAAAATTTATATAAGCAAAATCCAGGACACAAACACATTATAAACCAGTGAATTGGCAGAACTATTCAAAAGGCCCAATTCACATATTAGGAATTTCTTCAATCAGTACCTGAACTGTCTGGACCTGTGGAGACTGAATAACTGACGGCTGGGCAGCCTGAATTACACCATGCACTTGAACTGTCTGCCCATTGGGCAGCTGAACTAAGGTCACCGTGGGTGCAGAAGACGTGGCGTGAGCTGCTGGCATAGATACCTGCAAAGAAGAGACGGTGAGCATGAATTAGGTTATTGCAAACTCTTCTTCTTTCACTACCAAGAACACTTTTTGGTAAAGAATTACATCTCTTCTAAGACCCCGGTTAGATGACCCAAATGTTTCAGCATAATATAAAAGCCCCTGAACTGCCTAAGCCCAACATCTGACCTACTTTATAAATTAATCTAATGCAGAATTTCTGCAAGCTCAAAACATCGCTTGTAAAACCACTGACACGAATGAGAAAAACACAACTGCCTCTATTTTGAGGTAACCTAATAAAACCACATCATTACCTTTCGCTTACTTCAGTTAGATACTGCTAGGACTTGGGCGTACTCCTACAGACACTGCTGAGTCAAAGGCAGAAACATACGGGAGTGGAGCTATTTTTGTTCTCACTCTCACTCGAGAACACGGCAAAGTGTTTGCCAGATGTAAGAAGTTAAATTTTTTAGTTAACGCTTCAGACTTTCCAGAGATTAAACCATATTGAGTAGCTGGCAAAGACCATTTAAATAAAGAAAACTGACCACGTGTTCAGACAGAAAACCTACGGGTTTGCAGTGGAAACAAACGGTTTGTAGGCAGTTACTGTGATTCAGCGTAACAGGTCAGCACAAACTCTAGTCTTATTCTATGAGGCAAAACGGCCCACATTTTAAACCTCAGTTCCTGAACACAGATTTGTCTCTCCAGCACAGACCTGCAGGCAGTGCAGCTACGCCAAGAGGAACACGCTAACGACCTCAGCACAGTACATTAGCACTGCGTGCACAGCCACGTGTCCTGCGCAGGGGCTCGGGCTGCAAGGACAGTGACACCCACGCGAAGCTGTTCACATCGCGCAGGGAATTCTCACTCTGGCAGGTCGCAAGAACTATTATGGGCGTCTGAAGGGCCATGCACTGAGGTTGCTACGTGGCTGGGCAGATGCCCCAGTGCACTCCCAGTACTCAGCAACTGTCTGGTGACACAATGCACGTGTTCACGCCTGGGGGACTCCCTGAAAGGCAGAAGGGGTGCCAGGACTGCCGTACCAGCGCACATGGCCCTCATTTTGTCCCTCATTCGCACCATCATAGCCCTCAGGGAAGGACTGTGAGCTGCTCTTGCAGACCACAGCCAGGTCATGGGTCACTGACTAGCCAGCCTTCTCCCACACACCCAAGTTTGGAAAATTTATCAGTCCTCCAGTGTTCAACAGCATTTTCCAGAAATCCGATCTATGTAGTTGCAATGCAAGAGGGGGGTGAACTGCTGTCCTACCTAACCTCAAAGAGCTGCTCTGTACCGAATGCAGAACTAAATCCTCTGCTGTCCTCATGAACATGTGGTTCTCAAAAAGCTGCAGTAGCTGATCTCTGAATTTCATAAACATCCGCCACTTACAAGGAAATCTTGCTTAACAACAAAATTAAGGGGAATTACATGTGGACCTCTCTCCTCCACAGCTGTCTCTCCCTAATTCACACATTTGCTTTTGCCTTTACCTTCTTTTATGAAAATGGCTGCAGCATTACATGGCAGTACTTAACTCGCATCAGAGAGAAACCAGAGCTGAGATTAACATGAGCACACTTTTCCTCTGGCAAATTATATTCCTTTACCAAGCAACCTTTTTTAATAATGCAATTCTGACTAAACAGTCCTTGGCAATGACAGCAAAGCTGATCAACTGGAGGCCACTCTGTGGTTGGATTAAGCCAACAGCAGAGTGTAACTTCCGCAGATGTCTCTGACTCATACCTTGTGGAACTGGAACGAGTTTCCTTTTGACTCTGAAAACTACCCTGAACTCACTAAAAATGCAGCAATTAAACTAAGCTTACAAGAGGGGTGACCTCACAGGCGACAATGAAAGAATTAAATTGACATAATTAGTTATTTAGATTTGCCTAAGCCTCTGAGGGCACTCCTTAATGCCAAATACTGCCACTTCATGTATTAAAAATATCTAATAACGTAATACTGATGTGAACAAGACAAGAATTATCTTTAGACTGTTATATCACCTCCACAAGGAATATAAAGCCTGGGTGAAAACTAAGATGCAAATAATACAGTGAATGGCAAGAGAGGAAATTAGGAAAAACATATTTGTCGTTCACATGGATTTTAACCATAGCTGTATAGCTTTTTCTTACTTGGAAAGAATTCCATTCAAGTACTGGGGTAATTTTGACTTGAGTAAAGTGCACTAGATATCTCTAAGTTCAGCTACCCAGAGGTTAGTATGTTAGCACATGAATTTAAAACGTTCTTGCTCCTCTGGACTAAATCTTAATGTATACCAAGTGAGAAGCAGTTTACTGGTTTTGCAAGAGAAATAAACTACCTCCAGTCAGTTCACACTGAAGTGTTATTCACACCACCTACATCCTGTGCCTAAGTTAGACAGTGAGAAAACTGCCCAAAGAGGCAAGCTGGTGCAGGGCAGCTGGTGGCCTGTAAATTCACACTACGGCTTCACTGAACAAAATCACCCTGTGCATTCCAACAGCTCCAATCCCCACACTATCACTTGAATGGAAGTGTACTATGTATGGTTTGCTAAAAGGTGTAATTACTTTAAAAATATATTAATCATTTATAAAACGGTATGTGACTTAACACTTATGCCACCTAAAAGACACTCAATTCCCCAAACTACGAGATTTAAAAAAGCTGTTTGTTCTTTGCAGACTGCAAATAGTTTTAAAATTAAATGGTTACAGAAGAGAGCCAAAGAGATTCTGTACTCATTTACACAATGGAGTTGCTTCTGCCAACCCTCAGTTTATGCAAGAACGAAACTGGGTTCAAAAATTAGAGATGTAGTTGAGATCGTATTTCTTGTCTCTCCAAAATAATTTGGGGATAATAAATGATCTACTACTGTCTCTCTAAACAGCCAACAATGCTACGAAATTCTGGAGACAGCAGGATAACATGAGCTTTCTAATGCCAAGTTGTTCCACTTGATTACAATGTTTATTGATAAGATGTTGTATTTGCTGCATTATTTATCTACATTTACAGTTTGGCTTTTTTTCAGAATTAAACTGAGTGCTACAGACAAGTTCCTATCAGAAAACATAACAGTAAAACAATCCAGTCAATATAAAAAAAGACAGTAAATTACATATTTTGGTATGGTTGTGGTAAAGAATGCTATAAATACTTTGATTCATTATTCTGTTAACATTACAAAGTTTACACACATACAGTTCTTCAGATCTAACACAGCCTAGTGTGATGGGAAGTTAAAAATCTCTACTGCTTTAAAAATGTGAAAACAAATATTACAAGAACTATACATTGCACCTGTTTCAGAATCGTATTCATGAAACCTTCTCTCAGGCTCATGAGCAGACATTATCCCTCTTAAAAAAATTACCCAATAGGTAAAACTATTATACCATATGATTTTATACCTGGGCTAACGTTGCAATCTGTGGTTGTGCCTGTACTGTCATCTGTTGGGTTTCTGCCTCTGTAACGGCTGCATCTCCACTCTGCTGGTTCTCTGCTCCAGATTCCATGGTCATTTAGTAACCTACAATCACAATATTTGTCATAAGTCTGGGTTGGTATGCAAGTCCATTATTCTTGGTGGATCTGGTAGCAATCACTGCAGCTGAATTCCCATTACTGCATACTGTTTTCATTTGCTTATTATAATGTTGCCAAACTATTAGCATTCAGGCAAATTTTTTTCATGCCAGGTGTCTGCCTCAGGTCAATTTTTCTGTGTGTAATGTTTCCGAAAAACAGGTCCAGCCTCCTCCGACGAGATCAGAAAAAATGCGTTTTGCTCATCTTAAAAAAATTGCTTGAGCAATTGCACTATGATGATTTAGTACCTCCGCAATTTGGAATAACGACCGGCAGTTTGTCAGGAAGGGCACTCCCTTAGTGACAAGGTGACAATATGCCCTGCTACAGCCTTCCCTCTCCGGCGCAACTGCAGTTTGCAGATAACCCACAGCAACTGCTTCTGCCTTGGGCACTTAGTTTCCAGTCTTCTGTCTGAACTAAACGTGCAACACCTCCACGCAAACTCTCTCCGCAACCAGACTGTGTAAGGCCCTACATCACTGCAACTTAAGTCTTTCCTACCCGGCCGTTTTTAAGTCAGTATACATAATAACGGAAGTAATTTCTACTTGGGCCTTACTGCAAATAAGTATTTTTATATTTAGAGGTACATAGAATTTTGTCATGACTTAAGTTTTGTATCATATATAGCTCCTAATATACTTATATTTCTAAGCAATAACTGAGCAAGCCTAGATCACCAGAACACATAACTCTATAAAAAGAGGTTGCATAACTTTCAAAGCCATGCATGTAGGCAGAGTGCAATGAATGTTAAATTCTGCACTGATCTGTGAAAATTTCTTTTCAGTTCTTCTTTAAATACTGATACAAAAGTATTTAATATATAAAAAAAAGAACTTCAAAACACAAGGAAATGCTCCCAATGATGATATAACAATACCACTGTCTTATATGGAACTACAAATACCAAATATTAAGAATGGGTATTACCTCCATACATACAATTCTAATGCATGCTGCCCAATCTACTCAGGCCTCTGGATACCCTGAGGCAGCACACCTTTTCAGAGCCTGAGCAAAACAACTAGTAGAGCATTTCTGCTTTGGGAAATGGCCTGGAGGCAGAGGATGCTCAGATCAGAAGAAAGGTGGAAGGAGGGAGAAATGCCCCTCTCCTTGCTCAACTTTACTACACCACCAGCCCTCACCCACGAAAAGACTTAGAAGTGTCAATACAGCTGGTGGTACCATGCCCACACTCAAGACATTTCATTTTAGATACAAAGTCAGGGAAACTTCCATTTCAATGCAAACTATACTTCAGTACCACAGGAACAAGAATAGCCTTTGGAGATGTGTTGCCTAAAGCAGTAGAATCACACTTCAGCCCTGAGTATAATAAGAAATTTGTGTCTTACAGTAAACGATGGCTAATCAACAAAGATATAACAGCATTTTAAAGTAGTAGCTGCAGCTCGCATCAGAAGAAAGCAAGTCCAAGTATATAAACCAAAACCTGTATGTTTAGTATTGAAAGTGACTGTTCAAACGACCTTTTGTGCTTGTGTGTGTGAACACCGAAATGTTTAAAAATATTTAGTTCCAACATCAGTCTAAAATCTCTTAGGAAATGAAAAGAAGGAAAAGAATTAAATCTGATTTTCCTTAAAAACAAACAATGAAAGAAGATTTAAACAATTTTGTAAACAGCTAATTAAATTCTTCTAAGCACCTGAATTTTGTTCTGCCTCTCCCTATTGCCATGATTTTTGTCCCACGTAAACCAAGTAGTAGTCCCACAAATGCTCACAAATAAACAAAATTCTACCTATATGTATATACTAGTAAACTGGCCATGAAAGCAACTAATTGTAAAGTCACTGCATTTTAAGTAGTCTAGATATTACAATTTTTGTAAGAACTTCAAAAATAGCCTGCATCCATGTAAATGTAATAATCCCATTCTTTACTATAGTAACAAGTCTTCTCCTTGATGCATTTCATCTTCCAGAAAGCACAAAAGAAAACCCATGCACGATTAGTGTTTGTAATAGACATTACCAAATAGTTCTTACAGACTTCATTAATGACAACAGTTTAAGTGGTATTCTATCCCAACCAACACGGGTTACATTTTAACAATCTCAGTCCCCCATGTTACAGACATGGTATTTTTTTTATTCCACATTTTCAAAAGTGCAAACTACAAACCAGACTACCGTAGGTTCCCCTTGATTTTTATCATGTTTAAGGAGGTATCTAGTTTTATCACTTTTTTCCAAGTATCAGCCAGTTCGTCCAAAGTAAGCGAATCAACAACTTTTTCCCAATTCCTATGCATGTATCATGGTGACCCCAGCCAAAAGACTACCTCTGCAGAACCGTTTCAGGAGCAGATCCTTTGCATCAGCAGCATCTCCTAGGCAAGCATCTGAAAAGAACTTCAAAAAAACCAATTTCCCAGCTACCAAATTCAAATATGTTGCAAAACTAATAATGCTTGTGTTTGCTGATAGAAATCATGAATACACCACGAAGGCAACTGCCATACAAACGGGACTGGAAATAGATGTAATATGCAAGTGAGGAGTCTCTCAAGTCAGGTATTTAGTAATGTTTACAAAGGCAGATGTTGCCAAATTTCTGCTGATAAATGCAATGTTTTCCTAGGAAGAATTTCTAATCCTTTCATCCTCAGCAAAGGACCTCTGGTTTTACAAGCTTGGTTTCTATACTTGCATCATGCATTGGAACGGGTTGCCCAGGGAGGTGGTGGAGTCACCATCCCTGAGGGTGTTTAAGGAAAGGTTAGATATGGTACTTAGGGACGTGGTTTAGTGGGTAATAGGTGGTGGGGGGATGGTTGGACTAGATGATCCTTGAGGTCACTTCCAACCTTAATGATTCGATTCTATTCTATTCTATTCTATTCTATTCTATTCTATTCTATTCTATTCTATCATCTTTTGCATATGTAATCAGCAAAAGCATTAACTGTTTGAGGTGTTCCCTCTTCTACACCACCACTATTTCAGAAATCAAATTCTTAACCGGACTTGTAAACACCTACAAGGAACCTCTCCATAACATACAGGAAGCACCAAGCAATGCAGGAAGCTGCCTGCAAGATTTACACCTTGACACATGCAATTTAAGCAAGCTTCCAACGTGACTTGCAATTTTTGGACAAGCTCTTAGGCTTAAGTTATTTTCAGGTACTAAGTACTCTTGAATTTGGTTCAATTAACTTAGACATCACAGTATTTGTACTCCAATATCTTTACTACTACCTTTTACAGTAACTTGTGAGAAAAAGAAGGAATCGGATTTTGAGCATCACAACATCATATTCCAGATACTCTGTTTACTACATTGTTTCACGTTTGCTTTAACAGTATGGTATGATTAAGACTGCCAAGATATACAGAGGCAGGCACCTACAACATAAATCCACACTCAGTTGCGCGTACAGGTAAGACAATCATGGCGGAAATTAAGGTTGTAAATTCCTATTAGTTCTTGCAATTTACAATGTAACAGATGAAATGATGTTTGGTTTGAAACCATAACCTCCCCACACATTCAAATTAATGGCAATCCTTACACCTCCTTTCTAAGCTCTCATATATATCCAGTCTAGACAAGCTTTGCTGACCAGTACCCCAGTGCCTTTCTGTTCCTGTGGGTGCTCACGCCCACCCTGTCACCCCATCCTTTTGTTCCTCCTGCCCCCTTCGCAGTGGTCCACCCTGCTCCCTGGCACCGATTTCCCTGGCAGGCAGCACATCGGGACTTCTCGAATGGAGGCAAGGATCTGTAAGTGTCTTGGTGGAGAACAAGTGTCCAGGACAGGGAAGGCATATAAGAGCAGAGGGAGCACACCTTCTCATTTCTCCCTGCTTCCAGGGTACTTTCCATCTTGTCAGGAGGGGACACATCCCCTAACTTTGACCAAAAAATGAGTTAACTGCTGTAGTTCATCTTGAACCAAGTATTTTACATGAAACTAACTGAAAAAACAGGTAGCTATTAAGAACTAGAGTTGGAAAACTGGAGTCTACTTGCCTAGAACATCCCAGCTATGAACTCTGAACACAGGTTAAGAAAGCTGATGAGATTACCTGGTTAAGAGACCCTTTAACCCATGACTTTTAGATAATACCCAATTTGCTTTATTGGTTCAAAAGAGCTACTATTATACTTGCTAATATGCTTTCTTAATAACACACTCACTAATGATCTGAAACTCCGGAGGTGAAGAGTCAAACAGCAAAACATTCAGCTGACACCCAGTAATTTGTTTTAGCCAAATCAGCGCTGGGAGAAAGCAGCTCAGCCGAAGATAACTAACTTTACTAGAATTTACACCAGGACAGCAGAAGATGGATGTTAATAAACACAAACAGTTGCAGAATGCAGGTGAAACTGATCTATACATACTATACAAAAATCAAAGTAAACCTGTCTCCTTATAGTTGCATAAGCCTGGGAAAGGGGCCTGGGCACTACTACAGACAGTTCACTGCAGACTCCTGCTTAACATGCGTCTCTAGCATGAAAGCTAATAATAAGGTGCAGGGTGATCTTTAAAAATTATATTTGTATAGATGGACCCCATACATCAGCGGGCCTACAGTGCAGAGGTTGGGGGCCCATCTTAAAAATAGGTCCTGTGGAATCTGCGAGTTCAGAGACAGCAAGCATTTGGGGCAATAAAAACCTGTTGTATGAACAGACTGGATAGAACTGTGTTACTTACTCCAGAAAGGAGAGAAATTCTTCAAACACTAAAAACACAGTTAAATTAGTAAGAAGGTAAACAAACAAGAAACATTCACTGTTTGATTATATAAGAACAGCAAAACTGAAAGGTGGCAAATTTAAAGTATAAAAATGAAAATTTAAAAATATCTATTAAAAATATGAACACTGATACTTCACGTACTGTACAAATAAGACCACTAATGCTTCTAATGATCAGCAATTTATCAGGATTCAAATAGGAGTTAGGCGTGCACACAGAAAACAAGAATATCCAGAATTAGTGTGGTTATTTCATACCAGAAGTAGTGCAGAACTGAATGGAAGATAAAACCTCAAAAGTCAGGATTTAAATCAATCTCTAACCCTTAAAAATTCAAATAAAGATTTTCATGAGGGCGGAGATCTTCATAATGTTGCATGTAATTCTTGCAGGTTCCAGTAGCCTTTTGAGGTACTTACTGATGTTCAGTATCTTAAAGTCAGGAGGCTGAACTAGGTGTGCTACAGATAATGGTTAACTCCTGGAATCCCTGTTACTTAAAGTGAGCATCAGTGCTGTGTACTCAAGAGCATGAGCAGAGTTACCTCTACTCCCATCTGATTACAGACAGGAAGATACAGTTCTGTCTTCCCATCTTCTTCACTCTTTAGTACCCACATATTGATACATCTGTGGTCTCTCTCCTATATCTTGCTTTCTTACTACTTCTCCTATTTCCTATCCCAAACATACCCTCTTGTCCTTGTTTCGCCTTGCTCAAATGAGCCATAGAGCTTTCCTGCCTGCAGACAAGGTTGCCTTTTGCCTCCCAGGACTGGAGAAAAATGTGGAGGTCTTTCCCAAACACCACTAAATCCAAGAAACAAAATACCTCAGTGTGGCTGTTACAGCTGATACAACTTTCCATCCACTTTCACAGGAGGTTCCTCAATGCCTGAAAGCTTTCTGTGCTTCTCAGTTGTACCAACTGGCACAGTAAAACACACTACCTCTCCCAGAAAGCCTCTCTTTTTTTTGTCTTCAGTAACGTCGTGGTGACAATTCACTGTTATCAGTTAATGCTTACGCTGACAGTTGTTGGCCACATAATATAACTACACCTTGAGGCAGTATGTTTGCTTTACACCTCAGACATACTATCGCAGCCTGCTTGCAAGTGAGCACAGCTTTACCAAGTGACACACTTTGAAGTCTTCTCCTCCACAGCTTTTTGGTCTTATTAAAATATACACCCAGGTTTTGAAGAACAATGTGACAGACTCCAAAACCAAGTGCAGAACAGAGACCAAACAAACCTAAGCCCATTTTGAGCCTGACCTGGGCCACATCCAGTCAGCCATCACCTGCAGAGGCCACCTCTTCTGCCACACCAGGTTCCTGACCCAGCTCAATATCCAGCCACCCGGTCACCCATGGCAATGATGGGCTGGGGCAACAAGGGGGGTGAGGGAAGGGAAATGGAGGCAATGCCTGTGTCTCAAGCCCTGTATTCGGATTTATTCATAGCAGCCAGTACAATTGTTCAGGAAGCAAATACAGCTTCACCATCCAAAGTTCCAGGAATTCAACTCACTCCATATTTACTGCATGTGGCTTTATAAAGCCACAAATCCACCATGAAAGCACTGAAAAGGTCACCAAACACCCCTCTTGTATACTATTACTTGTTTTCACCTTTTCAGTGTAATTATCAAGGACATTCACAGGACACTTGTAAACATTTCCACTGTTACCTTGCAGCACAGCAGCCCTCTCAGCTGCAGCTCAACTGCTTTATGAATTCCACTCAATGGCTGCCAGACTGCAAATGTTCAGAGATAAATAATTTTATTTACAGCTTACACACAGGACTTCAAATAACCAGTAATAAATGTTCAACAGGACAAGACAGGCCCATAATTATCTCCCTCTGTCGTTAGTGACTACGATGGGTTGGGACAGGAATTGCAATTTACACCAGAACTTCTCCATCATCCCAAGCTGGCACAGCCCCTGCCACTGTCCCCTGGGTATTTGCTGCCCGCTCCTCGGGGTGGCAAGACAGTGTGCCATACTGTGAACCCAATCTACCTTTGTTGCTTTGTCTTAAATCTACCTTTTTATCACTTCTCTGAATGGGTTCACCACACAGCCACTCGATGATCGGATCAGGTTCTGGGTCAGGGCAGTGCAGGGGCTGAGCAACCCAAGGGGAAGTAAAAGAATGGCCTCAACAATCATCTCCACTGAAAATGCCAAAAATGGAGAAGAGTCTTCAAATTATTTGCATTCACACACAGCAATCTGCCAGGCAAATTGAAGAATGACAAGCTGAACAAATTCCTCTTGTCATTGACGTTAAAATATTTGATCTTGAACTTAAAAGAAAAAATGAAATTCAATGTAAAGAGATCTTGCACAAAGCACAATTAGAACATCAACTGAATGTAATACCTGTCGTCCCACTTCTGTCTCCATCAACATGACACTTGGAGAAGTGGCTGAAAACCCTTTGCTGACTGAATACACACTGTACGAGTGAATGCAAGAGAGGCAAACAAAGTAGTATTTTCATACAGATCACAGAAGAAATGCAACTAGGAGCCTTGATTATGTGTAATAAACTTTTCTGGCTCATGATTTTTCTAACAGAACTTCTAGCGCAGTGCTATCTGCACCTCCAAAGTCAGTGAACATTTCTCACACTTAACAGACTTAGATACTTAAGACATATAAATGATGAAAGCATTGGAAGAAATTACTTGTGTTGCATGCTCAATTTCCCTTTCAGAAAAGAAAAAGCTGTGGCAGATTTTAGAACAAAGGCAGAAGGCAAAAAATGTAATCTTGAGCACTCAAATTGGCCGTCAGCTCTAGATTTTGTTTCCTGTTAGCATAACACAAGAAAGCTGACATTTACCAGGCAGATGGTGAATCAGTATGCACAGGTAAGGTGTGTGAGTGGAAGTTGCTTAAACACTCTTCACTGCTGGATTTTCCTGATTTGACTCCACACACTTGGCACGGTACTAGCATCGAGTGTTTCTGCCTTCAAGCTTTTTAAAAGGAAAAGAGACTCTGACAGCAATTTACTACAATTTATTTCTCGTATCACAGATTCTATGAACAAATACAAGAGCATCAGTAAGCCCTTGGTACATGCACATAATTTAATTCAAGTTTAATCTATACTGTCTTTTCTTGCTCAATACAGAATCATCAAGAGACCTAACTGAATTACAACCTTTCCCTTCAAGAATGTGAAGGGCATTAGAAGTAAGAGTGAACTCTCCCGCCGAGTTTAAAAAAACAAAAACAACTACAAATTTTAGTTCCACTGATAATATATATATTAAAAAGCAAACAAACAAAACAAAAAACGAACACCAAACTTTTTCCTATTTAAACTACAATACCTTACCACATAATCGGGAGAGGTCCCATGTGAATACACCAGTTCTGCAAAGAACCCAGAAGTGGGGCAAAGAGACCAAAGCAAGTATTTCCTAAGGCATTAAGAATGAAGAGTAAACATGTCTCTCCACTGTCTTATCCCCTTCGCATTCAGAAATCCCCCCCAAATACTCAGACTTCACTTCGACAAAACACAATGTCAAAACAAATCCCAGAAAGGTTATAAAGTCATTGGGTAACTATTATTATTAAACATAATCCATAAACACAGTCTGTTTATAAGTGCTCTGTCCTCATACTGAATGCACTTAGGATATTAAAAGACTAATTCACACGCTTTATGTCTGTGTGACAGAATTGTCATAACTAAACACCTTTAGAGAATATGTGTAGTAAAAACACCCAAAAAAACCAAACTAAAACCCCCAAAGGTGTCTGCAAGCTGAATTTTAGAGAAAACAGAGTAAGGATGTCCTGGACAGTATATACTATCTGTTAATAAGGGCTTCATCAGAACTTGCTTGCTTCTGAGAATTCAGCACATTTTGTAGTTCCTACACATTTGTCGCCAATATCGGATTCACGCACAACCTGATCACACTTTACTACATGTTACCATCTTTAGAACATAAAAAGAACCTAGTTTTCAACCTGTGCTGATTTCTTGTAATTCCTACTAATAGTAGAAAGAAGCTTGCCTTTCACAAAAATGAAACCACGTGAAATTATCAAAATACATGCCTCTCTTCTCCATGTCTACTGAAAATACTGTGGCTCACTTTGCCAGGTGTAGCTACTGGTTACTTAATAAAAATTATCACAACAATGTATGCGAACCGTCTCATTTGTACACAGACATCTTTAACGCAACATACATAAAAAAGGAGCATCAAATGATTTTTTATGACAGCACCTGGGAGCTCATGCTCCCGCTGAATACATCATGAACTCTACGAACAAGCTCTTTGCAATTGGTACAGGCCTTGCAAATTAATAATCACCACAGCCACTCGTGATGAGGTTTAATTTCTGGCCCGAGTGAAACCTCCTTTTACCTTTGACTGAAACAGCAGTGGGTGGAGAAGTGAGGAATAAATGACTCCCTGAGATCTGAAGCGGACCTCTCAGCACAGCTGACTGCAGTGATGAAGCCAGGCACTTCTCATATTTGCCACTTCTAACTTCAGTGATAAACTGCGACCATAGCTAGCCTGACGGCAGTTTTTAATAAAAAAAAGGAAGACACAATTACATCTGTACCAAGGCTAGTTTGTGTGGGGTCTGTGTGTGTCACTCCTAAAAGAGCCCCTGTGATCCTACTAGATGCTGTAGTTCACCAGTAGTGCTCACTTCTGCAAGCAGCAGCTACCACACACAGTGAGGTGGGGATGGCACCTGCTCAGCCCATGGTGAAAGCTTGCTGGACATGAACCAGCACCCATCTAAAAGCCATGGTGTGTATTAATGCAGCCTGAACCCAAGTAATGTGAGTACAGCAATGGGTATGGATAAACAAACATCTCTTTCCTTCTAATGAGGCACTGTGCCCAAGCTACACCCTACCTCTTTGTGCGGGGTTGCTACCTTGGGCTCAGCACACTAAAGCAGTTACATGAGCCCTGCATAAGGAGATAGGTTGTACCTGGCTGGCACAGCAAGCAATTTAGAAACGATGCTCTGGTACCACCCAGTCATCTAGATAAACCAAATATATAATCCATCCTGCTGTGCTCGTCAACCAGCAGAACATTTTGGGCCACTTCCTTTCATAGCAAGCATTGGCATGTGAAGATGTTCCAGCAGAAGAGCCAAGGCAGTCCATTGTGACGGAAGGAAAAGCCAATTCTGCAAGCAGAGACCTTCTCCTTCCTTGGTGATGCACAAAATGGGACATAATGTTAGAAAAGAGGACTGTCCCCCTACCAACAAAAGAATGGAGTATTTGGAGCAGAAAATGATGCCAAGTTAGCAAAGTTAAGATCCATCTAAGAAGGTGCATTCCTTTTTTTCCACTGGGTAGACCTGTCAGGGCCATTCAGATGGATCATATTTGTCCTTCTCCATATGCATTTCTGTGTCTTACGGCCTTTTACTGCCCCGTCATTCATTCTGGCAGAATAAGACCCACCTAAATGCTGCATGAAATATTTGATGTTTTGACTTGTTGCAAGGATCTGTGTCCATGTGTCAAGCAACCTTTAAACATCCCATGTCAGAGGCATCAGCTGGAAGAATTGCTGCAATCCTGAATCTGCAGCATGCCAGCTCTGTAGGGAGAGACTCTACACGTTCGTATTAAAGTTACCTCTGAGGGGGGAAACTACTGAAACTTGTTCTCAGAAACCAACTACAGGAGTGATGACTGATGGCTCAATAGAGCTACAGTCCTAGAGAGTGAAGTAGGACTATGATGTTCTTAAGATGTGCGTATTTAATAACAGTGCCTCCTGCACAGACTTTGCTCTATATAATGGTCAGAGATTTGCAGTCTCGATCACTGGGTCCACAACAAATGCTTAAATGAACAAAGCTAAAGGCACTTTGAAATTATATACAAGATCTCTTTCGGTGCTCAGAGCAGATCAGGAACAACTTATTATAAAATAAAACCCAGAGCATTACAGAGATTCACATCAGTTTGGTTAATCTGAGTGCTCCAAGCCCAAGGGCCAAGAATACAACATACAGTAATTTTACACCTGTATCAGAGAAAGGAGTCATGTCCATGTAGGTGTCTCCTTAACTGGAATAATTACATACCAGATAGGATTTAATGGAAGCATATGCAGGAATGTTATAAAGACAGATAATCATATGTTTATTGTTACCTGACATCTTTCCATTCCAAAGTAATTTTTTTCCAGAGTCTCTGTTAATTTTACTGTGAAAATATCAACACACACTTTGCATTTATCAGAACAGCGTACTCTAAGACTGGACTGAAGGTTCTTAAGAAATTACACTGACCAAAGATGACACTCTAATGTAATATGAATGTAAATTTATATTCTGAAACTTAATCTTCTGGAAAGTGCCAGAAATTCAGGGGACTTTCCCATGAATAAAGCAAATGTTTCCTTTCCCATCCATACCATATGGTATCATGCTCAGTATATAACTGGGGGGTTGGCCGGGAGGCGGCATGGCTCGGGAACTAGCTGAGCATCAGTTCTGGGTGGTGAGCAATGGTGCTGTGCATGACTTGTTTTGCATATTCTTTTATCATTAATATTATTCTCTTCCTTTTCTGTCCTATTAAGCTGTCTTTTTCGCAACCCATGAGTTTTACCTTTTTTTTTTTTTTCAATTCTCTCCTCCATCCCGCTGTGAGGGGAGAGTGAGCGAACAGTTGTGTGGTTGTTTTAGTTGCCAGCTAGGGTTAAACCATCACAACGAAGTAGGATCTACCCAGAGCCAGGTGACGTACAGCATCCTGACAAGAGATGGCTATTAGCATAACAAACAAAATATAGACAATTTAAAAAAAGCCTGAGGTTTGAATATTGTAAGTTACCTCAGCAAAATACTGCAGACTGAAAAGGTAGACGTTGAAACCCCAAAGTGATACAGACCACCCTTGTTTTCACATCATTCTTCTGTTTCAGAGAACTATCAAATCAGTTAAGAAATTCAGGGCAAGTGTGGAGTTTTAGGTATTAGCAGCAGCACAGTTAAAATCTGGCAAGAGAATTTTAGGTAGAATTTGTGTTTATGCTGAGATTTTATCTGTTGGGGAGAAAGGACAGCTCCATTGCTAATGTTTCTAACCCACTTCTGAATGTCAGTGGCTAAAGGATTAATGCATAAAAAATGCCACTTTGTATGTTTACGCTGCAAGCTTTATAGGCACAAACTATTCAAATAAACACTGTTCATTCCGTTTGATGCTTGGAACGTACGTGGTATTTCTAGAGTTCAACCCATAGTATAAGAGCATGAAGTTATATAACTCAGTAAACACTGGAAAGTCTTGTTCAAAAAACCCACAGTTCAGAAAGAAACACAACAAAATGGAAGTTTCAGACCAATGCTTTCACTGTTTTATTAATAATTATCATTAAAACTGGTTATCTGAAAGTAAGATAGACTGAATTATCTATACAAAGCTGGTAGCTACCAGATATAAAGCCAAATGTCTGAAACAAATTCAAAATAACCTGTATCTGCAGAAGCAACATACTTTTTGTTATGATTTAATAGCTTTTTTTCTTCCTTAACAGGCAATATAGACTATTTTTTGCTTCAAGGCTTTTCAGTAAGTGAAGACTTTTGAAATTTCTCTGCAGTTGGAGTGCTACAGTAGAGTATGCCCAGGTATGCACAAGAAAAACAGCACTTCCTTACAAACCTTGACCTTGTCCAACTTCTGAATGCGTCTTATTCACAAAATTTATTGCGACATTAAAACCGAAAGATACTGGGCTGAAGCCACAGCTCAGACTTGGAAACACTTTAAATCCTAAAATTGCTCTGGCTTTACTAGTTATATTGAAATAATTGTTGCTTGGTCAATTAGCACTAGTCTTGAAGCAACAGCAGACACATTATCTTGCTTAATGTACCAAAATTAAATCTATGACCCACCCTCTCCGTAAAAAACAACTGAAACTAAACAGTGAACAAATTCTGTAGTAAAATAATTTTGAGTAACGTTATCGACTGATTGGATTCTGGTTTATTTTTCACTCTTATTTGCCTGGATGATGCAGGAAAGCTTCCTAAATGAGAAAGGTCTCTCATATACCTGCCAGGCAGATCTACTCTGCAAATGTATCATCTCCAGAATGAAGAATAATGTATCTTGGTTCTCAAATACTTAACTGGAGTTTAACACCTGTATTATCTGTGGGCAATACAGCTGTCTTGATGGAACAAAGATGCGACTTGCTGGTAAAGCTGAAGGCCATAACAAAGACCCTGAGTAAGCAATGGGAGTCAGCGATGAACCAGGAAAGGGCAGAGAAAGAAACAGAATCCATGTCTTGCATCAGTTTGTTGCACACACACACACAAAGAATCTCCATTTTGCTTTCTGCAACTACAGTCCTACAAGCATTTCTGTTGGCAGCACTACCAGCTCAGGCTCTGCTTTCCTCCCGATTCTTTCTTATTTACACCTTAACAGCTGTCTGTGAGGCTATGTAGTAAATGGGACCGGGCAACCAATTTGCACTACAGACAGACCAGAAAACACAACTTATTTTTATCCTGGAGTCATTCTCCGAACCAGTTCACATCACTGCCTCACAAACAGCCATACCGGTGCTACTGGCGCAGGAGCAGGAACAGGGAGGGTAGAGCAGAGTCCACCCTGCTGCAGACAGGCCTGCCAATGAAAGCAAAGCAGATCAAATCATGGGTATCAGTATCATAAGACTGCAGTTAAGTCAACAAAGATGCTGAAGAAAACATCTATATTCTGTAATTTATTATTGTTTTAGTGATGACTCTGCCTAAGAGTGGGAGGCTGGAAACAGGAGGATTATATTTTATGTAGCCAACATTAGCTTTCTGAGGATTGGGCAGGGAGATGCATTTTTCAAACAGCCACATCACTGACAATGCAGCTTGCAGCAGGTAACACACTTCTTCCTCTACCCAGCCCATGATACTGTGCACTGGTTATACACTCCATATTAACCGTACACGACAACTTTCATGCTAGTAGTTTCAGCCACAATTATTTTAAAATCAGGACAAGAGGCCAAGGTATCTATCAGTCTGTCTTAACCATGAAACTAAAGCGAGCTCACCACTCAGGTGCCTTGGGTCAACTGACAGGTTTTACACCCAGGTGTTGGACCTGGACCCCTTCTGGAGCTTCGTCTTTCAACTTGGACTTGGTGAAAGAAATACTATGTATAATTCTCCCCATTTGACTGGGATCCTCAAGAAGAAAGGAACCTAAGAGTTACACTGATCTGAAACTTGCCTCTGATGAGGAGCAGCTAGTCCAACCACACAGGTGTCACCAGACTTTCAAAAGACGGAAGTTTTTCTCTCGTGGTTTTTTTCCCTCCAACTGATAGACTTCCTGTGGTTTAGCTCTGCTAACTGCAAAGACAAACTGACATGGCACTGACCACCATGGACAGAGCCCTACTCTTTCTTCTTTCACTCCAAATTAAGCATGTGCTGCAGTTGTCCGAGATGGGTCTGGGCAGAGAGTTGTGTCCCCCTCCTCCCTTTCCCTACACCCTCCCTGCAAATCTGCACCAGTGATGGTGCTAACAGCATCTCAATCACCAACCAATTCAGCTCACTCACACAGAAGAAAACTAACCTGACAGAAAAGCAGTTTTCCCCTGGGGTAGTGATTTGAACTGGCTCAACAGATTTTACATACAATCAATGTTACAGTCAACATAAGGGATGGGTGAACACTGACTCCCAGTCAGGAGCAGGAGAGAAGGAAGAAGATGCCTGTCTCTTGAGAGCCACATACAGTTGTATTGGTTCAGATGAAACCACAGCAACAGACTACTTCTGTTGGTATCAGGCTGTGGTGTTAGTACATACTGCCCTTTTTCACATCTTCCCTTTCTTGGTATCTCCCAGAATTTTCCTGTCAGCACAAAAGAGAAAAAATTGGATGAGTTTCCCTAAGAGGGGCAGAGGTCCTACTTCTATAGTAACCCCCTAGATTTTTTTTCCAAGAGAAAGCTCTCTACAATCTAGAAAGACATAAATTCACAAACCCTGCTCATATTGCCTCTCACTTGGAGGAGAGGACAGGCACCAGCAGAGTTTGAGGCCAGGCCAGCTACACAGAGCCAGAGGAAGAGTCATCAGAAAAAGGCAAGAAAATAATGTTTCCCATCCATTATTCCATGGGGCAAAAAAGATCGGCTAGGTGAGAAGAGATCTTACATTCAAGTCCTAGGAAAGGAGCAAGGGAAAGCAAAATCCAATCGATATTTGAATAGCAGTAGAGAATGAGAGAAGATTTACGGTAGCATCTATCAGAAAAATGCATGTGATATTGGAGCCAAAAACATCAGAGGAGGTTGTAGAGTTGCTGGAGAGATGATTAAGAAGATTGCAGCAAAGAGCTGCAGAGAACAGCAATGGGAGGTTAGAACAAAGCATGTGAGAACAGGACTGAGGAAGTAAATGTAACAGTTGTTAAAAAACACACACAAAACGTGTTTTAAACCAAGTAAATCGATAGCACAACAAATAGTATGTATATATGATATTAAAGTTTGGGAACAGCTGCTGCTGATGTTCATTTGCTCATATTTAACACACCTAAAAACTGAAACTTAACTAAATGATCCAGCACTGCACCAAGAAGAACCACAAAAGGATCTAGGCCGACCAGCTCAGATATAAACACAGCAATAATTTAAAAGAATTTATGTAGGCTGCATTTTCTCATTTAGCAGCACTGCTCTTTGAGCTGCCCTTATGTTCCTGCTCATTCCAGCCCCATCCCTTTCCCAGCTATGCCGGTATGGCTACTGTGCAGCCATGCAGCAACCAGGGGAGGGAAGGATCCAGCTGAAAAACCATCAGGCGCCCCATTTCCCCAGTCAGGTTCACCATGCAACAGTCCAAACATTTGTGCCAGTGCAATGGAGAGGACATGAACCAATCACTGGACATGGAGGTTGCTTCAGCCAATATTACTGTGAAAAAAAAGTATGTGGAACTATGGTTTCAGTCTGTCAGAAATTCCTGGATTTCTCAGACTACTTTTTTTCTTTTGGGTCTGCTCAAGAGAAGAACGCTCTCTTTTCTAAGTTTAGAAAGCTATGTGAAAAAAATTCTGCCAGAAGAGGAAAATACAACCCAGATTTACAGTTCTTCCAAACGTGGGGAAAAGTTTTGCTGATAACCTCACTGACCAAACAAGCTATCACTAGAACAACATTTTGAAGATCAGAGATTTTTTACACATCACTTGAACTCTTCCCTCCAAAAAGTCTGAAAACACCAAGGGTAGACATTTTTGTTTCAGTTTCCTGAATGAAGGTAGCTTCAAAATAGTTCATTATAAGGCCTCCTGCAGCTTTGCCTAAAGTAGCTAATGTAGTCTTGTGTCACAGACCAGTTGAAAAGGAACAAAATCCAGAACAGCAATTGGCAGGACGCTCCTATCTTTGGAACTATTTTTTCCATCTTTCACCTAATGGGTTTGATTTATGACAAACATCAACTCTTACAATATTCTCAGGTGAAAAGTAGGTATGCTTATTATTTTAAGTAGTAAAAGAAACACTGTACCTATGCACTTTGCTTGAAATCATTGAAAGTACCTAACAAGCATCAGTGCTGCTTTTAACTTGTCTGTATATACATTATATTTCACATATATATGAGACATATGCACGCATCCAAACAGGAACACACTTCCTCCAAATTCTTTACTCTCTCCCCTTTAAGTGGCTCTTCCTCCACCTACAGTTTTCTGTTATCTCCACTTCGCACAGGATACTCTAAATCCAGCACTGCCAGGAAGAAAAAAAAAAGGGGGGGGGGGCAAACAGCAGCATGAAATGAGAAAATCCTTCTCTGTTTTCAAATGCTATTTTACCTAAAGACCAACTAGACCCTGGCACATCTTCATCTCCTGCACAGCTGACAAGGCTGGTTTAGAAACATGGAAAAATGGAAGGTGTCGTATTTGTTCTCACTCACCTTTTTAATTGTGGTACAACCAAGTGATCTAAAAGTTCTGAAGAATAAAACAGGTATCAATGCCTTCATGCTGGGTGATGTACAAAGACTGTTAACTGCAGATTGCTCAGGTTTTCATAATCACCATGAAATATGACCGCACAGACTGCAGATGAAGCAACACAACTTTTGATTCAGAGAAAAATCACTGCCTTGTCATGAAACTTCAGCTGTATGCAGTCAGGGCACCAGAGAGCTCAAACTGAATTCAGTAGGCTTGTTTCTGTAGATGAGGAATGCTGTAATGTCCCATGAAAATAACTTTAGATTTGTGGGAGAAAGCTAGCACGGCCTTCTCACTGCACAAAAGCCTTGAGAAGTGTGGCATGATCTCCGCTTGCTTCCAGAGATCCGAAAATAGAGGTGAAGTGTGAATATCCCATTTGTTTCACAAGGGTGTCAACAGAAATTCCTAGTCAGGGCCTCATCTACTATCAAAATCTGTACCTACAGAGCTGCAGCTGCAGTTAGGCAAGTAGAGGCTGTTTACTTCTTACTGCAGCAGAACAGCCACTTTCCAGAATAAGATCAGCTACTACAGAATATTTTATATTTGACATCAGTACCAGCAATAGCTACACTGGTGCAGGCTTCCAGGAGACAGACAGATTGACGACTTGACAGTCTAAATGAGACGTTTCTAAATTTTCTGTATCAACAGACCCCTCTACCCTTTCATACCTTTGGGGTTCTTTTTTTAACCAGGGTAGCAGACACCGTTGTCACCAAAAGTATGGGAGAAAAAAAAAAAAAAAAGATCAGATGCAGACCATTTATTGTCGATCCAGACACACAGCTGAGTACTAATCTAAATACTGATGTTCTATCAATGAAATTAAAGCATTACAAATCATTACACACTTCTTTCCTACATGGAAATATTTCTTTTTAGGTCACCTGTAAACGATGCTTAGCAAATACACAACTACCTCTCTGCTCCCTTTTCTCTCCGATTTGTGAGGATACAAAGCCAGTGAGCAAATGCAGAGATCTGTTAGAAACTATGGATCTGAAGTCTTCCACTCTTATGAAATAGAATAAAATAAAATGTTGTGTTTCTAAAGCTACAAAAAACAAGGAAAGATTTACTGTCACATTTTTATATTTCAAATTAAGTGCGTATTTCATCAGACCAAGAATGAATGAAATACACCAACAACTAACTCTCTTTAATCAACTATCAACAGCTACACTGCTTACTGAAGTCCTCAGATGTCTCTTAATCACTAGAACCCTTCTTCTCATGTTGGTATTATTCAGAGTGATGTAGAGCACCTTTGGCCTTCATTTCAAAAGAAGTGGTGGAAGTGATAGAAAACAGAAATTCATATACAAGGAAGGACAGGCCCATCTACACATGTGAATCACAAATACCCATCCTGAATAAAAACTTCTTTCAGTGACTTCACGTTTTGCTGTAAAAATTCACCATGGTTGATACAGAGAAAGGTAGAATGGGTACATGCAAGTAGAGTCTCAAAATTCCTGTATTTTGAAAAGCAGTGTTTGGTGGTCACAATGGGACAGAACAGAGATATCCACTATCCCTAAATAAGTCTCTAGTCCTTTACTGAAGAAGTAAGAAACTCGTTTCTAACCCCATGGAAAAAAACCAAATATGGTAGGAGTTATTCCAAAAGCAGATTATTCGATATTTAAGAGGGACCAGAAAACAAAAAAATATTTTAAAAAAAGTGTTTCCTGAAGAAAAGTCATATGATAATTTTTTTATCCTTGTATATACTTGAGAGGTGTAACAATCTTTGTTTAAAATAAGGTTGTTTGGGTTTTTTTTGTTTGTTTTTTTTTTTTTTTAAGAAGACTGCCATGTCATTTTTCCTTTTTACTGCTGTACACAAAAACGCAGATATCCAGGTTTTGAAAGCAGAAATAAAATAAAAAATAACGTATCCTATTCTAGGCAACAAAACGGGGAAAAAAGTCCCAAAGCCGCAGCAAGGCAAGGCTGGTGTAAGGTGGAAAAGGCAGCTGAGCTGCTATTTGCTATTGTAGCAGGGATAGAGGTCAGATCCTGCTCGCTGCGCAGCACCCAAGAGTCAGTGGAAAAATGGCAAAAGCAAATCCCAAAGCAAGCTTTACCAGCCACGGCCAGGCTCAAGTTCGCTTTGGGTTAAAAATACTAACAGTAAAGAAATAACGGAGCAAAAGGGAACCGTATCTCTGTTACGTGATCTGCGCACCGGGCTTACAGCCCTTCCCCGCGACGTGCCCCCGGAGCGCGGTGTTGGGTGACCGAGCACCACCACCCCTCCCGCAGCCGGCTGGCCACGGCCGTGCCCCACGCTGCGAACGAAAGTAAACCACCAGACCAAGCGCTGGCCCGAGCTTCCGTGCACAGATTTTATTAAAAACTTCTCGTTACAGAGCCTAGGAGCACCCCACGTACTCGTTTCCATCACGGCAAGAGTTTGTTTATTTATTTATACAGCGCACTCGGGTCACCGGGGAAGCGAAACTCTCCGGGCGCGGAGCGGCGGGCGCAGGGGGCCGCGCCAGCCCCGCAGGAGGGCTGCCC